>CALNVZ010001721.1:3992123-4037114 GCA_940671915.1 Paracentrotus lividus
AGTGAACATAAACAAAATAAAACAGTAATATTAACCAAGCTTATTATTTCTTAAATTTATCAAGCTCAACTGACAATCCCACAAAATCTTGTGCTCACATTGTCTGATGGTAAGCAAAACAGACTTTGCTGTGTGCCTTCACTTCTCATCAGGGGTAGGGTTAGGATAAGTTTATAATGTTGAGTCAAGAGGAAGTTAGGAATCGTTACTACCATTATGAATTAATTAGGAGGAATCGTTAGTAGAAAATATTAGTGTCACATAACAAACAAAATTTGATTGCCCTATCGTCAATATTCATGCAAATGATTTTAGAATTATGCAAGTTTAGAATTCATATTTTGGTTCTTATGAATGGCATTGGTTTGTTTCAGACAATTGAAGTTTTCAATTTATGTGTTCTATAAATATAATTTTTTAAAGGATAAAAAAAAAAAATTAAAAAAAATAGTTAATGACTCTTTACTAATGAAAATTGCAAAATGCATTAAAAAAACTTGCCAATTTGCATGTAAGAATAGAGATTAGATTATTCATCATTCTTCACATTGCCTATTAAGAGATTTCAATGATTATTTTCATTTAAACTTTTCTAACTCAAGAACCGTTTAATGTACAGCGGCAGAAATAAATCCTTTGAGGTCAGTGATTTTTTCTCTTTCTGTTGATATGTTATTCATAATTTTTGGCATTCTAGTTTCAAAGATACTGCCTAAGCGTCACCAAAAGGAGACATTGTCCTCTATGGGTTTTAAATCCCTTTTTATAAATTCCTGTCAGGAAAATGTTAAAAATTAGTGAAAAAAAAAAAGAGAGCCCAGTGATATTGCTAGAAACAGAGAGAATGAGAGAAAAAACTATGTTCTTATAATCTAGCATTTTGGAAGACCTACTCTTGAGGCTCCATGGGCATCTCCTGGAAAGCAGCTTGCCCACGAATGCCGCTCTCATCCTGTCCTGCGACGGTGCTCACCCCACCACCATTGCCACTGCTACTACTATCTCCTTGCGCACCAAACACAGAGTTGATAGCACCTGTAAGGTTCCATTCATTCTGCTCCAGGTGGGCAAGGCACTCCTCAAAGTTCTCAATACCCGTACAGGCCTGTAGTAAAAAAAAAAAGGGAGAGAATAATATGGATATGTTTGATGTTCTAAACCAAGGAAGGCCCTGTAACATAAAGAACGATGATCAATTGCAAATAGATAGTAGCTAATCCGAATCCTTGTTGCATGGACTTCTTGCGTAAAAATCTCCCTATGAACCAATCGGAATGGTTGTTTCAAATGTTCAATGGGTCATAAATATTCATGTTACACGTCAATAGACTGGATTGATGTTAATTTTGCAGAAAGCTAGACCTATTTACAATTGCGCACAATTGCACAAGGCCTTTTACAAGTTCCTAAAATGAAGTTTATTGGTCACAAGGCAGTATCTCACTGAGCGACAAATGCTTGTGAATGTGGCGAATGAGCAAAGTGCCATATTTAGAGAGAGTCTAGCCAACTTGAACTATGTAGGTATCAATATGACACATTTTCTTGTATAAACGTGTTTGTCTATCAAAAGTATTATAAACCAAGTAAAAGAAATGGTGTATTGATACCTACTTCTCACGGTGTGATACAAATTGATTTTGTGTTCAAGTGTGTTATTGGAGGTCTTATTTGAATAATTATCAATAACCCATGGAATCTCGGCAGCGGTTAAATTTCGGGAACTTTTTACCAATATTCCAGAGATGCAAAGTTCAGAGAGTGGCTGGGTGTGAGATTTTCAGCATCGTCTTTGGAAGCAGTGCGCACACGGCTCGTTACCATATGTGTGCGTGCGCAATACTAACTTGTAGATCTACACAAAGGAGGCGCGCGCACAATACACATGTAGCATTTAGTAAGCTATCTTGCATATAACGATCGCCTGCATGAAAACATCACACTCGCAGTGTTTGATGCGCGACATGACTGCCGATTTTTAAAGTTTTGAGGCCCCAAAACGGTAAAAATGTAATAAGTTAAATCTGGTTTTTTAATAATTTCTCCAGCTTTTTTCTGAGGCGGGAGATTATGAGGGCTGGGCGGGTGAGCGGGTGATGAGGCGCTTGGGCGCGAGTCACCCGCGGGGGGCGTGAAACTTGGTAGGTCTGATATTCTAATTATTCATCCACCATGGCATGCACCAATCGCATCACCCCCCCCCCCCCCCCCCCCCCCCCCCCCCCATCCCCTCCCCTCCTCCTAAATTTATCCATGATACAGCTGCCTGCCGATCCATGCCCAGCATGCGGGAAAAATAAACCTCAAAGTAACACAACTAACTAAGGTCTACAATGCAGATTGTTGGAGTCTATTACTTTACTTCTTTCACTCGGCCTCAGAGCCGCAGCGCGAACTGTTCATACACTTTCTCGTCGCTCGTTCTCTCGAGAAGCAGCCAAAGCAAAATCAATGACACCGTACCGGTTACCGTGCATACATGAATTTCGCATAAATGCACCGCTCGGATTACAGTGCATTGATCACACAGATACAAGCACGATGACGGGGATGATTCACAAATAATTCAGTACGTGCTCAATAAAGTTGATTTAAATGACATTTATAAATAATCATAATTTGATTGGAGACAGATTTTACATGCTAAAATCATACAGCATACAGCACACTTCATGATCATAAATTATAATGGCGATTTCGACATAAAATCAACAATTTTTATACCTGAAAATTCGCCAAGATTTCTTCTCTGTTCGCCGCCATTGTTGTTGATGTCATAAATCTGAGCATGCGCTGTAGAAATTTTGCCAGCTGATATGATATATTATGACGAGTTAAATTTTGACTCCTGCAAAAAGGACCTCTATAAAATGACGTCACCCCCTATTGTTACTATGTTCATGATGTTTACCCCCAAATTCAACTTTGATGGTAAACAAAATGTTAGATGGGGATATTTTAAGCATTACGTTGTTAATTATCACGTTCCAGTAAACAGCGAAAAATTAAACATTATACTCACTGCATTGATGCATCTAATATGATTCTGGTTGTGATCTACTGGTGTTAGGCAAGACTGTGGTGAAACAAATCCCGCCCACATTAATATGCGTCATACAACAAAAAGCAAAAAAATTCTTCTGCAAGTTTCGACATGCACCCAATATTTTGATCAAAACAACTGGTTGGGGGAATTTGGACTGACATTTAAATACCCTGGATGAATATTATCACATCGTATATAGTTTTAGGTATTTAAACATATCTCACAAGGAAGAACATTATTTTTTACTTGGTCGTCTGCAAAGTAATGATGCTCTTCAGATTTGGCGGGAAAACTTTGATAACTCCTGAAAAGTTCTAGAAAATGCTTTTATAGAGCTCGAGGTAAGTTCAAGTATTTATTTATATCTTCATAATATACAATTAAGGCAATAATATTATTATTATTTTCATAATTTTGAACGGTAACAATAAATCTGATTTCGAGTGCACTGTTCTCTTTCCTTATCATAATAAAGGATGATTAGGTATATTTCTTGCCTTCTCGTGAGAGATCATGAGCCATCGAACACTTTTATGCATTAGTGGTAGCTGGCAGATAGAATCGATTTTTATTGTATTATGAAAAAGTTCATTATAGATTATTCTATATATTTCCTGTATTCAGCACAATGCAAGAAACAGTAATATGCGCCTATATATAAAATAACAGCCGATATTGGAATGTGCGTTTTCATAATTTCACGAGTACGGGGGTCACGGTGAAAGGCTTCGTTACACTAATTAAACACAGACTTTTGTTTGTGACAAATATTATGCTGTTCCAAAACAAGACATCGAACACAAATGACTTTTTCTATTAATAGAAGCAAATATACATGAGTATGTTTTTTTGAACATGATACGGTTTGCACTATAGGTATAAAACTCTGATTGTGAAACAGTATAGAGAAAGTAGGTCTAATGTTTGTAGCATTTTACTTTTAAAGATCATCACATCATACGAGAGATATTTGTGATTGTGGAGAGGCTTGCATAATATTTTTTTTAATGTGGGCTATTTTCGTTCATATTCGTTTAGAGCATTTTCTGTTTTCTTTGACAATATATTATTTGCCACGTAAGCAGGCAACTATGTTTGTTATTTTTAAATTGCATTTTTTTTTTCACGCCAGCAGTTAACTGAGCCCTAATTTTAATACTGGGAAGGGCAGTCGTGCCAAAATTATAGTTTGCTTTCGGATAACAGAGATAAATCTGCTAAAAGAATAGTAGAGTATACCCCTATTTCACCAACTAGTATTCTCTCTTTTATATCACTTTGTCAAATCTAATATTAAGCCTATTGGCGATCATTAGCTTCCCGGGCCGCGGAGTAGGGGAGTTGAGGAGAAAGGGGAGGGGGGGGCTAAAAATGCAAAAATATGACCATGTATTATTTTTTATTTTTGGTTTGTTTGTTTGTTTTGTTGCATGTTCAACCTCTCCTTTTTCTGCTCAATGCACCCCACCTTTTTGAAACGATTCTGGCCCATGAGCATGCAAGTGATATGTAATAATGACGTGTTACAATGTTTAACAATTTTTTTTTATTATTGGGATTTTTTAATTATTTCCTCATTAATTGGCCGTAAAATTCAAAACTTTGGCAAAGGTTTTTTTTCGGTTAAGATGATTTATATGCAATTTTGCCCAGTGGGGACTTTTATCAAGTTTATTCTTCCTCTTTCTTGAACACGTTGAACTTCCTCGTCCAGTAATCCCTATATAGCTAGCCGTAGGCAACGCGTTCCTCCCAAATTTCCGTCTCTCTCTAAAATGTATCCTCTTATAATTTGTTATTTGCCTGTACCCTCTAATATTCATCTTCGCCTGTATATTGGTCTTGGATAATATGCTAAACTATTATACGATATCTGCCAAAGATACACCGGGGGGGGGGGGGGGGAGACGGGAGGCGTTTTGCGTAAAAAAAAAAATCATGTACTGATGTGTATGGTGTCCAGGTTTGGAGGGTCACTTGACAACCCAATTGCCACCTTGATATATTATTATTTTATTTTTGTTTGAAGTTTAAATGATTTATTTTTGTAATTAATGTTGCCATTTATCTCCTGGTTAAACCTGGGGGGCTACATCTAGGAAACTTTCATCTCTTGGAGTAAAGCGGAGTTCAAATAAGCAGCGCCTGGGCTCGCATGGATCTTCGCTGGGTATTGTAGAATTAATTTTTGTGTATAAGAATGACAAGCGGAGAGAGAGAGAGAGGAGAGAGTAGAAGAGAGAGAGAGAGAGGAGAGGAGGGAGGGAGGAGAGAGAGAGAGAGAGAGAGAGAGAGAGAGAGAGATCCTGCTATCAACATGATCAGTATTACTTTTGTTTATCTTTGTCTTAATGATAGAAATCATCACTACTAAAATGCAATAGGCAAAAGTCCAACTTATGTCACCGTCAAGTACTTTTTTAAAATCTTTTATCTAATATACTCGAGTATTCAGGCCCTTGTTATTCAGTTTTATTTTCGTTTTTAACATTCCCTCTCTCATAGAAATTCTAAAAAGATTAACATTCCTATCGAAACAAATTACCTTTTAATTGTTTTCGCCTCATCACCCTGGCATGTTGGCTAAAAATATCTTACTATCTATATCTATATATCTATATCTTAATATCTATATCTTAATTGCCTGCCTGGAAGGGAGGTCATGGGTTCAAATCCCCTAGTCATATCAAAGACTTACAGAAATAGGATAATAATATTTTATCTTGCGCCTATTCAGTTACTAAGAACTGAAGTGGCTACCCTGTAAATAAAACAATATTATCATCATTTACACATTGTCAATAGCATATCAAATTTACTTACTGTGTAGGTATCTTCATAATTTCTTGACAAAGTGGGGGGAAACCCAACAATAATGATGTTTCGCAAGAATCGGGAGAGCAAGCTATAATATTGTTTCCTATGAAGCAATATCACAATGTGTGTATTTATTTATAATGCAATTTACATATGACATTTTTGGGCGTATAGAACGAAAAGAAAGGGAGAATCAAATAAATCCAGGGTTTTCGAAAAAGAAAAACGGGAAGTCTGGGGATGTGGTTTGATTATTTGAATTGTAATGTGATTTATAGGTCAGTCAATCGACGGATAATTGTTATTCAAATTCCCAACAACATAATTATAATAGGCCTACAATTAAGTTCGGTATAAGATTGACAATAAATGAAATAGAATGAAATTTCGTTTACTTTTACAGAATATTCTAATTTCCCAGTCATGATGAGAAAGACATAAATTCAGTATGTTGGTGTAAAAGAAAACTTATCTATTTTAAAAAATGATCTCTTTAAAATATTCAAACTATGTCTTTGTTACTCAATGCTGCATGTTCTTTTCCCTCTTACAAATACTTAAGTTGGTACGGTTGACTTCCATCATGTTCATGGTGTCGAACCTAGGACTAAAGCCCGCCTCACATTGCAGTGCGCTTTGCTGCATTGCGATTTTTGAGGAAAAGTGTTATAATATTTGATAAGAACATTCAAACAAGAGAATTCATGCTGTCCAAAGTTCTGGGTATTCCGCTGAATACATAAATTGGAATTCGCGGCGATTGCGAAACCCATTTTTTTTTTTTTTTTAATTATTTTTTATAAAATCCAGTTGTTTCCATATCACAATGACGTCACAGCGATCTTTAAAAAAAAAAAATCGATCTTTACTCCTAATTAAAGGCTCGCATTGGAACAAAATTTCGATTCCATTGTTCCTGTACAACTTTCATCTCTCATAGGATACTCTTGCATGTTTCAAAATGTCACATTTAATGCAAACTGCAAACTGCCATTTGTTAAAAAAAAATCGCATCGCAGCAAATCGCACATGCAGTGTGCAACTGGTGTGAGGTGGGCTTTAGCGGTACGAAGCAACCACTGTTCCTAAAGGGGCTTTATTGCTCATAATTGCGATCGTTTGCGATCATTTGCTTACAATATAATAATGTTGCACACAATGCGAAACGACAGTTTGGTATAAGGTCAGGTTGCCTTTTACTTTGCAGAGGTTAACTATTTATAGGCAAATAATTGTGAATGGGGGTTAAAGAGCCAAGGCGGCTGGGCTGGCTAGCGTATAATTCCCCGAATGTTTTATACTTCTGTGTTTGCACGCGACGCCAACAGGATCATGTTCCTATTATATGCCATTCAGCTGTTTGTGTCCTGTCGGAGGGGGGGCGGGGGGGAGGGTGTACCTGAGTGTAGTTATTGTTATTGAATTCTGTCTTCCTTGTATATCAGGCAGGAGAAGTTTGAGGTTGTGGTTATAACGCGTCAAAATCATTCGGGCACAAGGACTCTCTACAAATTGCGCTGCTACCCCCCCCCCCCCAAAAAAAAAAAAAAATAAAATAAAAAAAATAAAATAAATAAATAAATAAATAATGAAAATAAAAATAAAATAAATAAAATAAAAATAAATAAATAATATATAATAAAAATAAAAAAATAAAAAAAAAATAGATAACATAATAAGTAAAATAATAAATAAATAAAAATAAATAAAAAAGTTAATAAAGATTAAAAAAAAAAAAAATTATATATAATATAAAAAAATTTAAAAATAAGAAATGAAATAAATTGAAACAAAACACTCCAACAAGCACATACAAAAAGAATGTTTTATATATGACTGGAATTTAAATCTTCGGTTCAAAGTTCAATGTGCTGTAAGGTCCACATTGGTGATGAACGCGCCGTTAAATCACAAACAACAAATAACAACAATAACAATGCCCGCTGGTGACATAATAGTTCATCATTGTGCGTGGGTGGTTTCCATGGCTGGTTATACCCGTGAGCGCCACGCGAACGGTTCGGGCGGTGAGCTGTTTTGGGGGCGTCACTTAATTTTTTTTGTCAAAAACTCCACCGTCATTTTTGTCACATCATTAATACCTGGATACTAAAGATCTTATTTGTCTTTCCTTTCCTGGTTTGTGGTTTCCTCTGAATATAGGTTTGATCATTTTTTCCACTTCTCCCATTCCCGAGAATGGCTATACCGAGTGAGTCAAAAAAAACTTTACACCTAGAAAAATGTCATAAAAAGAAAACCAATTATAAACCCAAAATTATTTACATATTCTGAAGAGTAACTCCTCCCGCATCTTCTGGTACCATTTTTGCTGGCGGTATGTCTTTACGCTTGGGATGAACACGACGCATGAGTTTGCGACATGAATTATCGAAAATTGTGCCAGAATGGGAATAAAATCAAAACAGAACAAAAAAGTCGAAAAAGCAACTTCATCCTGATTAAATAGGCATATACTTTTTAATAAAAATGTCTTCCGCTTAATAACTTGGCAGGGTTGTTGTTACATCAATAATGACTACATATTGTATGAAAATTGATTGACTCGTGAAGTAATGGCACGATGAAGATATATCATTAAAGACTAAATTGCCACTGACAGACCAAAAGGCCTCCTAATACTTGTTCGAAAAGTGATTAGTTTGTCTTTGACGTGTGCTCACTCATGCCTGACTCTACAGATCTATCTAATTTTCATAACAAATGTAGTCAATATGTGTAACACAAACCGCAAGTTTAAGCGAGGAAGACATTTTCTTTAAAAAAAGTTATGCTATTTAATCAGGATGAAGTTGCTTTTTACTAGCTTTTTGTTGTTTTGATTTTACTCCATTCTGGCACATTCGAAATTTGCATGTTCGCAAAACAATGCATCGTGTGGTAAGACCAAGGTGTCGCTAAAGACTATAGCCAACCAAAAAATGGTATCGATGTTCATGGAGTTTAAGACCTCAAATGAGCTATTGGTTTATAGTTGGTTCTTTGAGTATAGAACAGGATCAGTTATAGCCTCAGCCTAAAACTTTCAAAAGTGGCGGCGCCTCCATCTGATACTTTTGAAAAGAGAATTTATTTTTGTTTAGTATCTTTATGAAAAAAGACTACGAGTTGTGCTCAATAACTATCACCGTAATACATGGAATGATATCTATCATCACTGTATAGCTAGATTGATGATCATTCGAAAGTAAATGAAGAGAGATGCGGGAGGAGTACTCTTTCAGAATGATGTAAATACATTTTGGGTTTATAGAATTGGTTTCTTTTTATTGTCATATTTTCTAGGTGTAAAGTTTTTTTATGTTACTCACTCAAGAGTATTAATACAACTTGATTATTCCTGAGATTGTTTTCTTCAGGGGAAACAGCGTGTCACCTATTTTGTCAAGCAACTCCATCGTCGTCATTGTTTACTCCAATTAATCATAATTCCCATCTAATTCAAAATCTATCTATTTCTGCCTCTTTTGTCCAAAGAAGTAAATACGAATGATTTTGGAATAATATGTTGAGAAGATCGTTTCGCTAATCGTTTTGGTGAAGAGTCAATGATAGGCTAATTAAGAAAGCGCTTATTAATATTCTTTCGAATTTATTAAATGAGCATATAAATTGCACATATTCATTTATAACCAGTTTATATGCAGATTAGAGTTAGCTTATATAACAATAACAGAAAAAATAAAGAACGAAAATATAGATTTTCAAATTTGCCGAAAACAGCATAAAAACTTTTCCCGACGAGCTTATTTACACTATACGTTTACATCATGGTAATGTGTAAAATGGGCCTATGATTGTTTGAATACAAGTTCTAAAGTCTTTCTCATTGGCTTTGCATCCAGGGAAGCGCAAACATAATTTCGTTCATCCGAATCCCGGAAGATTATGAAACTTGTACCTTCTAAGAAAGTCTTTCAAAAATCAATTAATAAATGATAAATGAAAAAAAAAAAAAAATTGAAAAACCTAATAAATGATCACCGAAGACAAGAATAGTTAGAAGTATCATGAGTATAGGCTTGCATACATGATTGTGATATAGCCTACTGTATTGTCTGCAATTCTTAAAAAGTAATTTATTATCAAGCGGTATTCCAAAGATCGAAATGTTAAATAAAGACAAGTCACTACATGCAAAACATAGAAATTAAAGAAAATAATAGTATTATAACTAATAATTTTAAAAGTTAAATACTATAGTGAAAAAACAAGTCATGACATGCATATAACGAGAATCGAGACAAGTTTTCCAGGGTTGTGTTTTATCATCCCTATGCAGGTGTCACATTAGCCGTGTTAGTGCACCGTTCGCCACCGTTCTGGCCAAATTTGTGCACACGGCGGCAAACGGTGAGGCACACGGTGAAGCGGTTGAAGCCCGTCCAACACGTTCATAGGAGCTCGCTGGGCACCCGTTCCCGAAAGGATTTTTAAAGAACGGCCGAACTCTTGCCGGGTTTTTTCCGGGTGACGACCGGGTATTTCAGAACGGTCTTAAACCGGACCAGTCGTTAAAAGGGCGGTAAAAGGACTGAATGAGGACGCCGCGCCCGTTTCATGCCCGTTTACAGGACGGAGATGGACCGTGGTGAGGTCGGGCAACATGAATCGATAACCCCCCCCTTTTTTCCGCATCAAGTACGCCCCCTTGTGGCTGAACTTGCCAACTCCTAGTACATGAAACTATACGTGAAAACTATGCTTTTAAGTCAGTTGTCCCCTTGATTGTTTACCAACAAGATCAATCAATATCTAAATGAATTTGAGTTAAAAACTAATACTAGTACCCAGAGTAATATTTTTACAAAACAAAAGTATCATATACCATAAGGAATAAATCATATGACATAAACAAGGAGGTGATTATCAACTTTATTTGGGGGCTGCTTTACTCGGAAATTATAGTTTTATAGGGGGCCCATATTTTGTCGCATTTGTTACCTTTGCTTTTAGCCTCTGTTTCGTTGTCATATCAATTCAGTGCTGGTTTAATTATTTACACTTTATAATAGATTTTATACAATATCGAATTGGTCGTACTTATTATATTGTTCTATCTTAGAGTTCTGACAAGACGGGAAAAACTCAAAGAATTTTTTTTCCCCACAAAGTTTCTTCATTTTGAAATAATGATATTTTGTATGTTTTGATTATCATTATTGATAGGGGGCCTGCGTTTTGGTCTTTGGTCGTCCAATATCCCATCATTATTCAAACAACCATGCAGGGTAGGAGTCGTTCCACACGGGTCACTTCATCCATTCATATACATGTACAGTGTGTCCCACAAAAAATGCTAATGGCACTTTAGATGAGTATACTATTAAAATTACATAATTATATTGTTTATATTTTTACACCCGTAAACTACAAGTCGTTTTCTACAATTGGATGAAATTTTATGTGATATGGTCCAAGAATCACAAAGATATGAGCATTTTGTCATTACACATCAGGAAACCTCTCCATCCAAGTTTGTATTGAGTAGTACCGGATGTGTCGAATAAAACAAACCCAAGTTTGATCATTGATACTTTGAAAAAAATTTTAGTAGTAATTATGAAAGTTATACCACTGTAAAGTGCTTCTCATTACCATTTTAATGATACCTCTCTCAGCTCACCAATATCACGTATCACTGAACCCCATTGTTTTAAATATGTCTTGCAAAATTGAGAGTGGTTCACTTTCACGCTCGTTGATGATCAAATTCGGGTTTCCATTGAGGCACCTTTGAATAATGCATCTCAAGGAGCATGAAAGTGAGCACTGACAATTTTGCAAGACTTTTCAGAACAATGGGGTTCAGCGATGCGTGATAATGGTGAGCTGAGAGAGGTATCATTAAAATGGTAATGAGTTGCACCTTACAGTGATATAAATTTAATAATCACTCCTGAAATATTTTTCAAAGTATTAATGATCAAACTTGGGTTTTCTTTTATTCGAAACATCCGGTACTACTCAATATAAACTGGGATGGAGAGGTTTCCTGATGTGGAATGACAAAATGCTCATATTTTTGTGATTCTTGGACCATATCACATAGAATTTCATCCAGTTGTAGAAAACGAATTGTAGTTTACGGGTGTAAAGATTTAAACAATATAATTATGTAATTTCAATAGTATACCCATCTAAAGTGACATTAGCATTTTTTGTGGGACACACTGTATATCATTATTTATTTATTCTAGGGGAGGAGCGTTCGATAAAGGGGGGGGGGGGAGGCAAAGGCAACTAATTCCCATTTTAGGCACCTTTTCCCTAAATTTCGGTCGGGAAATGCCTGGGTAAGTTTCTTTTTGTATTTCCGATTCTGTGTAGGCTTCCTTGAAAAATGGTTCATATTGATATCTCACAAACATAACCATATACCCTACTGATATTGGATTAATTACATGAATTATATACAATCTATGGGTAACAAAATTCGTGTTTTTGGAATTCTTAAAGACGGTTTCTCAGATATAGAATACAATGGCATTATGCATGTATTTTTATTAATACAAATATTATATTAAGGTATTGTCTTGTATAGTTCTGATTAATCTATTTAATCACAGTAAAATCACTCAAAGTGGTCGTGTGTAAAACAATGAAAATAAAAATAAACAAAAAACTAATCCATGGATCATACAAAAACATCCAAACTGCAGAATTATGAATGATGTAGACATTTTTCTTGATGTGATTCTATGGGGGTTATAATTTGGCTAAAAGAATATTGCAATGAAACGATTATGAAAAAAGTATTAGACAATTCATAATATAATGATTAAAAAAAGATGATAAAGTACTTTTATCATGATAACAATATTTCATTTGATATAACAGGATTTAATCATTTCAAAAGCACGGGGACATTTTCGCGGAGAAATTAAAATAATATTCGATAAAACTAACACAATTTCTGTTTAATGAAACGCGGGTATAAAGTAAACATGTAATTTGGGCAAAAACGTATGAGACCAAACTATACTGAAGCTTATTGGGAAAGTAGTATAATATTTATTTCCAAAGTTGTTATAATAAAACTTTAGAAACTAATGTCGAACAAAACAAAGCAAACATTAAAAAAAAAATGACATTACTTTAGATTAAATGTCCATAAAAGGACCCAATTTTAAATTCTTCTCCCCGACAACGACAATAAAAATAATTCAGATTATAATGTATGTTTGAACAGCTTAAATATCATTCCTCTCTAGACCTGTAAAGAGAGCGACGAGATCGAGAGCTTCGAAAACAAAGGGCGGTTTGAAGACACCATATAAGTGATTTTAAGACACCATAAGGGAAGATCTGCCAGTTCAGACCACCACCGTGCACGACCGCTTTGTGGACGGGTGAGGAGCGCTTGTTCCGTCCTTACACCATTCATAAACCGTCTTTACAATGCCATTATACCGCCCTTACACCGGGTCTCCATCGACCGAGGCCTGCGGTTCATGCCCGGCGAAAAATTTGAGCATGCTCAGTCATGCTCAAAATATTCGCCGGGCATGAACCGAAGGCAAAATCAGAAGACGGGTCATCACCGACCCACCGTTTATTATCTCCGGGTATCCTCCGTGTCCCGTCGTTCGTATCAACTTGTTTCGCACGGTCGCGAAAAACGGTGAGTCACCCGGCGAAGAAAACAATTTTGTTTTTCTTGTCAGAGAGCGTTGAGGCCGGCGGGCAAGCGGTAATCACACGGACAAAAGGAAAGCGTGGACTATATATGAGGACGGTCAGCCCGGTACCAGGCTGGCTAGGACCTGGTATAGACCCGGTATAGAACGATACAGACCCGGTATAGAACGACACCGACCCGGTGAAAATTAAGAAAAATGTAATGTGGCCGGTGCCGTTCTATTGCTGTGTTGGAATTTGTTGTTTTTCGGTGAACGGCGAAAACCCGTTCAATTTACCCGGTAAATGTGACACCTCCATTAAATACAAGTAGTATAGTATTAACTCTTCCTATAGGCCCACTTATCATGCGGTGTTGGTAGTAAAAATTAACTCTTCGGGTAGTAGAAATTAACTCTACGAATACTATACTATTTAGCGATCGGCTAAACGAGACTTAGGCCCTGAAACATAAAAGATACGATTGATTTTATGACTGATATCAATCGTAAGTCCATGGTAATTTACCATGGACTTACGATTGATATCTAAACTGCATAAAACAGTCGATCGCAAGATTTATCGTATCTCTTAGATGTTACAGGGCACATGTGTATAGCCCTAACTGATGGAATGACGTAGGCCTATGGCTCCATGAACCCAGGTTGGGGTAATTTGAAAAAGAAAGAAAAAATCTATTTATTTCTTTATTTTTTAAGTGAAGGCCCGGATCCACGAATGGGGGGGGGGGGGCTGGTATTAGGAACTCGCCTCCCAAAACCCCCAAAATTTGACAAAAGTGCCCCCAAATGGGTAAGAGGGTGTCAGGATTTTGCCCCTCTCTCCGAATATCATATTACCTTTTCTGATGAATATCCATACTCTTATTTATGAATATTCACCATATAATTGTCTTGATGCATTAACATATTATTAAATAACTGACATACCAAGTATGATTTCCGAGGGTCTTTAAGACTTAATTATATTGGGAACTTTGCACCCTATAAACAAATATCAACATTATGAATCAGGGGTATTGGAATTTTGTACGAGTTTAATTATGTTTGAACAAATTAACACTTAAGGTTAATAAATCATTAAAATATGCAATGCATTGTTATGAAAACGAATTACACCGAACACATTATACTCTGTGAACTTAAGCTAATTGATACTTTGATGAGCAAAATGTCTTCCCTGGCTAGCACTGGTCTCGGTGTCTGCGGGGAAACCCAGTAAACTGATTGTGTATGAATATTGGATTGATTTTATTAGAATGGTTCTTAGCCTTCGGTTTACTTTTTAAATAACCAGTCCAAACGCCCAAAAGTCCAAACAAAAATGACCCTTTCTCTCACGCTCAAGTCGCTCAAGAATACGGATTAAAGTCAGAAAAAAAAGCCCCTTATTATAATGGGCGTCAATCCATAAATGAGATGGGAGCTGACAAGATAGATAGATAGATAGATAATAATAGACGAGAGAGAGAGAGATGAAGAGAGAGAGAGAGAGAGAGAGAGAGGAGAGAGAGAGAGAGAGAGGAGAGAGAGGGGTGTTGGAGTAATTTTTTTTAGGATCTTGCTCAAAAACCTGTCGATTCGCAGATGCGAGGCGCCAATGGCGGGGGTGGGGGTGGCCATGAAACTAATTTTGTCCCCTATTTTAAAACTATGCGAACATTGATGTTACCTCCCCACTAGGCCTATTCCCAATCCCTACGTCCAACATTATCATAAGGAACGAATGGGGGAAAAAACATTAAAAAGAAATAAATAATAATGAAAGCCTTTTTAAGGTCTCATTATAAGGATAGGGGGCGTACATGTACTAACCCGTGCTATTTGCCCTAAAATAGAGAAAATTGACGAAGATTGTTGGGGGCATTTTGATATACATCTCACCCCTATACCACGCCCCTAATATCTCTAGCTAACCGACCATTTATAGCTACCCCCCCCCCCCTGATCTGAGTGGTGCCCCTGTCGTAATATGGTTGGTTGGTTCTCCATATAGATGGCGCTTGTCAATCTCGAAGATTATTTGCGCCAGGCTCGATCGTGTATATAGTTTTGGCGCAGGCTTCAAAAGTTAAGCCCACGAGCGACTTTTCTTTGTGAAGTTTTGTTAGATATGGGTTTAAATTAGTATTTTGAAGAAAAAAAACGAGAAAAAAAACTGTTATTAAATGTATAAAAGTGAAAGGTTGTGTTTAATTGCAAGATTGTTCATGGCAAACGCAATTTTTATATGCACGCATATAAAAGTGAAAGGCGTTAAATTGCAGCAATGTTGATGGAACTCCACGAAAACTTCCTTTCATCATATCAAAATAGTACGGATCAACAGAGGGATCCACGATAGCTTAAACAGCTATCTAAAACGATTAGTTTCATGTATATAAACTAGCAATTCACGTGTTAATCCTGCGTTTGACATCAATAATTGTTTCAGACTAGGATTGTTCAGTTTAATCCTTGATTTCAAGAGACGTCTCTCATTGTTGTATTTTTTGCAATGTAAAATAAAATGTTCTATAGTTTCACTCTCTTGGCAAACTTCACATAAACCAGTATCATGCTGATTAATTTGAAAAAGGTAATGGTTTAAAATACATTTACCTACTCTTAGTTGTTGTATCAAGCATTCTTCTCTACGAGAAAAACCATATCTATATATAGGTTTTGAAACATTCCGATGCAAAGCATACAGGAACCTACCGTGCTGAGACTTGTCCCACTCGGTTTGCCATAATTTGTTATAATGGAGCAATCGAGAAGTTGTCAGTTCACTTCTTGTGTTTGGTATAATAATGTCAATGAATCTTTTCATGGCTCCTTTTTTGGCAGCCTGATCAACAATCTCATTACCCCTGATATCACAATGTGATGGAATCCATTCAAAGGAAACATAAACATCCTTCAATTTCAGAATGTTTATTATTGATAATATTTCATTTACAATAGCACATCGTATAAAGTATGAATCTATCATTTGTACAGCAGATAAAGCATCGCTAAATATTACCACCGAAGAGGATATTGCAAATGAATTTATCCACTCAAGCGCCATAAGGATGGCAACAAGTTCTGCTCTCATGATGCAGTTGATTATTTTTGGTAAGCCCTATGATGGCGCCAGACCACATTTTGCAGATTTTGCAAACAATAAATTATTACAAAGCTCCCTTGCACATGCTGCATTTAAATAAATACAAGTCTGATCTAACGATCGTATTTTTATTTATTATTGACCAGGTAGGGAGGGTGGACAATAAGGGCCTCTTTAAAGAAATGGGAGAGGCAATGCACCGTTAACACAAATAGGCATACGCGCTTGTAATGAGAGAGAGAGAGAGAGAGAGGAGAGAGAGAGAGGAGAGAGAGAGAGAGAGAGAGAGAAAAGAGAAGAGAAAGAGAGGGAGAGAGACAGACAGACAGAAAAACAAGAAGGCCTATCCCAAAAGAGTTTCCTGGAGAAAAAAAAAATGGGTTCGTTTTTTTTTTCTTTTTGGTGTGTTTTTTTTAGGGGAGGGGGGGGGGGGGCTAGTGATTTTTTTTAAATGTGGCACAGATTGGTTATTGGAAAGGTAAGGGGTATATTACACTGTAAAAAAATATAGTTTTTTATCAGCAAATCTGCTGTCAGCAGAGTCGCCATAAAAAAAAATGTAATTTTAAAAACAATTTTGTTGTAAATATCTCCTGCAAAGAATTACGTGAGAAAATACAAAATATACATCAGAAGTAACACATTTGTTCCGTTTTACCCAAATAATTATGTAAGCTATAGAACTCCAATTATTTTTCTTCTTCTCTTTCTTTAATTATTAAAGGAGAAATTTACAACAAAAGTGTTATCTTAAATTACACTTTTGTATTGGCGACTCAGCTGACATCACTTTTCTGTATTTTTTTATTTTTATTTTTTACAGTGTAGCCTATACGGGTTAAGGTCCCCGTTTCACTTGGCTGAGAATGCAAAGGTCGTGGTTCGATACCGGCACGGCAACTACGTCCTTGAGCAAGGCGTTTTGTCTCCTCAGGTAGTAAAGAATGTGCACAAATTGTTTGCGGCAAGCCTGAATCAGATGACCGGGGTAATAATACCCAGAATATTTTTATTACTATAAAAAATAGGGATAAATCAATATTGCAAGCGCGAAGCGCATTCGGAAAATATCTGAGCTCCAAAAGAAAACAAATACTACTACATTAACTCTACTGGTGCCTTCGTATTGTGAAAATTTTAATTGTCGGATTTCCCAGAATTTCAACTGGAATTAGTTTATTTCCCGAAAATTACCTGGAAAAATGGTCGAGTTAACAGGGAATCGGGTAATTTCCTTAAAAAAAAAAAGAAAAGAAAAGAAAACGAAAAGTGAAACCGCTGTTTCTGGCTCTCTGCAGACTGCATGCTACAGGTTCGGATCCACCGTCCACTCTCATAATAGATTGAGAAGGCCCGAGTGTCTGTGGACAATAGCGGCTCTATTATGTTTAGACATAGGCTGATACATTCTTTTATATGAACTGACGCCGGATCCGTTCCTGTGCTACATAAGTTCTTCCGCAAGGTCGGGAAGCTTTCAATCACACATAGCCATAACTGCTATGTGAACATCACATGACCTGTGACTGCCAAGTCATTTGGCTCGACAATCTGCCATTTCCGACAAAAATAATTGCGCAATCGCTTGACCAACACAAACCACACTTTCATTTCTAGCTTGCTGCAAAAAATACATCATTATGCTTATCAGCAATGTATGCCTACGTCCATAGTGCCTTGATACGTTTCTTCTTTCCTCCAAGGTTTTATTAGCGAGACAACATTGTTAATGAAACAACCGGATATTTATTTTTAATTCCCGTAGAGGTGTTGAACTCCACTGAAATTATCAATTGGCTGAAAGCATAACATTTCTGTTGGTGACTATGTTTTATTGAATTGCACAGATTCTCTATCACTGAATGAGTCCTGGAGTCGGAGTGGACAAGGTGGACGCAGACATTTATTTTCTGACTGACTTGGAATGCCCTAGAAATAGCTGCTAAAACATCACTTTGGAAGGTATACAGCCTTTTATTATTATTTTTTTTAAAGATCGAGTTGCTGTGTATTTTTTAATGAAAAAAATTATCAGCCGGTAACCGTATGACCAGCCTGTAATATAATTACTCCTCTTAATTCCAAAGATCGAAAAATCAATCTATTAGATTGCGTGAGTGACTAATCCAAAGTATATATTGAATATCTCATCTAATAGATTTAACTCAAATCTTATTCTCAATTAATTTTGGATTGTCACTCACGGCAATCTATAGACTGAGTTTTCAATCTTTGGAATTAAGAGACATTTCTTCTGTCTATAAATGGTTGGTCTAACACCCGGAAAAAGAAAGAATGGTCATATTTAGTACCCTAAACATGCTAAATGGCGATCAAAACTGAAAAATACCAAAATTTCCAGTGACGCCGGAAGGCCGAACATGCTGAAAGCATAACGGTTACCCTCTTTTCGACTCTTTTTGTCATGTCCGTGGTGAGTGACCCCCCCCCTCCCCCCACCGGACTGAAGTGTGTTGCCGACGTGATCCGGTGATATTGGCGAAAATTTTAATTCTCTTTCATAAAACTTTGTCAATTTCTCGATCAGAGAGTTGGTGAGCTCGCTTAATGATCGTCGATCTCATCTCCATGGTCGTGTGAATTCCGCCCCGTCGACATCGTTTGCGGATGCATCAAGGCCGAAATGGCGGACGACCAGGAAACAATCAATGCGATGACGACAGCAGCAGCCAAAGCAGACGATACAAAACTTTTGGAAATACTCAGCCAGTCTCCCCCTGGAACCGTCAACAGAACAAACAAATACGGACGTACCGCTATTCAGGTAATTAAAGATCTAGACTATTGCAGTTTTTTTTACATATTTATTTATCATTAATTTCATATTTTGTATATTTATATAATATTTTTGTTGAAATGATATAGAATTCAAAGTCAAAATCAATTCAATCTAATATATGTGAGATAGAAAAATACTTACCGGAATGAAAGTAATTAGTTATAGGATTCATTTTAAATTGTTTGGTAAAGCCATCACTTACTTTATGTTGAATTAAAACCTACCTGTTGTACATTATTTAAATGGTTGTCCGTTTCTTGCATGGGGGCCAGTTCTGATTTGAACAACGGTATATTGCCGACGTAATATTGAAATAAAACTAATTCATTGAATTTAAAAACGATGTGATTATATCATTATCATTTTGTAAAATGTTTTACCCCAGGTGATGAATTCTATGAGCCCGAGCACGGCTCGAATCCTTCTCCAACACGGTGCTGACCCGAACATCCCCGATCCCGACGTCCGACGAACCATTCTTCACGACATCGCAGAGAGCGGGTGTTTCCAAATCCTCGAACTTCTGCTTGACCACGGAGCCAATGCCACGGCCCGAGATAACCAAGGGAACACCCCGGCACATCTAGCTGCGAGGCAGGGTGGCTCTTCACGGATTGAGGTATTATGAATATGATGAAAAAATTAAATAGTTAATATAAGCCCGCTCCAAAAAGGCGGGGCCATTCAGGGACCTACGACAAAATAATAACATCTATTCCTTTAGTCGTCATAAACACTACCCGCGTGAAGTTATTGAAATATGTTTGAACACTCTTTTGATATTTTCTGTTTCATTTTTCAAGATCTTGGAAAGACTCTCACAAAGCTGCACACTATCAGAGATGAACACCGCAGGAGAAACACCCCTGGATCTTGCCACCCAAAACAATCACGGGGATATCGTCACATGGCTCCAAAATTTCCGTATGTAAATGAAAGGTAGCACTGCACTATTATTCATGTCACCACCCTTGCACTGCTGTAGAAATACGAAGAAAAAAGCAAACAAACACATTATTTGAAATATTATGGTTTTAGAAAAGTAGACAGTAGCGACAAAGCTAATTTGTAAATGTATTGATTTTTTGCGAACAAATGTGTAAATGTATTTAATAACTTATGAAAAGGAAATTTTCGAACATGTATACGTGTCGCCTCGTCAGGGTTGAGAGGCATACATGGAATCTTTTCACAAGTAATAATAATAATAATGATTGTTTCTAATTCACGCTTGACGCACAGTAATCTCATGAGTGGTGATTTAGGCTGATCTTTAGCCTGTCAAAGAAGCCACTCACGAAGAAGCCAGCATTATCATTATAATTATTGTGAAAAGATTCCATTTTATACCTCTAAACCTCGACGAGGCGGCACGTTTACACGTTCGAAAATTTCATTTTGGCAAGTGCTCAACAATTTATCAAATTATAAGTTGTACAGCAAGACCCTTAAAATTACTTCTAAAATTTACTTTATTGTATTTCAAACAACCTTGACAGAGAAAATCATCAATTTTGCTGATTTCAACCTCTGGTTTTTAATTCTATGAAATATAAAATGCATTTTCCGTGAAATAAAATGAATTTGCCGGCATGCTCATCAGCTATCAGCAATAATTTATTTTTGATGCCCGAAGAGGCTATTATTAGCATATTATGGGTTGTAAAGTTGTTAAGAATTGGTGACCAATATCAGAGGGGGTATGTCGGCACCCAAAGTTCTACTATGCCATAATTAGACTCTTTTTTATCTTTCCAGGTGAGTGCATATAAGATCTTTCTAGTCTTGTCTTATATTCACAATTTAAACTCACTGTTTACACCTCTAATTCAGGTGCCCAACCTTTACAACTTGTATTCCTGGCGAGAAGAACCATCCGTACGAGGGTTCGGAATGTGCAAAACCTACAGCGTCTCGTCCTACCATTGGTACTCATCAATTACCTCATAGGTAGATAACCCAACTCTGTAATCATCATAGGCACTTTGTAGGGCGCCACCTATCACGAACTTTTATGGTATACCAAATGCAAAAAGAACGATAAAGGTGAACTAATATAGTCCAAAGAAAAATGAAAATCTTCATGTACGTGTTGAGCAATACTGAAAAAGAAGAGAATTAGTAGTGTGCAGAACCTGCAGTGTTTCGTTCTATCATCGGTACTCACCTCATAGGGAGATAACGCAACTCTGTAATCATCATAGGCATTTTGCAGGGCGCCACCTATCGCGAACCTTTATGTGCTCAAGTGCAAAATGAACGCTAAACCTACCTGCCTATCGGCCGTCGGCTTAACTTCCGAGACCTACAGTACAAGTCCTCCAGTTATCCCTGCCATGAATGGAGGTTTACAGCTCGTCTGTGCCAACCATATTACTCCAGTATCAGATGACATTTTGTCTAGGTAGGTCTTGCGTTTCTACCACGATACAGGTGACAAAATAGTCCAAAGGAATGTTAAATCTACATGACGATGTGTTTCAATCTTTAGTGAAAAGGAAAAACAGTTTTGTGGAGCTTGGATTTTAACCTGTATAGTTTAACTGATATCATCTGTAAAAAAATATTATCGTGTTGACCATCGTCCAGGAGGCTTCAAACATTGTCAAAGACAGCCATCGATATGCGATCTTCACTAAAAGAAAAGACAAGTCGGAATAAAGTCAGTTCGGGTCATATGGGGCAATACTCCGTCCGTTATCATGGTTATGGTCAAAAAGAACCTGGAATGAGATCATTTTGTCCTATAATTTTTTTAAGTGTATGCTATGAGATGATGATCAGGTGCAGCGGTCACAACTCGTCGTAGGCTACTGGGCACGTGCTATCAACGTAGCCTGCGTTGCATGTACAATGCACGCACACAGAGGCGGCGGAACCAGGGGGGCAGGGGGGCACTGTGACCCCCCACTTTTTCATCTATCCTAAAAGTGCCCCTTTTCATGACTAAAAAGTGCCCCTTTTCTTAGCTAATAAAATGCCATTTTTATATTAAAAAGGGGCACTTTAATACAAAAAAGGGCCCCTTGTTACTCCATATTTCTTTTAAAACCCAAATTTTCGGGTCGCGTTTCGCGCTCGCGGATACTAAATAGGGTCTATTATGCACATTTAGCTTAAATGTAAAGCTCATAATTTTCAACTCGCGCTTCGCGCTCGCGGATACTTAATCATGTTAATAGGATCTACACTGTAAAAAAAATGAGTAAAATCTTACCCAATACTGAGCAAAAAGGTAACTCGCGTGAAATTGAGTAAAAAATATTACTCATGCAGTAGAGCCAAATATTACTCAGAAAAGAGTAACTTTTAGTCATCTATGTATCATTCCTAGCTTCGAAAGGAGTAAACAATTAGTTTACTCATTTTCTTGCGAGTTACCTTTTTACTAGCCCTGTTAAGCGTAAACAAAATTTACTCCGTTGGGAGTAAAGCATTAGTTTACTCATTTTCTTGCGAGTTACCTTTTTACTCTGTTAAGAGTAAACAAAATTTACTCCGTTGGGACTAAAGCATAATTATGTTTACTCATTTTCTTGCTCATAATTTTCAACTCGCGCTTCGCGCTCGCGGATATTTAATAGGGTATATATGCACAATGAATTCCAATTTTGAACTCAAAATTTTCAGCTTGAGCTTCGCGCTTGCAGATATTAAGTTATAATAATGCACAATAAATTAACTCAAATTTTCAGCTAACGAATTTAGGCTCGCGCTTCGCGCTCGCGGATACTATATAGGGTCTATAATGCACCATTATCTCAAATTTTTTCGGCTCGCGCTTCGCGCTCGCATTCCGTTTGTTTATCATTAATAAAATACAAAGCCATTACAATTTTTAAAAGCACAAATTTAAAGGCATATTTTTCTGCGCACCCCTATTTAACTAAATAATTTTCTTTTTAAGCCTCTGGTCTCAAGTGCCCCCTTTTCAGATAAAGTGCCCCTTTTCCATCGTGACCCCCCACTTTCAAATTCGTTCTGCCGCCTCTGCACGCACAGGTCCTGGGTCAACTTCTGCGATTCCTGCGTTTCTGTAGTAAGGGTACAGGCCCGTAACTAGGATTTTTACGGGGGGGGGGGGTTCGAAGTCCTGAAAAAGTGGACCTTTTTCAAGATTTTTATTTTTCGAGCGCGAAGCGCGAGCCAAAATTTAGAATCTCAATGGCTTTATTTTTAATTAAGTAATGAATATAAATGAATGCGAGCGGCGAAGCGCGAGCCCAAAATTTTGAGATAATTGTGCAATATAGAGCCTAGCCTATTTAGTATCGCGAGCTGAATAGTTTGAGCTAAAAATTGTGGCCTTAAAACTCTTTTAGGATCCATGTTGAAGATACATAATAATCTTGGCTCATTAATAATCTTAGCTTAAACACCCCCAATCTTAGCCCAAACACAATTACACCAATTCTTTTGACAAGGTTTGTGTCCAGCAGAGGTACTGGTCCAACCCTCTTTTATACTTATGTTGTTAACTTTACAGTGCGAGTCGCATAGCGACCGAGCAGGAAAATATGGGGTTTAAAGACATAATTATGAAGTAAAGAAAGGGTGTATTTTTAGTATTGTAAGTGACAACTTTTGAAGAAATTGTCCATTTGATTTTAAAGAGTATTGAAAGGCTTCTTTTAGTATAAAGAGAGCATTTTAAGCTAAGAAAAGGGCGCTCTGCCCCCTGCCCCCAGTTCCACCGCCTCTGTTAGACCCCAATATCCTCAATCGCGAAGCAAGAGGAGAAAGCTTTAGGCTCAAAATTGTAGTTTATTGGTGCATTAATGGACCCTATTTAGAACTCGCGAGCGCGAAGCGCGAGCCGAAAATTCGGGATTTTAAAAGAAATATGTAGTAACAAAGGCCGTTTTTAGTATTAAAAGTGCCTCTTTTTAATCAGAAATTGTCCATGGGACTTTTCAAAAACTCTGAAAGGCTTCTTTTTAGTATAAAGATGACTTTTTAGCTTAGAAAAGGGTAGGGTACTTTTATGGTGGATGAAAAAAAAAGGGGGGGGGTCACTGTGCCCCTGCCCCCTGCCCCCTCCCCGGTTCCACCGCTCTCTGCCATTACTGGCTTATTTCTGTTATATCATTCCTAAAATTGAAGATAACATCATCTAAAAATATAAAAATAGAACCAAATCAAACAAAACATTCCTGGCGAAATTGGTTTAGTTAATTCCTGCTCGTGAATTGTTCTGAAACCATGATTATTATCCCAAAATAAAAAGTGCGAGCGCGAAGCTCGAGCGAAAGATTTACATGTAGGGGACTGAAAGCAAATTGTTAATCGTCCTTTCTGTATTCATTCAAGTATCTGCTGCAATTCTGCCAAAAAGTTTAGATTTATTGATTTATTTTTTTTTTTTTGGTCAAGCGACCCTGCTCGCCTGCGGGGGTGGGGGGGGTTCGTTCGAACCCCCCCTAGTTACGGGCCTGGGGTATTGTAAGAACTTTCTTGCACCCGTGTACATGCCTTGTACCGCAAGATACCTCCGCTGCACGAATTTTTCTACGAAATCAATTGATAGGGAGTTGCACGTCGAAGTACGCGAGTTGTGACCGCGCGATTACTTATGCCGGCGGTCACAACTCGTCGTAGGCTACGGGCACGTGCCATCAACGTAGCCTGCGTTGTATGTGCATTGCACGCACAGGTCCTGGGTTAACTTCTGCGATTCCTGCGTTTTCTGATTAAGGTATTGGAAAAACTTCCTGCACGTCGTACATGCATTGCACCTGCGAACGGTACCTCCGCTGCACGAATTTTCTACGAATCCATCGTAGGGAGTTGCACGTCGAAGGTACGGCGAGTGCTTGACCGCCCGTCATTAGCTCCCACATGGTCTGTTGCTATCGCCACATGTACATCAATATGTTTAAATTAAATGTTTATGTTTAAAATCATTTCGCTTGATCGATATAAACCCTTTCCCATACTTTTTTTCTTACCAAAATAACAGATTCATATTTTTATATTTTAAGATATTAAGATCTATCAAAAGGCAAGTTGTACTTAAAAAGGATGAGCTTCATCATGATCATCATGATCATAGGAATCCATGTTGGGCAGCAATCCCTAATAAGAAGATATTTCTCAGAAACTGCCGAAATAAGTCCCATATAAACATGATAAAAGGGAGTTGATTATGATTTATGCACGATTGTCACTAGTTAGTTTTGATATAAAAGAAAGGCGAGTTTCAGACAAGCTATGCAACACTAGACATTATATCAAAACCAGATTGGGAATTTCATGAATTTCCAGGTCAATGTCCACTGCCTAAAAGAAATTACGAGTGAAGTCAAATTATCATATAAGATTCTTCGAAACTTATAACAATGTGGTTGTTATTTTTTTTTTTATAAGATGATTATATTATGCATAATCAGATTCAGATTCAGGTTGGATCAATTTCAGTTTCTAAACATACTTTCAAAAGTTAAAGAGACATGACACTTTCGAAAGTTAAAAAGACATGACATGCAGTAAAATAAGTTCAGTATCATATAAAACAAAATTTAATCGATAAGATAATCATGTTTGGAAAACAAAAACAAAAACAAGAAAATAATCTTGGCTAATGAAATCAAATTGCGGAATGCAATTTTAAATTACAGCGATTATCATTTATTATTGTATCGTTGGTTTATATGCAAAAATAATCATGGAGCATCAACCTAATGTGAACTAATTAGTAGATAAGTACCATTGTTACAATCATGCCGAACTTAAAACCACTGATATCGTGGAAATAAAAATAGAAGTAGACATTACGAGACTTTCAATTTAAAATGTAATTGAACATTGTTCCTGGTATATTTATCAAGTTTCAATATAAAATCTATTTGATTTGATAACTCTCTTTATTCATGGTATATAGGAACAGACTATCTAGTTCGAGAATACATATAGTTATTGTGTTTAGTGCATGTGTTTGTACAATGTTGTATGATATATTTATACCAGAAATATATGTAATATAATGAGGGTGTTATTATACCAGTATAGATATATTTGTAGTTATATTACAATATAATATATTTTTCTAGATTTATTGCAAATTTTATATTATTTCTGAAACCTGTTTTCTATATTTGGATCTCTTCGAAATACATGTACATCATTTTTTTTTTTTTTTTTTTGTTGTTGCTATGTCTGGAAAGAGGAATATACTAATTTCGTTATTTTCATTCTTTCAAAATCTTATTCTTTTAATGGGAATTTTAGGAAATTTACAACTCGATTGGGGTACAATAATGAATGTAAGGTGCAATTATTATCTTCCTGAAATGGTTTATCGGGTTTTCTTTCAT
The DNA here is from genome assembly GCA_940671915.1 of Paracentrotus lividus. NCBI lineage: Eukaryota > Metazoa > Echinodermata > Echinoidea > Camarodonta > Echinidae > Paracentrotus > Paracentrotus lividus. The sequence goes on from CALNVZ010001721.1 coordinate 4,018,852, forward strand.
GCTTAAATAATTTTGCAATGAATTTACTTTATCTTGAATGTTGGTTGGGCCTAGATGCTGCACAGGTTAACATATTCTATATATATTCGAAGGTGGTATGTAATACTTGTTGTAACATGTTTGAAATATTCAGTGCAAGATGAAGATTTATTTTTAAATGTGCGAGAACTTCGAAGTCAGTAGTATCCGAATGATACACGCTCGAACGGACGCAGAATAACACAACCATAGTTCTGTGAACACAACACGCCCAACAGGCGTTTGTTATAATAGCGCCATCTAGCGAACAGACCGGTGGTGAGAGTTTCTTGAAAATGTGTTTTAGATGTGCTTGTCTTTTGCAGCAATTATATGCAGGGGTGGGAGGGAGTCATGTGCACCCATTTTTGGGAAAATAATGCGTTGAAAATTCATGTTAATATGATAAAATCCCCGTCTGGGCTTTTCAAAATTTTCAAATTTGGCAGCTGCGCTCTCCCCCGTCCTGGATCTCCTTTAGCATTAGCCTCAATGAAATCAATGACGTATCATTGAAACAAACTAAATTTTTATCGTCCCCGAAGCCCCCTGCTTTTAGGAGGTGGAGGAGAGGGCGGGGAGCAGTAATTTGTTTTTCGGCGATTTGTAATTATGTGAATAAGTGCTAGTATTCAGGGGAGAATACCTTGAATTTTTAGCTTATCTGGTTATGAATTTTATGACATATTTTCTACCTTTTGATCATGTTGATAATTTTTCTTTCTTTCCTTTTTTTGAAAGTTGAATAGGCAATGCGGAAAGACAGGTGCAATAGAATGAGAAAAAAGTGCAAAGATTCTAGAATAGTTATTCGAATGGAATTTGGTATGTACTCGCCGAATAGAATGTAGAAATGAAGATGTTGCAATTTCTTCTTTGTAATAATTGCTTAAGTGATCTTTCATTAAATTGTAGGCCTGTCATGATGTATGATCGAATATATACAGACTGTATAAAAAAAAATGGTACAATCGGGGAAAAAAATAATTTAGGCATGAAATATTTTCAAATAATGTGTGTGCAAGATTTTTCTTGCTGATGTGCTTTGTTCTGTATAATTTGCTTTCGTAAAACAAAAGTTATACTAAATTTTGTGCGACGAGGAACAAATCGAAATTACGCACTTCCATTGTTCTGGAGCGCTGAATTCATGGCCATTATGCGAAACCTACACAAAGGTATGGGAAGCGTTGATATGGATATTTCTTGATTGTAGAAATAGTCATATCTAAAAAATTACAGCACCAAATGGATAAAAAAAAAAAAAAATATGCAGAAGGAGTTTGCTTTTCTCCCGCTTAATAAAATACCAAACAATCCAGGTTGTGATTAATCTTCATACTATAAAAACATGTTTTCCAACTGTACATTTTATTTGACACACACTGTATATATACGAAAATGTTAACATAGATGGTAGTTGATGTTAAAATATCATTTATTTCAGCAATGGATCAAGTTATATAACTATTAAAAATGGATAGACCCTGTTTAACTTGTTTCTTGGTTGCACCAACCATGCTTTTGTTAGGGAGGGGATATCTTGGTACCTGCACTAAGTAAAATATACAATTCATATAAATATGCTTCTGATTCATTTTGATTTAAGAAATTTTTTTTATTTCATATACAAAGGAATCATCAATGTTTGTTTTCAATATGATTTGTTTTGAATTATGGGTTCAAAGAATAGCTACACATAATGTATTTTATTTACAATTTTTGGTTTAAAAAAGCAAATTTAGATTAAAATCTATCTTACATAAACCAAATGCTGTATCTGACTATTGATTTGAGTATTTTACGGAGTATTTAGTTATAAAGGGAGGGGTTTGTGATCACTATTATAACAGTGAAATCTTATTCGAAATACGTTCGGTTCCCCTATACCAGCGTGCCACGCCCAATAAAAAAAAAATAAAAAAATGCTAATGTCATTCTAAATGAGTAAAATTTGAAAATTACTAAATCATATTGTATATAAATTTATAATCGTATATCTTAGCATTTATTTTATACAACTGGATTAAATTTTATGCGATATGGTCCATTGAACACAAATATATGAGCCCTCTTTCCATGCTTTCAGCACTCATCAGAAAACATCTCAATCCAAGTTTCGTTATTACTTTCAATAAAGTACGTAGTCCAATTACGTCTTCATCCACTCTTATTTTATTTCCTTTTTTAGATTTTTTACCAACAACTTGGGGGTCCATACTTAAATAAAAATTTTTAAAAATGAAGGTCTAAGAAAATTGGCATGATATCTTTAATCAAACATGATATCTTTATTCAAACATAAAAATTATACTACACATCTTGTTAGCTGAACCTGACTACTCATACTACTTAATGCAAAACTTGGATGGAGAGGTTTCCTGATGTGTAATGAGAAAATGCTCATACCTTTGTGATTATTGGACCATATCACACATAAAATTTAATCAAGTTGTAGAAAATGAATTGTTGTTTACGGGTGTAAAGATATAAACAATATAATATTGACATTTTATAATAATATAACCATCTATAGAGTGCCGTTAACTTCTTTTTTTTTGTAGGACACGCTGTACGTTAACAAAAAATTCTTTAATTCTGTAAAAAGGCAGCCGAGTCATTGATTTTAGCCTGGACAAGATAATGTTTTCTCAGTCACAAACTCCACGACTGTGTCCCTTTATGCGGCGGTCACAACTCGTCGTAGGCTACGGGGCACGTGCAATCAACGTAGCCTGCGTTGATGGCACAATGCATGCACAGGTCGTGGGTCAATTTCTGCGATTCCTGCGTTTCTGTAGTAAGTGTATTGGAAAATCTTCCTGTACAGGCAACGTGCCTGCATGGCACATACGCTGCACAAATTTTCTACGAAATCCATCGTAGGGAGTTGCACGTCGAAGGTACGGCGAGTTGTGACCGCCGCATTAAAGGGAATTTGTAACTTTGTGGAGGCTTGCAAAAATCAGAGCTGTGTGACTCTTCACGCTGTCAGTGCATGTAATTCAATTAGATTCAATGTCTTCTTTATTCGCATCACAATGTGCACATACAAAGATAAAAGCAAAATTTTACAGTTTACATAACAAACATAAAATATGAAAGAACAACCACATATATGTATACATTATACACACAAAAAAAAATACACTTAAAATATTATAAATTAAAGGAAAAAGTAACCCATGAAACCAGCTGACCCCATGTAAATAATGTGTCAATATGAAATCCTGACAAATTAATTCCCTAATCAATATTGCATGCCTCACAATAAAAAATCAGAGGAAGTGACCAGAAATATCAGATGATTTTCCATCCAAATGCTGCAGTTTTAACTAGAGCATACCCAGGTACGCTTATATGTAAATGGTGATATTTAGAAATTAATATCTCAGCAATTACACGACAGATGAGCTGAAACATCTCAGGGATTCGTGTCTGACTTTAAGTTTCGCAATTGTTATTACAACATTAGCTGGAATATTTTCGTCCCTTTTTGTTAGATCCTGGGGAGCATTTCATGAAAGGACTTGTCGGACGTTTTATCCGACAAACTGTTATAAGCTACTGAAATGCTTGCATCTGATTGGCTGAGAGCAAATTTGTCAGATAAAATGTCTGACAAGTCCTTTGATGAAATGCCCTCCTGAACGAAGTTTAACAATGCCTTTAAAATGACATACATCTATGATAGCATTCCATCATTTCCGATACTCTGACCTTACAAACTGGCGCCTATTAACTTATCAATCATTCCCTCCTCTTGAACACCAGACTTCATTCTTTACATTTCTATATTGCCTTATTAAAACCACACACTTCTAAAATGTAACAACCAACGGACAGCCTACTCAAGTGCCCGCCATACACCCGGTAAATAATGCCACTGTTTCGTGTTACTACTTTTGAGGAAAGACTTGGTTTCGAGTTGTGTTGGTTTCTGACCTATTTTGAGAAATTGGGTTTAATTTTTTTTTTTTTTAATTGGATCTACTATTCTGAATTTGCGTAAAACGAAAACTAAAATATAACTGTAAGCTTTAAATCAAAAACTATAAACAGGGGTAGGATTAGAACAGAGAATATTGAAATAGAGATATAGATAGAAAGGTAGATAGATAAAAAGAAGGAGGGAGACGAGAGAGATAGAGAGGTAGAGGGAAAGGGGAGACTATAGGATATCGGGAGTTTGAATATACACAGACTAGGGAAAGACGAACTCTGAGAAATAGAGAGAGATAATTATTAGTATATGAATATAAATAGAGAAGGGAGGGAGGGAGAGAGAGAGGGAGGGAAATAGAGAGAGAGAGAGAGAGAGAGAAAGAGAGAGAGAGAGAGAGAGAGAGAGAGAGAGAGAGAGAGATAGAGGGGTACGAGCTATGATAACGATTTTGTAAATTCTGTAAATAAATAAAAAATCTGATACGGTAAATTATAATTGCACTAAATTTAGATCTTTAAACAACATCATTATGAATATGGCTATTATTTGTGAATTCAATTTTCCTTGATATTTCTGCATTTTCTAGTATCAAAGGTGGATTATGTCTATGAAATTAGAGCAATAAATTCACTTTATTAAATGAGTCATATTTGAATTGCCTAATTAATACAAAAAAAAAACAAAAACAATAATTAGTTTATCAATTCATTTCGATCTTATTTTCCTCAGTTGCTAAGTGTAGCTAATGGCTTGAGATTGTAGTTTATTTGTAGTATTCCATTATTGCCAATTTATCTTCCGGTATTCCCATCCTGATCAATGTAGGAACGCGGATAATAATACAAACGGAAACAAATTTAAGAAAAATAAAGAAACGCTCTAACAACAAATGTCATTGATGATTGAATCCCTGCACTTGCTATAATTTCTTAACTTTGGTGACGAAACTATGAGATGTCCCAAGTCCTTCACATTAAATCAAAAGATGAATTGCTACTTTTTAACATTCTTAAACAGTTGGTAAACGAGGTTGCTAGGCAGTGTACAAGACGCACTGAGGAATGCTGTTCTTGAAAAAAAAAAATCGTCTGTGCAACGAAAACTCGCCAAACCTATAGATCTCACAAACCCTCTTACAAATTGATTCTTTCTTTCTTTTCTTATCCTTCTTTTTTTGGGTAGAGTATCCTTCGGTTTCTTGCGAACAGAATAAACAGAGAGGTTGTATTAAAATAGAACAATGATGAAATACATACTCATTGTTTGCAGGTACTCTGGGCCTGGCGCCAGGGTGTCTGGCCTGCTACTCTGGTCTAGATGGATCGCTAGCTTGCTAAACTCGCACATGTCATAACAATTTTAGCAGAACAAACACCACCAGACGATTATTATCACGAATTGCCTGTTAAATAGAGTGTTATTATTCCAATTCATTCTTTTCAATTGTCATGTTTCTTTATTATCCGAGTTATTTTTAGTGTTGACTGCTAAACAATATGGGATCAAACTTCATTGGCAGGTCTGTTCTCTTTTATTTATTCTACCTTTTTAAGATATAGAAAATAGAAATCAAACAAGTTTCTTCCAGATGATTACAATTAGGATGAATTTCAGAGTGAAAACGAATTGATCCTTAACAGTTCCCCCTTCTAAATGACTTTCTTAGCAATATCACCATATAAGCCGACATGCTTTGAACATAGGCTCTCTTCTATAATGGCGTCCGTCCGTACGTCGTCTATCCGTCCGTTGTCCGCCCGACCGTCGTCCTACCTCAATCCGTATTTTTTTAAATGCATAATGATAATGATGTAAACATTACTATAGTATTGCCATTCTTAATGTTAATAGTGTTGTTTTATTATTATAAACGTCGAGTCGAGCATTGCTATAACATGAAACGTAGGACTAACGTTTGCACTGAATTATTTAATGTGCATGCAAGAAAAAAGCATTGTTTTCAAGCATCTTTTCCTGATTGAAACCGAATCACAAAAATAAAAATGGTCACAACTTGTACATAAGATTACATCATATGATTGTTTGTTGTTGTTTATTTGTCTAAATCTACTCCTCTCTATATAGGTCATGTATGTTCCAACGTATTGTGATATTTCGTAGCAAAACATACATGACAATCAAGTTGTATTGACCGTTGCATTATAAATTGACGATATGTTTCAGATAGCAGTTAGACGAACTTTGAATTGAAAGAAACTCAACTTTACAAAAGTTGTATATGTCTGTCATGTTAGTAATGAGAAATTCTTAAAAATATGAAAATATACTGAACCGAATATTACTTCGTATGTAAAAGATTGGATTTCTATTGTTTATCTATTTATCCTAGTCATTTTATTTTTGTTTTGCAAGAACAGTTTTATTTCTGCTCAGTCAGGAATATGCTAAAACCCTTCCATTAACACTCTCTCTCCTACACAGTCAATCTTATGGAGACCACACAACAACACAGAGTTTCCTTGCACTGACCAAAACAGCAGGTAAACTAGGAACAGTTACAGTCATAAACTGTCCACTTTGAAACTCTCTCAACGCAGGCCAAGGGCGCCTTCGTGACGTCACTCCAGGAGTGATCACGGGGTCACGACATTCAGCCAATGACAAGCCGCTTTGAGGCTATGACGTGTCAATCACCGTACGTCAGTCATCGGGCCTCCATTAGAAGTGACAAATTGTCTGCAGTGTGCCAACAATGCCGCACCTCTCCCCGCAACTCACCCGTGTACGACCGCACCAAAAACATACAAGTGCACTGACAGATCGCCGCGCTAAAGACTGTGTGAGGCACTAGGAAAAAAAAGTCAAAGTCAAAGCCATTTAGTTATCGAACCCCCCCCTCCAAATCCTCCCACCACACTTTCTTGTGAGTATTTCCCTTCGTGAGGACGAAATTTCTTTTAAATATAAACTGTGTCGGGGGAAAGCTGGACCAAATTTGGGGTAGCTTGGCATTCCACAGTCCCGGGAACCGGAAATCATGTTGGTGGGAGGTAGTTCTAGCTGTTGGACGTTTACCCAGACTGAGCCATTTGTTTACGTGCGGTTGATCCCTGAAATCCAACTTGGACCAGTGTCCCTCCTCTTCTCAAGTCTCACCCACTTTTCTTACCCTCTTGTCCACATCATACATACTACCATCGGAAAGATAGAATGAGAGGAGGAGAGAGAGAGAAGAGAAGGATGAGAGATGAGAATGAAGGAGAGGGAGAGGAAAGGAAAGGATAGGATAGAAAGAAATGAAAAGAAGAGATAGAAGAAAGAGAGAAAATCTGAGACTAATAGATAGATGATAATTAGAATAGATGAAATAGAAGAGAGAGAGAGTATGGAGAATGGGAGTGGGGGGGGGGGGGGTGAGAATATGAGAAGGTTAATGAGAGATAAGGAGAGAGAGAAGAAGAGAAATTAAACGATAACTGATTTGGCAGTTTACCTTTATTTTCGAAGAAGAAGATAAAACGAAAGGCTTGAAGGTGAGCACCAGGGTGACAAACGGTTTGAATCCTATCAATGGCTTGGTATCTAAGTTTAATGCGTCACCAAAGGGCGATAGGTCTTTAGGGGTAGAGAAGATAATATTGAGGGTGCTATGATACCGAATTAAGAGAAAAATAAGTTGTATACAGAAACCCATGAGACTAAAAAGAATCTGTGTAAATATAGAAGACAATAAGACGGAGAAAGAAAGAGATGAAGAGAGTGAGTGTTTCAGAGACAGACAGGAGAGATAGAAAATATTAGAAATGCAGAGTGTGAAAGAGGGAAGAGATGTAGAAAGAGGAGAGAGAGAGAGAAAGAGAGGAGAGAAGAGGTGAGAGAGAGATGAGAGAGGAGAGGGGAGAGAAGATGGAAAGAAGAGAAGGACGGAAGGGGAGACATCAGCACCAGGGGTACACCAACCCCTCTAGCGAGCAAGTTGCGAACACCCGTTCCGGTACAAGCCCGCGGATTGGTCGGTTGACGGGACCAATCATCGCCTCTATAAAGTAACTCGTCGTCGAGTTACTTTTTTTTCACCCCTCTCTCATGTGTGTATGTGTGTGTGTTCCTTCGCAAGCGATTCAATCTCCGTGCGGGTTCTTAGTTAGTGAATCAATAGAATGACTAATTGCTCGATAAACGCTCACAGCGATCCAACTCGATGAGGTGCTTTCCTTTACACCCCTTCTACTTCGCACCACTCTTGAAGCTTTGAAGCAAGTCGATCGCGCTGTCGGGGAGTTGTAAAAAGGACTTTCTTAACATCATCCCACGAGGGTAGAAGACGAACCAAGAGGAGTTTGATAGTGTGGCCGTTGCTTGCTGACTTGAAGCCTTCCTTGGAAGATATATACCAACCACAATCTCGACCATCGACCATTTCGATGCCCTCGCAAAACGCCAGCTGACAATTTCTCCTGATATTAATAGCAATTATACTTTCTCCTCATTCGTTTGTGGAAAGCGGATTGTTATCAAAAAGTCTTTTCAACGGAAAACTGTACTTGTCTATGATACAATTTCAAAGTGCTTTCCCAAACTTTGTTTATTCCACATCGTCAACACGTCAATTTTGGCGGTTGAATATCATCATCAGAAATACCAGATTGATATTTTTTTTTATGAAGGTGTATATGGGTATGCATTGACACTTTGCGTAACCTTAACTTTATAGCTTTGATATTGAAGGTATTGTGTAGACGAGGAGCCTCGTTCAACTGAAGGAACTTACTCAAAGTTTTGATCGGACATTATCTTGGCTCGCGACTTTGAAACCAGCATCGTTAAACTCCCGATTCATCATCGTGGCTCGTTTTGATCTTTTTCGATCTCCTCATCCTCCTCCTCCACCACCTCCTCCTCAGCCGATGGCTCCGAGATACGATGTCCTTGATGAAACCACACAAGACATGGATCGAATCGACATTCGCACTCTGCGCTACTCCCGCGGCCCCCTCCCGAGGAAAGGAGCCGGCAAAACCCAAGTGCGGCCCGGTGCCGCCAACCACGCATGATATCTTGGCTCAAAGGACACAAGCGACATTGCAGGTTTTAGGGATTGCCGCTGGGCAAAGTGCAACTTTGATCGCCGAACGACACGGGTTATGGCGGCCAGGTTGCGCGCTCAAAGACAAACAGGCAGCCGAAGACGCGATCATCCTTGTCTTCGGGCCTGCGTCGCCCAGCGGTCCGCTACAAACCTACCTCCCACAGGGTCCTATCTTTGGGCAAGGTCCACCAGGAAACGGTGATGCGTGCAGTCCTGATGATGAACGACGATGATGACGATGATGATATGGGCCAACGAGTGACCGCCCCTCGATGACGTCGGATATGCACCGTCTCCAGTCATGTGCAGGTAAAAACTTTCTTAAAAATATCTGAAATTACATAACTATGATATTAATAAATCCATCTTAACTTTAGAATTCAAGCAAAATTGTTAGAAATAAAATGTAGAAACCCAACAGCAGAGGAAACTTAGATTAAAGAAAATGATTTCTATAAATGTATATTATGTTGATGGAAGTATTTTAATAGCTTATAATAATACAATAATGGTATAAAGTTAGAATAATTTAACGTAAATGGTTCTAGTACTTTCACGAAATAGATAAACCGCAGTGTTTGTAAGCATCAATATTCCATTCTATCATTGATATCAAACAGCGTGTCACTGAAATTTAATTGTAATGGGAGTCAATCGCCTTATATTTTGAATATAGCGCTTGGTCTTGTAGCTAAAATTGACTGAATCTGAATTCATCATATAGTAAAGTAAAATAATAATTCTTGTGAAATATAATTAGCTAGAAACTCAGTATTGTCATTAATGAAGGTGTTACCTCAATGCGAACAAGCATGGAATTTTTAACATTACCGTATACTTTTAACCAGACTGAAAAATATACACTACATGTATGAGTAAGTCATTCTTTGAAAGTTCGTTCCAAAGAAGACGTACTCGTAATACATGCGGTAAACAATATTCCTTAAAAGATATTACAGGCACATTATACACTCATAACATCATATCATATATTTGTTATGGAAATAAGCCAAGGACCATTATTCACAATAATGTGGGAATTTATCATCATGACAACTTTTATAATTTATAAAGGAAACTTGTAGTTGTGAACAAAGTTCGTCAATAAATATTTCTGCAATACTTAAATCAGAGTAACACGATAGACGGAAAAGAAAAAAAATCATGCTTACGTGGCAATCAATTATAGATTTTTTTATTTATCAATATCGCTGTTATTACGTCTATTGTTGTAAATGTACGAAAATGAAATGAGATGAACTGAAATTAATTATTACCTTCAAGCAAAATAACACCAGAAAATTGTCTTGTTATCATTCGAAACAATTACCATGAATAGTTTATTTTCGTCATCGTTATACAAACGAATATATGAATATAAAAAAGGCCCAAGTCCATCTCTTGGCCAAATTGAGTTAACCATGAAAGGCTGTTGCTCATACATGAGTCCATGTTGTGTACAAGTTACAGCACGGAATTCTGCCCCAAAATGCCTGAAATGAATAATAATAATTAAAAAAAAAAAAAAAAACTAAAAAAACTATCACAAATCTCCATTGACTGCACACAAAAATCATTCCGTTTTTCTTGATTTACTCGAAATGAACTTTCATGGACTTGGGCTCTTTTTATATTCATATATTCAAACATCTACCGTTGTCTACCATAAAGATAAAATAACTAAAAAAAACAACAAACAAACAAACAAATAAAAAACAAATGGTAAATTTTAATAAAGAAAAAGAAGAAAGAAAAAACATCGTATTATAACCACTTTTCTTTTCATTTTCGATTATACAAGTCATGTACATTTCGTTAATATCAAATTCGTGCAATTTTAATGTTCATGATTTTAGCTACGATTATGATACAACCAAGCATATTAAATTCTGATTTGCTACAACTATATCAGAATAATAATGTGTGCAAATAAAAATGTCGGGATTTAAGTTAATTTGTTTTTCAAGTATTAAAAAAATTCTTAAAAAAAAAAAATTATTATTATTATTTTTTGTTTGAATTATAAGACAAACATATTCGAGTTGTATGATTACAGTATGAACATGCAAACGAGGATAGAGTAAAAGTGTCCTTCATGAGGACAGAACGCTATAAAGACCTCATAATGAAATTTAAACAGTAATATATACTCTTCAAGCAATAGCTCTCACCACCTTTTTTTTTTATAAAGAAACCAGGAAGAATTTAATAAATGTTGCTTTCTCTATTTTGGAATTTTCTCTAATTGTGGTAGGGTGAAATCCTTTTTGATATAATATTAGTGTCTTTTTCAGTTGTATTACATGGAATTTTTGATAAGATTTAACAAATCAACGTAATTTTTTTCAAAATCTTTAAATGTTTAGTTAATTTGAAATGAATTTGATCCAAATAATTAATTGACACATCCATCATGTCCATCATTATAGAAACTAATTGTCAAATATCACTTCCAGTCGCCTTAATTAGAAAAAAAAAATAGTATCCACTTTTCCCATTGCCATGATTGCTGTCACCGTTTAAATGGAACATATTTGAACATCAAACTATGCAAATATATACAATTTATAAGATAAAATGAATTCCACAAAAGTACAATCTAAATTAAAATATTTAAAACTGAGATCGTAAATGAAATATCTAGAACAACAAAAGGAAAGAACTTTAACAGTCATAATAAACACATATAATACTAGAAATGAAATATGTAATTACAATACTTCTACCATTACTGCTACTGTTACTACTAGTAGTAATATCACTACTACTACTACTGCTACTACTACCACTACTACTACTACTACTACTACTACTACTACTACTACTACTACTACTACTACTACTACTACTACTACTACTTTTTGCACTGTTACTATACTACTATTAATACTAATAACGATAAAAGAAAAAGAAGAAAATGAATAATTCACATAACAGAATATTCAAGTTAGAAGTGACATATAAGGCCGAGGGAAACATAAATTTATATTTACGTACATCATTTTACCGTTGGTTGTTTAAAGATAAACAATATTTGGTTCCTTAAGAATTTTTGGAGATAAATAAAAATCCACCTTATAATTTGTTTATGAAATACGAAATGAATGTTTACATGCACAAAGGGTCAATAAAGCTTTTGTCGTTTCATTAACTAATTCATAAACAAAGCGCTTACAATCATTAAATAATCCACGTGAACAACCTAGTGCATTTAATATTCATAATCATTTTTATTCAAGGTAAAATGTAAATCGTACTCAATTGAAAGAGAGGCACCTGTATTAATGTAGTCACACTTCTGATTGTCAATGTTAAATGAACAGCCATCAACATGGTCGATGTGAATTTACCCCCATGATTAAACCACCAAGAAGATAATAGGCCCATCTAAATAATAACAATCCAATTTTTCGTGTACTTTGTCATTAACATTTTTGCAGCCAAGGATTAACTGGCGGGGGTGGGGTATAACGACAGCCAATGTTATTTGGAGGACAACATTTAGATAAATAATGAAACTACTGTAAATTTGTAATGAGTCAGTGATTGACATGATGATGGCAAAATCGTATGTGAAACTGGGTTCTTGTTTCGCCTTTTTTTTTTTTTTTTACTTTTCACCTGCTAGTGTCCTGAAATTGATGCGACTAAGAATATCATTTAATTAGAAAGTAGGAGGAGAGGGGTGTATAAGGGGCACGTGTGAGGGAGTGGTATTCTGATGTTGGTATTGTTCTTAACGGTCAAGGTGCCTAGTTAACACCCACTCGGACGTGGGTCCTATAGTGCAAATGGTTGTGGTCAGTGGTCAGTAGTAGTCCGCCTGCCCAATACACTTGACCATGGTGTACACCAGGGGTGTCACGTTACCCCCAGTCTTTACACCACCCGCGGTGGTATTGCTACCCCTCAGGGGGTGGGAGGGGGAGATTTATCATCCATCGTCTATGGAACACCCCTGGATAAACCCCAATTAACATGCAAAGCTCGAAATGAGTGACCATTAAAAGAAGGTGTTCGTACATCTTAAATCGTGTCCTTTGTATTAAGTCTGGCAATGGTCAACATCCTCCTAACCGCAACGCCATTACCCTTACCCCTCCGTCAAACTTCCTCCGAGGTACCTGCTTATTAACCCTCCCAATGCGAGATGCTATACTCAATAGTATTGCTCGCACAGTAAAACACATTAGCGTTGGGATTGAGAGGGTTAAAGAGATGGGGGAAATTTAGAAACCGTCTACACTTGTTGACATGCGCTTCACCGTGAAAACCTTTTAAGCGCTCCAAAATTATTTCACAGACGGTTCGAATCAGGGAGGGGTAAAGTTTAAGAGATGATACACGACGTGTTAACGAGTCCATGAGACCGTAACTGTACAATGTCTGGGGTTGCACCCATAGTTCCTGCAAAACACACTTAACACCTTTTCTGAAATTCAGTAAGGTAGTGACGTCTCTGACACAAACATCCAATCCCGAAGATAACAATTTTCCTGGGGGAATGTCCCCCTCAACGTCAGACTATAGTTTGTTTGATTGATTGATTGATTGATTGATTTTTTTTTTTGTACTTCAATATATATCGACACCATTTTGAGTTCCAGGTTTTGTCTACTAATTTCCATTAAAAGTTAACAACAAACTTTAAAATATGTAAGAACGTAAAAAAAGATAAATTGTTTGATTTCATTTCATGTAAACAGTCAAATTAAACTTTGATATATGTCGTGGTCATTGTTTGTTTTTTTTTGTTTTTTTAATTCATGAGAAAAATCACTGCCTTTGGAATACAGTTTGATGACTCCAACGTTTTGCTTCTGTTAATGTCTATGAGAAGAAAGATCATAATTTGTTCTTACTTAGATCAGTTAAAGATTGAAATAATTTGCTCAACTCGAAATAGGATGAAATGATCACCTTGATCACTGGTCAATAAATTCAGTATTGATTTTATATTGCAAAAAGTGTAATAAAAATTTTACAATGTAAATTAGTTACATGTATATGTAATTAAAAACAATTTTGTATCACAAACTAAATCCTTATTTGGAAACCGAACAGAAGTATAAAATGTTAGCGAAATATTTTGCTTCTTTGACTCTACGAAACTCGAATTAACTTAGCTTCTTTCAATTTTCTTGAAAACAATTCTTCGCTATGCCACCAATTACACAAACATTTCATTCCGAGCGTACAGTTGTCATGAATAATGACATTCGTCTGCAAATCCACGTCAGATATATCGACTGAGAAAATAAATACCGATTCTGCACTTCTTTTTCCCGCTTCGAACTCGACACTTTTAACAAAAACGAAACAATCTGGGACCAAAGATTTCCTTCTAGCTGATTTTCGTTGGCCAAATAACGGCTTTTATACAGGCTGAAATGTTTCCGCGCCCTACTCTTGCCGCTCGATGTGTTTATTTCACAAGGATTTGTGGAAGATTTGGGAAACGCGGGAAGCAATTGGGTCGTCTGTCTAGATCTAAAGTGCATTTACACCTTCTATAGGAGTATAGGCAGTCACTATAGTTCTAGTTGCTGGAAGGAATGATGTAAAAGTATTCGTGTACTTTGTGGTTGAGTTTCACCTTTTGCGGCATTGTGTCATTTGGTATTTCTTTGAAGACATCAAATCTCAAACATGTCAAATGATTGTTCTGAGCTTTCATGAAAATCGATATAAAAAGTTACAATTTCAGTTTTCGATGAAACTTTCTTTTCCATTTTCAGGGGGGCATTTCATCAAAGGACTTGTCGGACATTTGATCCGACAAATTTGCTCTCAGCCAATCAGATGCAAGCATTTCAGTAGCTTATAACAGTTTGTCGGATAAAACGTCCGACAAGTCCTTTCATGAAACGCCCCCTAATTCTCACTCCTTCTGAAACTTCTTTCTCTCCCTTCATATCCCGATACCAGTCTTCATTCTTTTCCTTGCCCCCTCCTCCTTCTTCTCCTCCTTCACCCATCCACTCCTTCATTTTCCTCATCCTTATTTTCTTCCCAACTCCTCCCCGAATTTCTTCAGTCTCTGCTCATCACCTTGCCTCCTCTCCCCCTCAATTCTCCTTTCCAAAATGATATCTTTACACTGTGAAATCACTGTTTAAAATATTTTAAACAATTAAACATGCTATTTAAGCCGATCACTCTAACAAATGTTGTTTACATTTTTTAAAAACAACGTTGTTAGAATTTTAAACAACCGAAGTTATAGAAATTTAATCTGAAGCCCGATTTTCATCGGTGGCTGTTTAACACTCAGTGGCGTATCTAGGGGTCAAATCGGATGTAGGGCGGGGGGCCAAGGGCGGCAACGTGCCCCGGGCGGAGCTTCAGGGGGCGCAAAAAAAGGAAAAGGAAAAAAAAAAAAAAAAAAAGGAAAGAGAAGAAGAAGGAGAGGAAGAAAAAGGAGATCGGTGATCCACAGTGATATTGGATCATGTTTTCCTCCCATTATTAATTTTGAGCCCCCTACATAGCACCACTAATTTAACTTTTTGGCGCCCCAAAGTTCTAGTAATTTTTTAGGTTTAGTACCTTCTATCTTAGTTTCGGGTCAATTTTGCGCCCCCTGTATAGGCCTATATTGGAGATCTAATCGGCGCCCTTAACTTCAATTAGCGTCTTTTATAAATGTTTAAGATCAATTGTGTTGCCCACGGTGTGTGCCCTCCTAATCCTAATTTTAAGACCAATTTGACATCCCTGGGTTTCAATTTAATTTAGAGCCCCCTTAAATAGTTTAAGATCAATATGGCGCCTCAAATTTCAAGATCAATTTGCCCCCCCCCTCCCCGCTTCAGATGAACATGAATGTCCTCTAAGTAAAAGGATTTTCTTTTTTTCGTGTCCATACTTTTTCTCGGTGCCTAATACTCCTTTTTTGTTCTTCACTGTCTCAATTGTCTCGTTCCTATTTTTTTTATGACCATTCGGTATCAAGACCTGTTACTTGCAAAGTTTATTCAAATTTAGAGCTCTAGAATTTTTCGCTCGCGCTTCGCGCTCGCATTATATTATGTGCTTCAAAATCATTTGAGGAGGACCAACAAAAAAGGTTTAAAATTATTATTTTCCTACTAAAAAATAAGGAATCCGATGCATAGGCCTACAATTTTGTGCAATAGGCCTTTTGACACCCTGAAGGTAAGGCATTTTTTTTTAATTGTACCTTCGTTGATAACGAAATCTGTATTCATGATTCTTAAATGCAAGATTCGAGTAATGCAAGAACTCAAAATTTTCTGCTCGCGCTTCGCGCTCGCATTAAATTAAATATTTGAGAGGAAATAAAAAATTGATAAGCTATTATACGTTTATATATGGACAGCAAATCATCCCCAGGTCTGGGTACATGTATATATGCCACTGGTACAATAAACTAAAACAAATCGTTGAGCAAAACTGGAGTAGACCGGGGGGGGGGGCGCAAAGTCAACAATTGCCCCGGGCGCATTTGACCCTAGATACGCCACTGTTAACACTTCACCAATGTTGTTTATGGTTTGAAGAAATGTTGTTTAAAATTTAAACAGAAGTTGTTAGAGTAACCGGATTAAACAAAACTCTTTGTTTAACATATTTTGAACAGTGGTTTTACAGTGTAAATTATGACGTGTCTCTTTACGTTATTCAATTAACACGTCGTTATTTCTTCATCTACCACATCTTCCAACACCACGTGTCAACGAGACTATAAACACATCTCAATGCACAGAACATGTATGTCCGCCGCGCTCACTTAAAATAGAAAAAAGGCACCTTTCATTAGCCATACTGGAGAATAATTACATACATAATAATGCTCCAATGCTCCAAATTTTATTGTCCGAAACAAAGATGACCGGATATTTGTTTTGCCCCTTTTCTCGTGGGCCCGGCAGCCGCTGAGCAGCGCCAGAAGGACGTTGCTCTATCCCCCTCGTGTTGAACGCCAAACAGGGAAGCAGCAACTAATATAACGAAAAAGGCTGCAAAATAGAAACTATTGAGTTTTGTGGAGAGTTTATTGTTAAAAATATGTGAAATATGCTATAAAAAAAAAAAAACATTATTTAATGTTAACAATGTCACAGAATTGAAAACGAAATACAACACAGACTTAAAAAAACAAAACCTTTCTTTACTAATCATGCACAAATTTGCGAGTTTCAATCATCCCCCCCAAAATAATAATAAATTAATTAAAAAAAAATAAAAAAAATAATAAAATAAAATAAATAAATAAAAATAATAAATAAATAAATAAATGTGGGGGCTAAAATTAAGCAAAAGGAAAGAAAGAAAGAAGAAGAAGAAGAAAAAAAAAAGAAAGATAGTACTGAAGTCTCCCGTCAAAATGTCAATCATAAAAATCAAGTCCAATATACGTGAGAGTTTTTTTCATCTCTCAAGGCGTTTTCATCGTAATGTATCAACTTCTAAAGACAAGGCCTTTACAAAAAAAGAAAAAAAAAAGAGGGCATAATAATTGAACTAAATATACGCTCGTTCTGAAAGATTCCCAACGCATTATGAAGTAGAAAATAAAGAAATGACATGTATTTTGAAAGGCAAGAGGGGTCTATAGGGAACATGTAGGTTTAAGCGTGGTGTTCTTAACACCTCTTTGGGAGGATGCGGGGGAGGGGTACGTCGGGTGGCGCTTTTTACCCGCATCTTCCACCAAAGTGTCCTCGTTTGAACTGACTCACGTGCCCCTCGGCTAGTATTGGGCTAGAAAATGGGTGGAATGGAGGCGTAAATAGTCATCAAGAGGTTTTGGAGTGAGCATGAGTCGGGCGGACGAATCAAGCGTTGTCCCATGATACCCACTGCGCATTCAAATCGCCCCTAGCACGAGATGGATGATGTGAAGAAGAAGACTTGAGAGTAGTGAATAGTAAATAGAGCATGGTCTTAGGCTATCATAGACACATTATTAGAGGAACAATGGAGTTTGTCGTTTATAAAGCTAGAAGTCGTTAAATGGAACACTTACACGTCTTTAAATCGATTTTTTTTTCATGCCTTAGCAAGGCCTCTTGTTTCGGTACAATTACGCTTACGTGAATACGAAAGATGAGTTTCTCTTTATTCTGTTATAAAAATTATATGATGTAAGCCTCTAATATGTAGGATACATTGTACTTGAAATATTCTTCTGGTGTCATATAAATTAAACATAAATCCAAACATCAATTACAAAAAAAAAAAAGCAAACAAAGAAGGCGAGAAAAAAAAAAAACCAACAAAAGT
>CALNVZ010001721.1:4037139-4100610 GCA_940671915.1 Paracentrotus lividus
GAAAGCTGGTTCATCCAAATATTTATCAATGTGCCCGGTCACCCTAAGTAATTGTATTATTGAAGAAACATATAAACGCGTCTAATCAAATCCGTTCCATTCCACCGCGCCCAGCTTACCCTAACATAAATTTTGCCGGCTCTTCCGCCACTCCGTTGTTTTATCGCATTTCTGCTACAGTCTGTACGAATGCCTTTGCGTCGCACGGCGATATTAAGCACAAGCATTCTCTGCCGCTACTCCGGCACACGCACCGAATCACACAGCCCATTCCTCGCCTCTTCCCTGATATGTGAATTCAACCTGGTTACATCGAGTTTTTAACTTTATGGACTCATACTTGAAAGTCACAGACACCCAAACCTTTACACAGATGATATATTACATTTGTTCATATCTCTTAAAATTATCAATAATTTTGCTTATCTTCTTCCTCCATATGACTTCCCACTGCTCAATTCACTCTATAATACGAATTCAATTGTATACACGCACAATTACGACTTTCATTGCTTCAAATGTTCTCTTATGTTACTAAGATCGTTATAAGCACCTTTTAAGATGCAAATACTTCTAATACGGCCTACAATCTATTCCATTTTAATAATGCAAATTTATAATTTGAGTTTTTCATTCTATTTCTTTACTACTATCAAAAAATTTTAAAGAAAATACCAATAATGAGTCTTCAGTATAAGTTCTAGAATGCTTCTAAAATTACTAGTTAGATACAACAACAACTACTGTCGAATAGTTATATGACAGACTTGATCTAGATGCTGAAAGACGGAGCTCGCAAACACATCAGATTCTTCTTCAATTCATATTCACCATATATATCCAATAATCGTCAACATACTTAAAAATGTGAATACCCAACTCTCTCCTCTCATTTACCTCTAAGCAACAATGAATGAATAAAAATAACGCTAGGAGTAAGGCCATACTTTCATCAACACACACACATTAAAATATTAATAGATAAGAAAAAAAGAAAATTAAAATTAAAGAAAAATACTAGCCACAGCATCCACGCATACAACTCAGTCATTTATAATTCTCATCGTAATCAAAAGTTAATGCCTTAATCAACAAAATTCTATGTCGGCAATTTATTTCTCTAAAAATTAATTTTTAAAAGAAACGACACAGTTATCATCTCAATCTACAATCTCAACTTCTCCCTCCTCCCCCATGTATCTTAGTCAATTGGCTAATACACTAAACTACAAACACTTACTAATGTCAATTTTAATAATTATTATTTCATAGACTCTCTGACACTTTATCTTAAATCTACAACTATTTACACTGAGCTATGTCCTCCACACCACTCTTCACATCCTTTAATTTTTCCTTTCTGCGTTCTCTCTCATAAATTAACTGTTCCATACATCATACCTATTGATCCAATACCACTCTACTATTCCTCAACTAGCCGCAGCCACTTCAATAACCACATC
The DNA here is from genome assembly GCA_940671915.1 of Paracentrotus lividus. Taxonomy (NCBI): domain Eukaryota; kingdom Metazoa; phylum Echinodermata; class Echinoidea; order Camarodonta; family Echinidae; genus Paracentrotus; species Paracentrotus lividus. The sequence continues at coordinate 4,038,603 of CALNVZ010001721.1, forward strand.
TTGTCTATCTATTCATATCTCCAATTCTTTCTACCATAATCGTATCTAGCTCTTAAGCATCCTACCGACCTGGAACACAATACACTCTCAACCCCCTATGAAGAACACCTATCCATGCAAAATTCATTCACCTTACATGCAACTTGAACACTAATTGTTAAAACCTGTATTAATATCATATAAGTAGAGAATGCATATAATTTTAGTCTATTCCAAATACTTCCGCCGCTCTACCATTATAACTTAATTATTTAAATCAGTCTCAAACAGACCTTCTACCATCCAACCAGCCTAACTACTACCCATCTACAACGAAATGACACATAGTTTGTATCATCATATTCTTTTATTCTCCTATAGGATTCGCTATGTGGTTTAATCCCGGGATCTCTAACCGATTTCACTCCTGAAGTCGCATGGCGTAGAGACGTAGGATACTGTCTGACAACCTGACCTAATGAATACGGCTCCGTCGTCCTGTCCTGCTATATCTATTCTAGTTTCATTCCCTAATTGGACTATTTTATGCTTGTTCCTTTTTGGTTTACTGTATACAATCTCTTTCTTTTCCTCCTATATTATACTCTTACTTGTTATTCTGCACTATCTCTGATGTATTTATTCCAAAACCAATAGAGTAACCTCACCTTACGATCCATTTCATGTACATACTGAGACTATCCATTTCTTACTCTTCACCACGATCAACGCCGTTGATGCTCTGCAATGTTAGCGTAAGCGCCACTTCGCTCATCATCTCGTCTTTCATAAAGTTAGCATGCGGAGTGTCCGAACGTACTATAATCGTAATCGTCACCGGAAACCCATTACGCGTCGCATCCAATCTCGTCACCATAATATCCCCTTTCCCTACGTCGCCAGTACTCGATTCACCCGCTGAATCAGTATCCTTTCCTCTTATTCCTGCTTTCTTCTACATAACACTTGCTTTATCATTTATTGTTCCTTTTTTAAAATTCCCATACTCTTTTAATTTCCATTAATCTATCTGTGGTTTATACTTGACTTTCGGTTCTCATTGTAATTTATTGTGTTTCTGACTTGCCATCCTCTCTTCTTCATCGACTCCTTCTACGAATTCACTGAGCATAACCATCCCAAACATAAGGCTTCGAGACTTCCTAATAAATTTTAATCAGTTAAGTTCTTTACTTTATATACGTTAGTCTATCTACTCTTTTTTAACCTTTGTGAATACGTGAATAACCCTTTCTGTTCGTTCTCGGTATGTAGGCTATATTCAGCTCTTCCTGGCCTCTCTGAGGTCCTCGTCACATTAATTTCTATTTTATCCATTACGTGTTATGCCCTATTCCCCTTTACATATTTGTTTGTGCTTACCACTTTTCATTGTTCGTTCTGTGTAAATAATTTCGATGACGATACCTTCTCTTCTAGTCATGTATCTCCATTGTTTTATTATTTTTTACTGTGTATCTTATGGTGGTGACTCTTCAAGTCTTTATATTATGCCTTCCGCAGCAATGAGCCCAACAGTCCCTAATTTCTTTCCATCATCAAAGTGCTACAGCTTTGGGGCATTATAAACTGGTGGTACTTTATACTGAAGCATCCACTATTTCCCAAAATTAAATGTTATAAGGTGTATTTCCTGCCCAGCCAAAGCCATTTCTATTCGTTCTTTGTCTTTTTAGTGTTATGCTACGTTGACTAAAATTAGTCACTGTTCCATCTATAATAGCGATTAACTGATAATCTGCAGGTCTTCACATCGCCTCGGTTAGATATTGCCTACTGATCAGTGGCACCCCTGTGCCCTTAGATACTCAACCCATAATATTTTGCCTGTTATGCAATATTTTTCCAAAGATCCTTACCAATTCACTAAAAGCGTATTCTCTATGAAACTAATGGTTACTCTTCTCGATTAAGCCATCTGAGTACAGTCCAGGATATCTTCCCCTTCTACAATTTGTCTATTTTGTCTCTCTTTGTTGTCAAGATTTGGCTATACTGCTGCCTGACACTTCTAACTTTTAGCTTTGGTTCCATTCCCATTTCATAATATTATATCGCCCTACTGTGTTTGGCGTTTTGTAGGCATTTATTTATCGTTGCCCTGAACCTCTCTCTATAGACTGCATTATTCTCGAAGTTTCTCTGTCGCTTTAGGGCGCTAGTTTTCTGTTCATTACCAACAATGTGAGGGTCCGTTTTTATCTTTGTCCCTTCCCAACATCCTAAACTTCCTTCACACACGCCCTGTATTACCATCGAGGTACATCTATTAAGTGGTGCTGGTACATACAGGGACCATCTAAAGCCTTTAGGTTAATTACCTGTCCCATCTACTACACCTTTTTTCTTGTGAATATCAACTCGGCATTTTGTTTCTCTTTACTATATTTAAATTCCTATCTTCTTACCTTAATTTTTTCCCATTCTTCTCCACTCTCCGTCAGTTCATCTAGTTCTGTTCTTCTTTTAGTGAAGACACATACCGAGAGATATAACAATATGTTTTGATAACAGCGTTTTCTGATTCGACTTGGTTACAGGTAGTGTCTACCGTCAGTTCTTGCGTCGCTCTTTAGCACTTTGCTTGTTGGGCTGTCATACCCATCTAATTAATATACCGTTTTCTAGTCCTGTTTCGTATAGAATTAACTCTTATCGAATACCGCGTACGTATCTACAAGAAGGCCCGCTAACCGTGGGAACTATCAACATCACATTATGTTACGTATAAGCACCACTTATCTGGTAAACTATTATACGCTTCCATTTCCCCGTCCGCCATCCGCTGATGTTACCTAAAACAAGCAGTCTTATTAATCTCTCTACTCGACTCACAAATTTTCACTCTTTAACCTCTTAACCTCCTTTTCTTGCTAGTTTTCTTGCTTCTGCTTTTTCTTTTTAAAACCTTCTGGCCTCATCCAGAATCTATCTTCCTTTCTCATACACTTGTAATCTTTATGTTGCCTCTCCATCCATATGCTCTAGTCACCACCTAGTCATTTATACCTGAGCTACTAACGCCCTCGTTTTCGCAGAATCTTCCTAAACTTATTTATTTATCCCTTACCTCTTATAATGTCCTACGATAAGCTACCTTAACATCTGAGTTAACCATCGATTAGAGTCTTTTCTTTTGCATTAACTTTATTGAGTCGATATTACTATTTATCTCTTGTTTTTCTTCGACTGTTTTAATCCTATTCGCCGCTAACTCAAAAAATCTATAAAATAAAAACGCTAAGCAAACCATAATAAATCCTATTAATACGAATTTTTGAATTACTACCATGTTGCACACTGGGCTTCCGAGTAATTATCTAAGGTAAGAAACATTCAATCAGCTAACCGTACTTATTATTCTTGCCTAAATCCTTACTAAACTTATTAATCCTAACACCTATGCTTCTCTGATCAATTGTCTTACTTCACTATGATCTTACTGCAATTATAATGGAATGGGCGGCACCGCGCCTTCCATCGTTATATTCCTGTAAACTCTTACTCACACACTGTTTAGACTGGAACTTTATCTTCCTATTATGTCCACTAACAAACAGCAAAGTAGGGATCTATTCTACTATTTGGTTACGTCTGATGGCATATACAGCTCCTACCTATCAATAATCCCGCATCATTCCAACATATTGAACATATATGCCTTATCTCAACGTCACCCCCCCCCCCCCAGAGCAATATGACGTTTAATAAACAAAAAACGTCTCTTCTGAAAGAAGCAAACACCTCTCTCGATATGACATCTCATTTGTAAATCATTTGGACAGAAGAAAAAGGACTTATAACTGACCATACCATAAACTAAAATTGATCCGACGACACAAGATAAACAAATAATATAGTCGTTTCTCATTAACAACTGTAGGCCAAAAACTCCTTCATGCTATTACTACCGCTATCCATCGAGACCCTCGATACCTCTGCCCCTCCCCATCACTTAAATTACTTCCCCACCCCAAGTTAATGCCATAATACCAACTCATCTGTACCCAATCCTGTAATCTGTTCCTTCCTCCTCCTATGTTCTCACAGAAAATCTCCCAAACTCATAAACTAGAAACAATTCAACAACTGTAATCAAGACAATAATGCGGACGAAAGAGAAAAGAGATCTAAGAATACTAGAATGGCCTTGTACATTTCCAATCACAAAGCACCCCAACCCACACACAAACTCCACCACTCCCATCACCACAACCCAACTCCAGAGCCCTTGCCCTATTAACTCCTACCCACGAAAGAACCAATAAGCAGGTCTAAATTACGTTCTATTACTGCTTCACCAATTTCACTCAACGATCCCTAGGGCGCCAAATACCTCATACCTATCAACATTAACGTTACTCCAATGCTTCGCCTATTAACTTTACTTATACTTTATCATCATTCAGTACCAGAAACATCGCTGGAACACCAACAGCTCATCTTCCACTTCTCTCTCCTACACAGCGAGTAATTCAAGAATAGCTGATTTCCGATATTCAAGAAAATGAATTTGCTTCAGGTTATCCCGTGATCTAAGTCTTTCCGTCTCCAATTTACTAAACATATGACGCATAGTGTTGCTTTTTCCCAATCTAGCCTGTACACCTACGTTCCTCTCCCTCTCTTCTGCACGCCTTCAATATCTAATAACCTCCTCTCCTCTACGAGCGCATGATATAATTCCACTCTTTCAAACGAAGAATAACACCAACTAACATGTTAATCCTTATGATCATCCCATGCATGACAAGGTGTATTGTTATTTGTTTTTTGTCTTTTGATTCTTTTTTTTTACCAATTGTATCTATCCTTTACAACAATAGTCTCAGTGTACCTTTGCCGACCTATCAGTGGTACTCTTTTTTTTTTTTTTCTTATTTAAATCTCTTAAATCATAGTCACAAACCGACTACAGCCCATCATTCTTCCCCTTAAATCTATAAGTTTGAGACCTAGCTTCCCCAATTCGGTTATAAAGGCTCACACGACGACTCTAGTCGAGTTCCACCTTTAATTTATATGGTTAATTTAAAACTTCCGATAGCACGTGCCCCAAGGCAATTTTTAATCAATTGATTACATCGTAACTTTTATTGTACAGGGCCACTACATCTTCCCTTTGCTTATATAGATGTGTAACTTCAATATCTGGTAATATCTTTATCATAATTTTTCCAACGACTTCTTCATTTTTAGAGACGTTAAAATCTTACCATACATTAATCAAGCTAACTAAATCTCTACCAACCATCTTTATCCCACGCTAATAATCATCAACACTAACCAAAATTAAAGTAAATACTGTGTCCATTATAGTTTTTAATGTTTTGAATTGTCTTACACTAATGCCTCTGTAAGGCGACCATTCCTACCCGCAAACCACATCACCCAAGCATTCGGCCTCTCCTCCTGAGGAATACCTTTTTCTTATTTAACATGCCAAACCAACCCCTTCAATTTTGCCTCTTTCCTCCACTTATCCAGCAATATTTGAGCAACTCCAATCTTCTGATCTTATACCTTCCGCTTGAAGTCGCCTATTGAACCTCCCATTTTCCTACATTTTTGATATCTTCTTTATTCTGGTATTTAATTCAAATTCAAATTTATATTATAATATTCTATCTCCTCAACTTCTGTTCCTAACGTCCTTATGTCCTCTATATGTTAATCCAATAGCTTTATATTATTCTTTTTATCGATTAACATTATACAGTATAATTTTCGATGTTCTGTGTACTCTCCTTCATTTAATTTTTAGGATGGCTTAGTTTATTTAGTCCACCTAACCGCTCTAATTAAATAAGAATATAACTCAATCATTCTGATCCTTCTAATATATTTCTTTTTTATTACTAGTCGCAATACATTAGGTGTAGGTGGATATAACTCGGATGTGGTGAACTACCACGTCATTTGAGATTCCATTGCATGGAACGACCACAAATCGCTCTGGCCACTGATAGATAGCCATACGACATCAAGGCCCCTTTCTGCTGCACGTGCGACCTAACTTTCAAAATACAAGACCGCTGTGCAACACTTACCACCCTCACCACAAGCCTGGAATCCTAATCCACTTCATACCGTGCGACGTGTCCTAGAAGATCTCCGGTCTCATTGAATGCTCGAAATTACGCCTTGAATATACACAAACCCCAACCAGAGTGACGTAGTCCTAAACACGACTACTTTGTAACTTGCATATCAACTTATGATGGATGCAGGTAACAGACACTGATCAACGATTGATACAAACATACGAACCTAGAGGTACGGGTGGTAATAGTGTAGCGAAAGCAAAATTACTGCCTCTAATAAATATTAACAAATCTACCTAACCCAACTCATGTAGTGTAACTTGAGTTGCTCGCTTTCACCCTATCCCTTTTCCACCCACCATAAACAGTTTCCTCGGATATCGACATACTCCACCCATCAGCAAGTGGACCCACTAACGCTCACTTATATTCGGCGGCGCTAGAACAGGGATATACGTAGCGTCACCGATGAAGGCCATAAATAGTTATCAAGTAGATTTTTTTACTGTCGTTGATTAGAATTTAGGGTTGGCTCAAGTAACGGTGACATATTGAGTAAGTGAGACATCAGTACAAGCAGACGCCTCCAATATACCCCTATTATCCTAATATACGACGAGCTCTATAAGTCTTCTCCCCTATATCTCACAACAAAATGATGGATTAGCTACCATCACACAAAATATATCTAATCATGACTAGTAAGCACTGGAGGTCCACAAAGTTATTAACCACTCCCATAGATAATATTTACATCATGTAATATGAAACGGCTAGGAGGAAGCAGCCAAAGCCATCATATGTAATAGCAGATGGGATATGTCCTCATGCATCAAGCCCCAGGGTCATTCTCTTTCCAATTTATACTAATGAGAAGCGTACTTTCCCTTATTATTATGCTAAGTATCACAATTCTCCCTGCCCTACACATCACTCCTCTTGTACGGTACTAATAACAACAAACCCCCACACACTGCAAACTATGTCATCCAATAACAGCTTTCATCAAGCAACCCCTACCCAACTACACCTCACGCTTTATTATTAAGATTAAAGCCATCCCGTTCCTTGGAGGACTACCATTTACACCAGCGATATGACGCACATCCAATGCTCATCATACCCAAGCACGGTAACTCGGGAGTGTATATGCCTATACCAAGCTGCAGCAGTAATCCTCTCCTCCATTTACCATGATGTGCCCTAAAACCCTTATAGAACTAATTATCCCATACCTACGATATCCTTTTTCCATATATTTTCTGACTCATAATACATAATCAAATATACCACCTACCTATCAGCCCCAAAAACACCTCAATCAACCTACCATCAATAATCATCACACACAGGCTTGCTACTCCCTCCATCCCTTCCACTTCTCCACAACATCATTACTAAGCTTCACTAGCCTTAAACAACTCTCAATACGCCATCAACTACAAAAATACAAAATAGCAACCCACCACCCTACAATAATAGCTCTCCAAAGTACGAACTTTGACATTAAACGACTTACTCAAAAACAACCCCCACAAGAGCATACCCTAAACAACGCAAGTAAGCAGGGAACTCATACTGTAACTAAAAACCCAACCACAAAAAAACACTGTCGCGAAACAAATATGAAAAAACACCCAATATTGACAGTTAAACATATCAAACTACCAGCCCAATTATATAAACTTAACCCATCACTAATCCAACAGACCACTAGTGATTAAGCTCCAATTATAACTATCATTTAAAATGTGTCCCAATAGTAACCTCCTAACCTTAACCTCGAACCCATCGCAAGGTTTAATACCACTCAACTCTATAATGATAACAACCATGCTATAATACAAAAATGTCTCATCAATATTCCATCTTTTTTCAACATTTTCATTTCCTATGAGACTAGTACAAAATTAACACCTCCCAACAACAATGTCAATCAACTATATACACATCAGACTCACTTCACCGCTACCACAAACCCACCTACATTCCTACAGTCACCCTATCTTTACCTCCCAACGATTATTTTGTTTCTCTAATCAATCTCAAACAACATCCATACGAGAATCCGATTGACGTGAACATAAATAAGCTAGACACGCACTGCCATACCTCTCATATAGCATAAGCTGCAAACCTAAAATGACCCTCGAATGTCTCCAAAACATCCCACGTAACCAAAAAGGGTCATCACTCTAAATATTCTAATGACACTTCACAGAACAGCTACCAACAACCACCCAAAACATCACCTATAGTAAGTTAAATCAATCAATTAATAAATAAATCACCCATCCCAAAATAATCTAAACTCAAAACAAAATTCCCGAAAGATCATCCACTAATAAAATTGCTACTCAGATAACCTCTAACCACGAAAACGCTACGCCTCCACAAACAAACCAGCATCCAAAACTATCAATCCCATTCCCTACACAATAAATCTGCCATAACTTACACCAAAAAAATGAATCCTAACACCACCATCCAAGCATCACACACACAACAAATCCGCGAGCGCATTAAAATTTAAAGTATTAAACTTTACATTATTAACCGAAGGAGTAAGCAGGCGAGACCTAATACCTCGTACAGCAGGAAAATGGAAATGTACACTTACGGATCCCAGAATCTAATAAACAAAGAAGCTCCATACCATCCTCTACACAAATGTTTCTACAAGAAAGTCGCGTCAAACCCTAAACAAAGCATTAACCAAATTGATTTACCATCCTCAAAATAACATAAATATAGTACAAAATCCAAATTAATAAAAAATAAATTATCATCATACTATTTAACAACACAACTATATAATGAACTTCAAATAATTTTCTAAAACAATCTAAACACTAATCAAAAACAAAAAACCACAACTCAACGACCACATGCCTGCCCGTCCAAAAACCTACCTACGACCTCCCCTTAACCCCAAGCACCACAACATACTCATTCAGATATTAGCAATATAACCAGATCTTCAACGGCTAACGAGAGGGTATCACGCAGGAGGATACAACGTTCCAATTCTACTCCACCACCGCTTAAAAAACTAGAACCACAGTCCAATCGGATTTCCCTTGAACGTTCACCGGTTCTACCTTTCCAAATTTAATAGCAACCAGGAACCCAACCACATCCATTCAAAAAACCATACTATCCTACAAAAAAAAAAAAAAAAAAAAAAAAAAAAAAAAAACAAAAACAAACAAATCATAATAATTATTAAAACAAAAATTATAAAAATAGATTAGTATTAATTCATTTTCCCCCCAGAGTCGATACATGTACATGTACAAAGATATTCTGATATATTTGATAGTTTGATAGTATGTGTTTTTACCAGAATTCTAAGAAAGAAATAACTGTTTGTTGGTGTAAGCTAACATGGAACCTACGACGGCAAGTAATATCCCGTTGACATGGTAAAAAAATGAAGAAATGACTTTAATAGTGCTTCGACTTAGTTTGAATCCATAAATAATAAAAGAATAAAAACTTATTTTACAATTAATTTGCCTGCGTTTCTTTATGGTTTATTTTGTCAAGAATAAACTAACTCGCATTATACTGTATAACAATATTTGAAGAAAAATGAAAAAGATAATCAAATTTGAAAAACACGTTAGTCCTAAATTAGAAAATAATTAGAATTTACAAAGTTTATATACATTTGTGTAAAAATGAATTAATTATGTGTATCTGATTAATTTTCAAACCTTAAGTTCCTAAGATAATTAAAATCGTTTGGAAACAAGAATTATATGGACAATGAGTCGGTTCAATAACGTGCAAACCCACACACATGATATTCGAAGTCAAAGCTATTCATTAGTTTTGAGGTGAATGAGAAAAATAAAAGACAATGTGTTATTTTACAAACTTGTTGGTGGAAACTAATGATTGTATGTCACAGGGTATATATGTATGTGGGTCAAGTTTATATAACTGCATCAATTTTTTCTTCTTCTGGTTTTGGTTTTGTTTTTACCAGATTGATGGTGAGCACTTCATGGCACCGACTCCTTGTTTTTTTAAACGAATATCAGAAATAAGACATACGCGGTAACAATGTTTGGAAAGGGGTACAGGTTACAGTATTTACGGTCAATAAGACACTGATAAAAAAAATTCTATCGATGACTTTCAAGTCCCTAATTATACAGTAGCAACACTGATATAGCATCGCTCCAGTGTTGCTATAAGATGCAACACCAACAAAAATCCTTCCGTTGCAAAATACTCCAATAAGCACTCGAACAATTTCTGCAAATTCATCAGCGCGGTTTGTGCTGTATAAAATATGGATTTTGTGCAAGATACAATTGCTACTTGCGTGTCCTTTTTCGTTTTGTGGAGAGAAAACAACCGTGTATTTCGGAGCGCTACTCGAAGATGGGAAAAGGTTTAATATTCAGAAAGCATCTCGGGGCTCTAGTTTCAACTTGACTGGTCTTATTGTGGCGCAGAAGTTTGGTCACACATCGTTGCAGACAGATACAGTTTCAACTCAAAAAGCGCGCCAAAATGACGACAAGTGGGATTAGAAATTCAGCAGAGATAGAGCAGACGATTCCTGGATGCTCCATACATATATAGATGTAGGTAGCGTAGATGAAATATCTTAAATTTGAACGCGAATTGGGCATTTCATAATAATATTCTATTCTTGTTTACTATATCGCATATTAGTATATTACAACAATATGATGTTCATTTCCAACATCTGACCCGGGTGAGCCAAATACACTGTCTGTCATAAAGGTGTGTGGTTTATTTATTTTGTTTATTTTATTTTTTTTGCTCCAGCTACATCATGTGGGTCTTCCCACAAGTCCTCGGTCCCACGAGTCCTCGGTCCCACGAGGCCGAGTATTTTTCTCACGAGGCCGAGTATTTTTCCCACGAGTCCTCGATCCCACAAGTCCTCGGTGCCACGAGGCCGAGTATTTTATTATGATGAGAGAAAATATGATATGAGAAAAATCGGCCTCGTGGGACCGAGGACTCGTGGACCCTCCCACAATAATGTTGCTCCGGCCTTTATTTCACCGATGCATTTATCCAAGTTTCCATTTCATCGTGACCTGACGATCACAAACTTTCCCTCACCCGTTCCCGTGGTTAAAAAAATATCACCCATTACCCATATCCCCCCCTATTTGGGGCCCCCTTTTGTGTACCCTGTTGACCACGTCCCCTCAGTTCCCACTCCTACAAGACTCGTCTGAGTTGTAGTGTCCTGAACCAATCCATTCGACTGCAACACCTTTACACCTCATGTGTATGGCATTTGAGATTATCAAAGGATGCAACCGAATATGCAAATTGGCATCATGCGCCCACCCAAAAAAAAATAAAAAATAAAAAAAAAAAATAAAAAAAATAAAAACGTTCACAAACAACTTCCCTTATAACATACCGTTATTATGTCATGCATGATAATTGTAATTGTCATGTATTATGTTTTATTTTTATACGGCAAATAATACCATATCAGGTTCATGCCCAAAAGAAAACTGATTATCTAAATCTGTGTAGAATTCAAAATGTACATGTATGTTTCTTCGCATTCGACGCCAAAACTACTCAACATTGTTGCCTCTTGTTACATTTTCCGCTGTACAGCGACAAGATGCGATGGTATGTCACTTACTAAAGCCATAAGGCGGTAACTAGTCGTATATAAGAACGAACTTAAGGTCCTTCTGGCATTAAGCACAGCACCGATATGCAAATACCACAAGATTTTCACCATCGTGATAAATAGGCAGAAAGTCGATAGGCCCTTGACTGTCCGATACAACTTGGCCGTAAAGGACATCCTTAAGGATTCTTTAAGAACTGGTATGAGGCAAACCTGAAACCTAGTTACCTAGTCAGCACTCATTGGTTTATCATTTGATATCGTGTGTTTGTTACTCGGATGTGTGATGTATCGGTATATCATTAGCATGATTAGGTATTTTGCAGGATGCATCCAGCGGGATGGTTTCGAGAGCGCTTGTTTGAAAAGTTTCATTTGGTATTGGTAGCTATAGAAAATAATTCTCTCAAAAGTTTTCGTTGCTTGAACTCTATTTATGCATTCGGAAAGTTCGAAGCTTGACCTAATTTTGATTCAACATGATTGTCCTCGTGCTTTGATCGATTTTTCTATCTGGAAAATCGCTGAATAAAAACCAGCCGCTTTTGGGGAAAAATGAAAATAAAAAAAAAATAAAAATGCAACGCCCCCAAAAAACACACACAAAGAAAATAACATAATTTAAATCGCATAGACTCTCGGTCTGTACAATTTAAGATACTATTCCAATACATTTTATTAATTTAATCTTATACTTAATCTATAGGTCATAATAACGCACTTGAATAACAATTTCTGTAAATATGGCAATATACAAACTGCAAATCTTTTTTGAGATAAATTTTCGATTTGATATAAACATGCCTCACCAAACATAGTATACGCCAGTGGCGGATACAGGAATTCAGGATAGGGGGGGGGGGGGGGGGGAGGCGCCGCTGGAATTTTCGGATTTTAACATGTGGGCAGTTCCAAGCAAAACAGGACATGGAGCTGAAATTTTAATGTGCCGCTGTGCCTTTGAAAATGCAAATTAGGATCTGAAGTTACCACAAAGGCTCCTTTACAATACAACCAATCATTTAAGTTTAAAAAATTTCTGATTCAGTATTCTTGCGCTGAATAATTGATCAAACCCAAATTTGCACGTATGGGACTATGGGGCTTTAAATGCCTCTAATTCTTATATCTCGTCACTTTTTGCCAATTTTTTTGGCTTAATGTAATTGTCATGGTCTACTGCAACAAACTTTGGTATTAATATTTCTTTATAATGCATTTCTCCTCACGAAAAAGACCGGGAAACCAGATGTCACTCCGTAACCGTCACTCCGTAACCGGACAAGGGTTCAAGTTTTAAGTCATAATTAACAAAATATTCAACCAATTTTTTTTTTGCAAGGTGGCATATTATACCTAGAATAACATAGAATCCAATCAATAACTCAAAATTGTGATAACCATTCAAAGTTCACAGAGTTTAAGCAAAATGTTTTCTGCTCATATATGCATGTCCATTTTACGTCACTCCGTAACCATGATTATGAATATTCATATCTCATTAATTAAGAGGATCACTATAAAAAAAATTATCAGTTTGAAAAGAGGGTACCATCAGCTTTTGTCGTGAACCATTTCTTTGTACATAAAGATTAAAGTATGGATGATAAACTTGTTTGAATGCTGAAATGTTGCTTCTGAATGTCACTCCGTTACCTTGGAACTGCCCATGTACGGTCAATGAGCGGTTTTCAAATTATAGGGGGGGGGGGCGTCCCCTGCGCCCCCGCCTGGATCCGCCACTGGTATTCGCAGTTGCAAATTATAGTAAACAAGGAGAAATTTTCTCAAATTTATAACAAAATGATACTCTCAAAGTGAATGCTAATTTACGATGATATATTACATGCAGGGTATTATTACTCACAGGCATGACAGGAGTGCTCCTAGAACAGAAAAAAAAGAAGTTTTTATTAAAGAGCGATATTGGAATATTAGGGGTGTTTATTTATTTATTTATTTATTTATTTCTGATCTTTATACAGGGTGGCACATTATCACCAATATAGGTGGCCTTCCATGAGGCCCTGTTGCAATAACACAGAAAACATAGAAAATCAATAATACAAAATAATCAATATATACATTATGGTCATGTGTCACAAGTTGGGTATATAATATTGGGTGGAGGCGTTACATTTTGGAGGGAAAATTATCACATTTTTTCACATAGCATGAAAATGATGTAGAGTCATAAGCTGTGCAATAATTCATATTGTAGATAATTTATCAGGCTATATGTCTGTGAAGTTTCAGCTTCGTTGTGCTCATAGTTTTAATAAAAAGATACTTTTAGTGGAGTAGGGTAAGGGGTGGAGGATCCTACGGTGGAGGCACGTTAAAGCATAGGGAATTCCCGTTTTTGTTACTTTCTTATTGTTTGTTGCGTTATATCTTTGCAGCCAATTGGTCTTATGGGTTGAGTGATAAATCATTCTCTTGGGAATTTATGTGTTTCTAGATAAATGTGACGCAGATTTGTCAAACGTCATTTAATTAATTAATTAATCAATTAAAACATACTTAATGTACACATCCTCATAGACAATGCATTGCAGGCATAACAAATTGTCACATGCAATTTTATAACAATAATTGTTATTTTTTCGCCATTTTCTTTGGATGCATGTAAATACACAATTGAGTGGAAACATATTACTTGCAAAAAACTTTGTTTGAGTTGTAATCCAAGTGTTAAAGACAGGATTTCTGCCCTTTTTGTACTATTTTTTCTTCGTTTTTGACACCCTGTAACGCGGTTTGAAAAAATAATTTTGTAATACAAGTTTATATTTTTTAGAAGCATAGCGTCTTATATTAACACAATCCAAGATGATGCATTTCATTTGGTGAAAAGATTAAGAAATTATTCGCCGGTAAAATTGTGAAGTTTTTCAAACCCTTTTTTCCTGTAACACTCTCTATAGCTTTTATGACACACCTTATATAGGCACAAAAATATGTTAATCATCTTCCTTTCAATCTCTGCTTTCAATATATATATATGTACTTTTATCAATGTCTAATTTACTATTAAGAAACTAGAGATGTTTGATTGTGACAATGTACATTTCTACAATTGTTTGGACATGTAACGCATTTTCCACCCAACTCATGACATGTGGCCATATACAAATTCATTGGTATCCGTATAAATAAAGTCATCCACTTCATGGAAATTGATTCTCATTTAAATTTGAAAAAAAAAGAAGAAAGAATCGGATCATGAATAATGTAAAAAGTCGCCAGAGGTTGTTCTATATGATAAGATTATAAATATTATTGTAAATATACTATTTGGTTTATGAAAGAATAACATAATTGTGATACAAAAAAAAAAAAAAAAAAATATTATATACATATTTACAAAGAGTTATATTTCAACGGAGTAAAATATATGAGATAAGTCAACACATATAATGAATTATTGTTGCTTTTCTTAATGCCATCTTCTGCATTGTTTCACTTTCAACGATTCAGTTTCACTTTAGAACGGTTGTGAAGATTAGGGCAAATGTAATGAAATACTCGCCAAAAATATCAAACGCCACTCGAGCACGAATCCAAAATGTTCAAAAAAGAAATAGGAGCTCGAAAGCGGATGCGGGCTCCGATCTGCTATTTTATCACATTTTTGAAGCCGAACCGACTGTGCAGCTAGGTATGTACTCAAGCACGTACATAGTAAGCCATTAGAAGAAATAGAAGCTAAATAAAAGGCAAATCGGTTTCTTTTGCTTCTTTTCTATGCGTCGTTTTGTTGAGGCTATGAATAGGATTGATGAAGGGATATGGAGGGCCTAGAGTAAGAGGTTCACTTGATACTCGACTGAAGATGTTACCCGTAGCTTTGTGAGGGTGAGCATTACCATCATCCACGCAACCCGATCCTTTGATCGGTGACAATTCCTAGCTCTGAAATGTTTCCAAAGTGGTTCATGTTATACAGCAGAGGCGATAGAAGTAGTGAGGTAGAGCTCGGCAAACCTCGATCTCGTCACCCCGAATCAACTCGTAAAATGTGATATAAGTATATCATATCGGGGACATTTCCTTCGGTGTTTTAGAAGATGGCCAACTGGTGATGTTGGTGAAGATGAAGATGATGATGATCATCATCATAGCAGTCATACCATTGGTGTAGAATAATGTTACCCGATTGTCTTCGAGCCTTATACCTTCATTCGTATCACCTTGCAGGAAGTGGGTCGAAAAAGTGGCGATGTCGTTACGCGCGCAATTGGCTAACATTTAAGAAGCTGAAGTATCCTCGTCATCTTTCTGTTTCCTCTCATCAATGCAGATGTCATTTCAAGAGAGCACAATATTTTCTCCCATGAATACAGAAGACATCTAATAATGTCTTTGCTGTTGGTTTTGCTACCATATCGCTTCTTCAGCTCCGTTGGCTATACGATGGGTTGTGAACGTCAATTGAAGCGTGTTCGAGTGTCTCACGTATCGATAACAATTTTATTGTTTTCTCGTTTCACGATATATCATAACGTAAGAGAGCATTTCGTTTATTTGGAGCGAGAAGGGACGTAGCGGTTTAGATATTGGTACTTTATGCCCTTATGATACGCAGAGCACGATATTTCTGTCCTCTTTGAAGTGACACACGAGTATCTGCCCCTTAGCTTGTCATCAAAATATGATCAAATGATGAAACAAGATTTCATAGAGCCGAATATGTCATCTTTCGTCTTAGTACTACTGAGAAATGAAGGGCCAACGTTTTTTGTTCATTGTCGTTTTAAAGTGGCTTTCATTTCGAAAGGTGTTTTTCTACATGAATTGATGTACACGATGTAGTTTGACAGTTAGCTGTCAATAAACTAATTCATAAAACATTAATTACAAATGCCCTTTTAATTTCAAACTGTATTTTACTTGATTTAATAGAATATTTATTTCGGCATACTTGAGAGCTCCCTGGCAAACATGACAACTTCAGTATACGTAAACATGGAATTACACCACATTATCACAATGAAATTTAATGTTGACTACGAATAAAATTGATCTTTACACGTTTACGTTGTAATATTGTATCGAAAATGACTGTGTGTCAGTCGAATGCGGAAAAAACAATAACGTTAAAACAATAATAAGTTTTTGCACGAGTTAGATATATTAACTTGAAGTTCTTAAACTTGAACCTGATACGGATTGACGTCACATTAAACATTAAGAAGCAGTACTCTTGGTCCTTCGATGTGTACACACAGAACAACAACCAAAACTGAAACGATATTTTATGCCCAATTGATTCCTCGTTTGCATTTCCAACTACCATTTTTATTCAAAAATGACATGACCCTATCCTTTTTGTCTTCCCTTTTCTCTCCTTGGTTTGCACGATACGTTTGGGGTCGGTTTTGTTAAGACCTCATACCATGCCAATATTAGTTTTGGAAAAGAATGGTCCGCTATTGGGGTGTTACCCAGTCGCGGTTGTTTGCCTAAGTTAGTTCTAACAATTCCACTTAAAAGAAACGACAGTGTGTCAAGCATGTATATACACACAAGCGCCTCCTTGAGAAGATAGTTAGCATTGCTTGCCGTGGAGAGAGGGAGAGGAAAAAACGCAGACGATAAAATTTTGGTGTGTTTCTTTCTTTCAGGTTGCGCGCCAAAACAAACTGGCAATGCTTAAAAGGTGTAGCACGCCTAGTTAAACGACGAGCAAAAGAGCATGTTCGTTTGTGTGTTTTAAGAACCAACTTGTTGAAATATTAGGGGACTAAATATGCCAATTTGCGTGTCAACTCTTTCGAAATTTGATTGTGATATGATTTGACCAGTCACGGTGACAATGAAGTGAGTAAATTGCTCGAATATCACGCAGCGATCTCTTAAAGAGCAAACAATTCATTGTGATTGTATGATCGCTTCACATGGTAACAAAACAATACATTTTAGATTAAGACATTTCAAGATACCCATAATATGAAATCGCATAGTGTAAACGTTCCGGTAAGGCGATATCTCGTATGCATATATTTGATGGCAAATCTGACGAGAGAGAGAAAAAAAAGCGTCAATAATTTTTTTCTTCATTTCCACCTTTTCTTTACAAGCCTGTCATTATTACAATGTTCAAGGTCAGGATTTTGCAGTGTAAATAAAACATTCAATAAAGTTAGACTGATATTAGTGATCACTTTATGAGGTGTGTGCGTAAGAAACAAAGAGGAGGAGTATATGAATATTTGCTGCATATCAATACATATTTTTTAATCAGTCATCGCTATTTTTGCTTGATGAAAACCATTTTGTAGCGCGGGGACAAAGCAGAACAATCCTCCAAATATTGTCATTTAATGAGTTAAAGACGTTCAGCAACAAGTAAATCTTATATGTACTGTTAGTACTACAATTCCGATTTGTATACATTGCGTTTTTATTAACGCATCATCAGTTTCCATATCTAAACCATCAAAATATTGGCAAAAATGGCTAAAACATAAAGAGAAAATCGTTCAAAATCAAACTCATAAAAGACCACTTATCTATTCTCTAACAATGTTGTGGAAAGACCTGGTTGTCGTGTAAACATGGATAAACATTTTCAAGCAAGTGAATACATGGATGCCCTGGCGAAACATTGTTTTCATTACTATTTTATTCATCGATATATTTAGTTGTAAAGCAAACCGTCACAATTTTTTTTTAACAAGGTAACAAAATCAAAACAAACAACAAAAATAGCAAGGATTACTTTGAAATTACAACATGTTTAACGGTGTAACGTAAGACATTAGTTTACATAATGTTGGCTTTTCTATGAAAGCATGAGTTTTACATGCGTTTGTTGAGTTCATCGAAACTTCATAACGTTAAATCTTGGATTCGCTGTGACCAATAAAGATTTTCGTGTGAGCCAATCGGCGTCCCAAATAATCATTACGTCTTGCATGCAAAAAGTACATAAGACCACAATGTCCCTCGAAAAGGTCTACGTGTTTGTAATTATGGAATACATTTTGCCACATTGAAGTCCTTTGGAAAATAAAACTAGGTTTACAGTTCTTTTATCACTTACAGTAATTAAAATATAGTTTGAATTAATATGGTTCATGTGTATGGCACGGAGATAAATGTAGTAGTATAGATTAAAGAGACCAAAAAAAAAAAAAAAACAAAATGTTAATATCTTCATCCTGAGTACAAGTGCCTAATCCACTTGAAGGGATTACGGTGTCTTATCTAGAATAAATACCTTCTTGAATTAAAATGATATAATATACACATAAAAAAAAAAAATCATTGAAATATAAATATTGTCTTCATGTTATTATGAACTCGATGAAACGGTTTGTTCTAAGCGACAACGTGGTAACGGTCTAGGCTACTCTACATGGAATCTTATAAGTTCTGTAGAGTTGGTTCAAATAGCAAGCTATACGTGTCATTTGTCATCGGGTCTATAGCCAATCGTTTAGCCGAGTATTAACAACCCACATCCTAACCTGACCCTACATTGAGCGATCGATTGTTTATCCTAGCTGGGAAAATAAACGCTAGCTCCCAACTGCAACATGGCCACAAAGTGAAAGAAATGTGGACAAAAAAGTCCCTCCGACACACTATTTCGAGTTAGCTCTTCCCCTTTTTTGTTTATAATACTATCGATTCCCTATCCCTAACAAATGCTTGATAATTATGTCTTTATCCAAATTTATTCAGATTGGCAGCGAATGTGTTGGCAGAGAGTAATGCACTGTCCTCACTTTATCATAAATTTTCAGATTTGCTTGAAGAGCAATGCATGTATGCACCGGTTAGAATCGATACAACAAATAGTCAAAAAGTAACATGTGTTCCTTTTGCGTCGCTTTACATATAGAGGCCAAATAGTAACGAGTCAATATGACACTTTAAAACATAATCGATCTTAATAGGACGTGTTTCATAATTTGTCTTCTTCAATGCCTTCTGTCTTTGGTAAATAAATTATCGATCAAATTTGAAGGGAGGCAGCTAATTACACAAAACCTCGGTCCCACGAATGGGGATCTGAAAGCGATTTAAAAAGAGGTTTTAATTGAGTAATTGCAATTTGATGGTGGTGTACATTAAAATGGCGACATAGATCTTTGTTTGTTTATTGCATGTTGTTGTAGTCGTATAAGTGGACGATTTATCATTTTAAACACAAGTACACTCTGGAAATAAATGAAGAGTTACATTTACTCCATTTTGGGTTTGTTTGGGTCATACATGACTGCTATTCTTGTTCAATGGGGTCATACCAGATGTATGGTTCCGACATGTCAGATTGACTCAGAATGGTGATATTTTGACTCTTAACTATTAAGAATGTATAAGAACCTTTCCCAAAATATTGAACAATTCTCCATGCTACTTGTTCATCTCGTGTTATCATGTCTATTGTACCACTGAAAAACGACGGTGTTAAATTATTGGTGCTAAATCAACACCCCATGTGTTTATATTGGACAACACCACCATGAGACCTCAACTATATAAACATCAGTTAGTTTGCCACTGGTGTTAATTTAAAACTATTTTAAAACCAACGTTTTTGCCTAGTCTTGATGATAACAACTTATCTTAACCGCGTCATCAACTACAGATTGCTGCTCTTAACGTTCTGTCTTATCTCATTTTGTCCCCATGTACAGACCTTGAGAAGACAGAAGTGATCAAAGAACCCAAGGAAGATATCGAGCGTGAGTCACCTACAACAAGTGTCCCAGAGCCACCTCCACCACCGAAGAAGATGGCTGAGAAACACGAGGCTCCAGAAACATCAGATAAACCAAGCGAAGATCTCGAGGAAACACCTAAGAAGAAAGCAAAGACCTCTGGACCTTTGGACTCCTTCAATGGCATGGCATCCAGTTTCGTGTCTCCATTCCGTCCTGGAAGGCTGTCACCGACCGAGATCTTGACACGGTTGTTTCCTCACCAACGCAAGGCCGTCCTGGAGTTAGTCCTGCAAGGATGCAGTGGTGATTTAGTCAAAGCCATCGAGCACTTCTTGAGCGCTGGTGAGACGACGTCAAAGAGTAACAATAGCGCGTCGCGCGGAGGATCGGACCATGCGCATTCATCAGAGAAAGACAACGAAGCGTACCACATCCCCTCTGGTCTACCAACAGTTCCAGGTCTTGGTTCTTCGATATTCCGGACCCCGATGCATGACAAACTAGGCGTTGGTAGCATGAAGTCAGCCTTTACTCCTCTCCCACCAGCTAGCTCAGCGCCGCTCCCGCTTCTCTTCTCGCATAGACCGCCGAATCCTTTCCAAGCAGATACTCTCTTGGGTCGTACCCCAATCTTCGCACCTTCAAGTCTCAGTGATCTCCACGTAGGAGCAGCAGGTCCAGGTCGCTTCGTGTTCCCCGCCATGCACCCGCTCAATCTATCTGGGAAGTTGGCCGCAGCGGCCAGTGAAGGGTATCCGCGGTATGTTTTTGCACCTTACGGAACATGTCGCGCAGATGCAACGCAGTATCCGAGTCTCCATAGCACCGAGCTCCTGACTGGTAGCACCGGAAGTGATTCCGAAAAGAGTCCAGGGGCTATGCTGACCTTCAGTAACAGCAATGTCGATTCGGACTGAGGATGGCTGAACTTTTTCAAAGAAACTTTCGTTGCTGATTATGAAGGCAAGACTAAATGTGTATCATATTCAAAGCGCCAAAAACAAACATTCCAGAAATTTTCGGCCGCACGATCGACACCTTCCATAGTGTTATGGAGATGGGGTATTTTGATATGCTGTCTGTAAACTTGAAACGTGCCAAACTAACTATCAAAGAATGTGAATAATATATAAAAAAATGTTTGTAAACGCCCTCTTTGTCATTTTTGCTAATTATTCAGAGCAAATCATAGAGTTTGTATACTATGGTAAATTCTATTTTAGCTATCACCCAATTTCATAGGATACATTTTCTTTCGAGAGAAATCAAATATTAAATGAAAATGACGAATAATTAGTTTTCATATTCCACAAGCTTGCATCTGCATTAACATATTTTAACGGATAAAGAGAATGTTATGAAGAAAAAGCAAATCACTCTTTATCTTTTTCTGGAATGATAAAGTTGACAAAACGAATTATAAAAGAAATCTAAAATTCTGATGATATCATAAAATACAATTTTAATCGTTTTTGTTACCAGCTGAATCAAAATAGAAAGCTATATAGGTGCCAATGTAAGTAATACCTTTGATAGGTTGTATAGTTCACAATGTAAATTCTATTTATCGATGTTTCTTTCTTTCTATTGCTAATTTCGTTAGGTTACCCAATACTGTCTCGTTGTGTTTCTATAAAGCTGAAATACAAATGATAAATTGATTTTAAAAGGCTGATTTCCGTTTTCCTAATATTATTCCATCCTGACAAGGCTGAATAAAATTTGAATTCATTAATGGTTTTTTTTGTATCCATGTTCTATTCGTAAAGAGGGAAAGACAGAACTTCCCTCCACAATGTGGTAAAAGTTTTGTCTCGTTATGCATACTGAACACCATTTTTTTTATATATTGAATTCAACTGTTACGTATTATGAAAAAATAGAGGCTGTCGTTTTCCGTGTATAGGTAGACTTTCTGATATATACTATATTATGTCGAACAAATATTATGAATTAATATTGTTTTGCGGTATTCCTAGACTGGAAATGCATTAATTATATGATTATGACATACAGACCGAAAACGTGTTTTCTTCTTTTAAATGGCTGTGCATTTGAAAATCTACGCAATTAATGATTTATTTATTTCACAGTGTTGGCGAACTTGTCACGGAAATGTTTTGTTTTGTTTAAGATTGTGTAACTTTCTAACAATTAAGGTTCAATAGAATGCGATTAAATTGATTGTCTGTTAAAGAACAGGATCGAACAGTAATCGAACTATAAAGCCACTATTGAATTTATGAGATGTAAGTTTGAGAAAATTTGTCAATTTGTAATATATATTGGTTATTATGAGGAGCATTATACACAATGATTATTCACCATGTTTGCAGTATTCTTTGCCTCGAAGCTCACAATTAAAAAGACTCGTCTTTATTATTTGAGACGCTGAAAAACTACCAATGGTTTTCTAAAATCAAGATTTTTTATTCATTGTTGTTCACGCACACATGGATGGTCTGGGGAAGTCCACTGGAGCGCCGAAAAGATAAGGAAGTGTTCGGGAATCTAATGACAAATACAGTCATGATGTCGGCATCAAATCCGCGTCAAGCACCGAACACATCAGGAAAGTCATTTCCATGTCCAAATTTTGGTAACGACCGAAGTTTCGATGCGGTCATGTTTTTTTTTGTTGATAAAGTTGCAAAGAATGTACTCTGAACAATGCTAAATTGGCCCGATGGGTCCGATGCTTGTGATCAGAGCAAAATTTGAAATTTTCCATGTTTGTGTCTCCATCGTTGCTCAACTTCGCGACTGTGTGACGCGGGCTTCAAGAATATGCAGACAGGATGGGGAATCACTAAAAGTTTACATTCCGCGCCTTGTCCGTGCCTTCGTGGACGAGGTATAAGGGAAGTCACTGGTTCAAAATAAATGTTTCTTTTGAAATAGATTAAAAAAAAAAAAATGAAAATGGACTTAGATGTCCACTATATTATATATTCAATATCGACTCCACTTTTTTATATATCGGTCCGTGCCATAATCTTTCATGTAAAAAATCTCATAGAATTATATTACTCATGCTACAACACATTCTCCAGGGACCAAATTCTGGAATAAGGAGACTCTCGTCTTTTAGAAAATGGTGAAGGGGGGGGGGGGGAGAGGGCTTAAGGCCTGCAGCCGGACCTGACATAACTGTACCAAAATACTTTTGTCATATTCCTGTAATATCCCTGAAATTGTAAAATGCTCTGAAGTGAAAGATGATGAAGCTTGGACGTTTAAGTTTACTGGGATGAAAACAAAGAAAGACGGTGGAGTAATTGATGCGCTCCGGGCGGAATTAATTACCTGACTTCTCAAGAGATGGCGAAAAGAATACTTATTACCCACTACAGATGTCGATGGGATGCGACATTATGAAGAGGGGCGGAGGAAAAAAAGGGAGGACAGTTCATTTTTTGGTGATGGGAGATACAAGCAAAACTAAAAGGAAACACAGACAAAAGATAAAGACTATCTAAACAGGGATGGGGGAAAATAGTGAGAAGTATGGTCGAGATATCGAGTTTCTTGCCAGAAGCTACAGAGATTGATGGTGTATTCACGGAAGAGCTTCGGCGGGGACCCTTGTGCTGAAGTGTACACTGTTTCATCGCGAAAGTGTTTTTGTAACTGCGCGGTAAATTAGGGAGTTTAGAGGGAAGAAAGTGTTTAGTGGGTGTGCGCTTTTTATATATTTTTTATGGAGGTTATAAGTGTGTTAGTGTTGGAGTTTGATAATGGTTGCAAGGGACTTCTTAGATAAGTTGCGAATGCAATGGAAATTATCATGTGTTATGAGGCAATAATTTGAGAGAGCGATTGGAGTGAGAAGAGAGAAGAGAGAGAGAGAAGAGAGAGAGAGAGAGAGACAGAGAGAGAGAGAGAGAGAGAGAGAGAGAGAGAGAGGGGGGGGGTAGGGGGGGGGGGGCAAAGTGGCTAAGTGCTGCAAATAAAGAGGAAGAAGATTAGAGATTTTATTGTGATGATGATTAATTTGATGGTGATGAAGATGATGATCATGGTGATGATAAAGGTGATGGTAATGATGACAGTGGTGATGCTAATGATAATGATGATGATGATGGCAAAGGTGATGATGGTAATGATGATGATGGTGATGGAGATGATGATGATGGTGATGGTGGTGATGATGGTAATGATAATGATGATGGTGATGGTGGTAATGATGGTAATGATAATGATGATGATGATGATGATGATGATGAAAATGATAATGATGTTGAAGATGATTATGATGATGATGATGATTATGATGATGAGGGTGATGATGATGATGGTGATGATGACGATGGTGATGATGATAATGATGGTGGCGAAGGTTATGGTGATAATGGTAACGATGATGAATAGAAAATGATACTGAATTATCTGCAAATTGACGAATCTTTTTGCAATAGTGTAATCTCCTTTACAGTTTAATCGTCTAACTCGTTTACTTTTTTTTTCTCTTTTTAAGCTTTCAATGTATCCCGTGTCGTAGGTTGTTTTTTGTCTGAATAACATAAAAGCCTAGTAATACATAAACAAAGAGATATGATTTTAACATTTGGTGTTTCTGAACCAATACAGAACTAATGGGGTTAATCAGAACATACAACTTTTTGAAAATTATATGTTTGCAGAATAGAATGCAGTCAATATCACCAGGGTCAATGAATCGGCAATCAAAAATTATTCAAAACCAAAACAAGGCAAGAAAGAAATATAAACCGACGGAGCTAAAAGACGTGCTCACGAAAAGCCAAGTAGCGTGAAGAAGATAAGATATCGGAATTTCAAATGACTTGTTAAAAACATATTTCCAAAGGGAGCGCCTCCAACACTGGATAAAATTGACAAGACCAGAAAGCAAACACGCGAGTAACACCTATAAATATTCGCCTAAACGGGCTTCTACGACGTCACCGCTCCGCTAACGAATTCCCGCTCACGCTTCAACCCAACAAAGTTTACTCAAACCGAAAACCTTCTCGCCTTCTTGCCTTTTTATCTCTTTTTCTCCTTATATCGAAATTATACGGGGAATTATGGCATTTTAAGTTATAATGCTACAGAGAGTTTTCTCTTCTCCTTTTCTCCTTCTCTTCTCTCGCGCCCACTTGGTGATCGCCGGCGTTTTGCAGTAAGTATCTCTCAGTTTTCAATTTGATTTTCATGAAGCAAGATTGAAATGGATAATGAGGGTACTAACGAAGTAGGAGCACGTACAGCCTGTCAGCTCGGGCCTCGTGCACTGCGATCATAGCCCACTCCTCCCCCGTTGCTGATCGCTAGAGTCTCGTCGCTCAGGTTTTCGAGAGCCGGAATTATGGCATTTTGAACCAGAACGCTACACATTTGTCATCCAATATTCCTCTCCAGCGGATTCACCCGTGATTTGTCAATGTGAATATTGTTATATAAACAGCAGTGACTGTAAGAGGGCGATTTTAAACAGGGTTTTCGAAATAATTTATGTAAAAGAATGAAACGTGTGTACGAGTATGAAAACTCACTGCACGAGCAGATTTTTATTCGCATAAAAGTTATTGCTAATGATTCTCATTTTATGGATCATCGAGTAAATAATACGTGTTATTCAAAATGCTATATATATACCGAGAAAATATTTGGAGACACAAAGTTAACGCTATTTTTTTTTCGAAATAAAAATTTACGACTGATCACAAAGACATGAAATGCAATGGCATGAATTGCTGTATTTTTTTGTGGGTATTGTTTTAGTCTTTGCTGCACTTACGTTAACCTTATAATATTAAATTCTGACGTCGCCTCTAGTTTGATCAGTGAGAAAAATGCTCAGTTTTAATACGTTCAAATATGCGTATTAAAAAAAAAAGTTAAAATTATAAAGGAACTACTAGTATCAATATCTTTGCTTGTTGAATTAAAAAAAAAAATAATAATGAATAAAATAATATATAGAGAAAAACGGGTATTTTTTAACGTTCTTGAAACAGTTAAGCTGTGATAACATCCACCTTTTGCACTGTTTTACTCTCAACAATTTCTTCAATCCATATGCCCTGGTCATACCTTACATTAAAGCTGCAATTGAGCAAACGTTCACCTTAAAAATGGTGTATTCTCTGTATTAAACAAAAAAAAGTGAAAAAAGCAAAAAAGGTTTACCGTTTGGACTGCATAATCTACATACAGTGTGTCCATTTTACACTGCTTAAAACCCTCGAACATTGTCGAATGAAGGTGAGTTCACACTGTGTATCACATTGTGTTTCACATCGTGGGGCACTGTGCACTCATTTTGTATTCCATTGTGTTTCACACTGTGTTCACACCACTGTACATCAAGTTGTGCGTCATATTGTAGGGCACTGTATTCACACAGTCCATCCAATATTATTGTGTTTTACACTATACGACACTCTGGTAATCCAATTTTGTTTTACACTGTTGGTCACTGTGTTAAAACTGTACATCTTATCGCGTTTCACACTTTGAGATACAGTGTATCACATTGTATTTCACACTGTACACCCAATGGCCCGAATTCACAAACGTGGTTTAGTTAGTCCATGGTCTAAATCAGGTGGTTTGTGAATACCAAAATTTAGACCATGGTCTAAATCCGTGGTTTAAACAATTGATTTAGACCATGGACTAACTAAACCACGTTTGTGAATTCGGGCCATTGGGTTTCACTGTGGGACACTTTGTTCACTCTGTGCATTCAGTTGTGTTTCACACCTTGACAAACTGTGTTTCACATTGCGTTTCACACTTTTTGACATTATGCATCACATTGTGTTTCAAACTGTAGGCAAGGTAGGACACTGTATTTTGTGTTCCTTCCAGCAGGGCCACACGTGACCCATTCCCTGATTCCACGCTGGTCTTAAAGCGAGACCGAACTGAGCAACACTTTCATTGATTATGTGTTATAAATAGCTGGTTTTAAAATATACCCTTTGAGATAACTATATATTAACAATACAGTGTATAAATCAGCCTATAATTTAATTTGTAATGAGAAACTCAAATGTTTTGAGGGGAAAAGTATTTGCTTTTCTATTATTTTGTTCACATAATTATTACAGCTTGACTTTATTGAGTAGTGAAAAAGTTTTTCATCATTCTAACGGGCCTGAATTATAAGACTACACTGCCAGGATGTTGCATTATGGGTTTGGAATCAGGACAGAATTGAGAAGTTGAGGACTTGAGGTGGTGCTATACAAGGCTGCTGGTTCGTATTGGCTTTAAAGTAACATCACGTTACAGTGTAACAGGGGTCCTACCTGTGCCAATTCCTCGGATCTCCTGATGGGCTCTGACGTGAGTTCAAGAGGTACCAGCTGCACCCACCTATTAGCCCTCTCAGCTCCCAGCCAGAACTCCATCGGGACCCCTCATCAAACGTCATCATACCTTCAGCTGCCTAAACTGTGTTGAAACACAGGTCTTCCTGTCTACTCGTCTCCCTCCAGTTTCACTCTATCCCCGCATCTCTCTTATCACACATCTCTCTCTTTCTCCCTCTTCTCCTTCCGTGTGTGGGTGTGTGTGTGTGTGTGTATGTGTGTACTTCTCTCTTCCCCCTCTCTCTCCATCTCTTTATCTATGTCCTTTCCTATCTACCAATTTCTACTGCTTTTTTCCATACCCTTTATGCCCTTTCCTCCCATTTTATTTATTATTTTCTGATACTCGTTTTTCTCTCACCCACTTCCATGTCTATCTATACCATAGATGTGCCTCTCTCTAAATGCCTCTCTCTTACTTCTTTTTTGTTTATTATATTTTCAATTTCGATATTTTGGGGGGATTATATTTCCTCTCTGATATCTCGCCCCCTTCCTTTGACCCCGTCACTATTTGAATGTTAAACTTTCTCTTCATCATGCCCATAGCATTTCCATCTCTTTCTCATTACCTCTCTCTCTCTCTCACTCTATCTTTCTCCCTCTCTCACCCACACCCTCCTCACCCACACCCACACCTCTCCCATGGAATGTTAATAGCTACCTGTCGATCACACCTAAAAGTGCCATTTCTCGTATCGATCGATCGCAAGGAGATTCCCGCTAAGATTTATCCACTTGTGTTGCTTTTACCCGGCTTCACGGTCTGTACTGCTGAATTGACAAGGTGGGGCTAATACTTCCAGCCTTTGATGTGTTCGAGGAGTTAGCTGTCGATCGCTGAATGTATTCCCACATGTAACGAAGGAGGGGTGGAGAGAGAGATACAGAGAGAGAGAGAGAGAGAGAGAGAGAGAGAGAGAGAGAGACAGAGAGAGACAGAGAGACAGAGAGACAGAGAGAGAGAGAGAAGGAGAGAGAGAGAGAGAGAGATAAGGGGAGGGGGAAGGATTATCTATCTACGAATAATCGAGTGTTCATCATTCAACCTATTTTTGATCAAAATCTAACTTTCTAACTTTTTCCCAACCTATCTTTCTATCAGCATTCACCACTTTAAAAATCCTTGTAGGACAGTGTTTTAAAAACTCATGAGGCCACCCTGGTTAAAAATACATTCATATACAAATGAATAAAACACATAACAGAGGAAACTGTACAAGAATACGAATTTGGTATAAGGTAATTTAAATTGAACACTTTTTATCTACGCTATCTCATGAAGACGAACCATGAACAAGGATAGAGAGTAAATTTTGAGTCAATTAATAACATGTTTAAAGATATTCAACAAAAATAGTATACTGAAATGTACACGAAGAACATTATACAAAAAACCCATGCTATGTGGATAAGAATGCTATCTTATGAAGACGTAAAGTTTGGAAAATATACACTGAAAATTATATCTAAGGTGTTGTTTGAGAAATAAGAAATTAAGAAATACAGTCTCTAGGCTATATGCCGGTATCTTACAACTATAAAGAAAAAAGAAGGAAGAGTTCATGGTGAGTTATGCACACAGAATACACGTTTTAACTGATGTTATCTTACGAAGACGAAATGAAGCGTTGTTATGCATATAATGCAGTATACTCATAATTTTATTTTTGATATGAAGATTATTGCATTTTCTCGATTAAAATGAACTAACTGTGAAGTTGAAACTTTGGGAGATATGTTTTAAGAGATGTGCCATGTGTTTTCACCAGTGGCAGACAACGGCGATCACAAGGACCCATTATCATTACCATCAGTTTCATAATTATTACACTAAAAGAAAAACGTATATGCCTCGTCAGACTTGTGGAAATAAAAACAAAATGGGTAAGGAGAAATGACATTAGAATAATTGTGTCTAGCGAAGAAGAAAGGATGAAATATCATAAGGAATGATATCTTATGAAGATATAGATACAGCGAATATACGTGCATGTTGAGATCGAAACCAAATATAAACCCCAATCATGTCAATTAGGATTTTCTCACGGATCTCAATTATTAAACGGCATTCCTAAAAACCATCCCAATTATAAACTGACATAATCATTCAAATTACTGCGATTGTACCGTATATCATACTCTATACGGAGACAGCAGAGAGTGAACAAGAAAGAAATCAAATGGCAAAAGTCAGACATGTACATTCTTGTGAAGTAATTAACCCTAAAATCACAGGTTTTGATATTAGTCCAAGTAACGCTTTACAAAGTGTATTTTACTCAAGTAGCCCAGCCGGGATATCCCCAAAAGAATGATTCAGAACAAGGCATAAAATGGATCAAGGAGGTTGATTAAAACTTATACTAAACGAATGAACTGGGTCATGAATAACAGATTACTACTGAATTCAATAAAGAGACACTTGTCTGACATGTCTGACACAGAATTTAACAAACCATATTGCGAGTAAATCCGCTTCTCTAGTAACCTCCTCCCCCAACTCCCCCCCCCCCAAAAAAAAAAGGAAAAAAAGGAAAAAAAGAAAAACAAAAAGGAAAAAAAGGGGGAAATAAAGGAGGCAGAATCTTAAGATTTAAAATTGATTTCGAGTAGGAGTTAAGAGAGTGGTAGCGTTGGTAATTATTGTAACGGACGTGCTTGTTTGTATCCTACTCGCGTTTCGGGCTTGCAAAACCTCTTGAAGAAAGCCAAATTAATTACGCCGCCATCCCCGTCACATCACGACGTTGTTGATTTTGGCTGTTTCGCCATCAATCTTGGGCGGAAAAGTCGACAACTTAACCAAACTCGCCGTTTACAAAGGGTGTTGACTCTCGGCAAATCCACGTTTCGAAACCCCTTTCCGGCATGGCATTGGTTTTTAGTTTCTGGTTTTTAGGATAGATGGAAGGAAAAGGACATGAGCAGAATACTTAAAAAGATTGTTTAAGTGAAAAACATTTTGTAAAATGGAATAGTAAAGTTCTTCTAATTGGAATAGTATCATAAAACTTAATAAAAAGAATAAAATAATTTACAAGATTAAGATATAATAGATAAATATTTCCATTTGTGATTACATGGATTACGGAGACTTTAAGTGTTTAAGCAAATTTTTATGTACCGTAAGTCTCTGATATTTGGCATGTTTAGTTTATCTAATATGTTATATTTATGGTTCCCCTTCATGGTCTACGTTTAGGCAATGTGTTCATTTTAACATAGGTTTTCCTGGTCAAGTTTAAACTATCTCCGATCAATTTGACATTTCTTACAAGCACTGTCGTCCGAAATGTGATCGTCATTAAAAATCTAGACGTCAGTTCAATTGACCGATAGCTCCGCTCCATGAGGCATCGTGTAAATTGAATGAGCATAAACGAATTCGATTGCAAAGGTTTAAAATTGACCGGGAAAACCTATAACAAGAGAGAGTAAAAGTAGAGAGAGAACACTTTATACAGACATTGGAGGAAGATGAAAAAGCTAGACTCATAAAACAATATAAGCAGAAACTAACTCTGTCTTACCGAAAATGAAGATAGTGGGGGGGGGGGGGGGGGGGGTGAAACGCACGGTCTCATATTTTACGTCATCATTGTCATATTTAACAAAGAAATGAGATGATAATTTGGAGAGAAGCTACCAATAATTGTGGGCAAAGGAACTAATAAGGTCATCGCAAAGGTTGTGTACTGGTTAGAAGACCACATAATTACTGGTGTGAGAAAAAATGGAAGACATCTTGTTAGGGCGTTTTTCAACCCTGGAGTCTCCGTCCGATATTACAGGCATGGTAAGTCATACGTGATAAATTCAAAACGGAAAGACTCCCCAAAAAGAGCCGCATCCTAAGAACTCGTAAATTATTAAGTTCTAGATTCCGAATTCGTGCAATAATAATAATAATGATAATAATAATGGTTATCCAAATCAACACACCATTAGATAATATTATTGAATAGAGATAGGGAGAGTGAGACAGACAGAGAGAGAGAAAGATGGATGGGTATTCATTTAGTCCATAGCTGACGCGTTCGCGCTTCAGTGAATTTAATATTTCATGGAGGTAATATATTTGTCACCTTATCACCACAGGAACTAAGATGAAAGAAATAATGATTAACCGACAACGATGGGACTTCTTATTCCGTTTTTATATCATGTCATGTTGCTCCCATTCTGGTCGTGTGCCTTCGAAATATGATTTTTCACCCTTTTTAATATGACATGGCCTACACGCCCCTATAGCCGGTGGCAGTAACATGTCCATTGAAAGAGATAGAAGAGAGAGAGAGAGAGAGATGGAGAGAGACAGAGAGATGGAGAGAGAGACAGAAAGACAGAGGGAGAGAGACAGAGGGAGAGAGACAGACAGAGAGAGAGATTGAGAGAGATAGACAGAGGGAGAGAGAAAGAGAGAGATATATGTATGTAAAGAAAGAAAGAACCAAAGAAAGAAAGAAAGAAAGAAAGAAAGAGATAAATAAATATAAATGTATTATATATAGAGAGAGAGAGAGAGACAGAAAGACAGAGACAGAGAGACGGAGAAATTAAGACATAATAGTGAGAGAGAGAGAGAGAGAGAGAGAGAGAGAGGAGACGCGCAGAGAGAGAGAGAGAGACAAACAAACAGAGAATGCGAAACAAATAAATGAATGTAGGAGAGGAGATATGAAAATAGTGCCATTATTATGCTTGATGAACACGTTATAAATCGGGCATCAATTATTAAAAACTACCTTTTGACTTTGGAGAAAGAAAGAGACACCAACATAAATTGTCGCGTGAACGGGTATACTATTTTCACGCATGGGTAGAACTATCTTTGTCCTGCTGCCTTGGAAAAAAAAATAACACAAACGACGATCCATTTTATGCGATTACTCCTGCTTATAAGAGAACATCAGTCAATCGTTTGCATTTAAAGAAGAACATCAGTGAAGTCTTAGATCATATCCGTTATCAAATATTTTTTTCTTTAATATCTATAATTTTGTCGACGCCATCCTTTATTTTCTCAATCATGTGAATAACATCTCTCATTCCGTTTATTTGATTAATAATCATTTTTTATTGATGGCCTATATTAAATGTCATATTGGCCAACTTCCTAACACATATTAGTTTTTATTGATTGAATTGGTTTATTAAAACAAATTTGAAATGAATACAGCTCCAGAGCCGATAGTATTTATTTGAAAAATAGATATGTTTTGTGATAAAATAAAAAATCCCAATATAAACAAATGTTGGTCTACACTGATTGACATGATGACAATTCGTTTAATTTGGCCTATGTCGGTAATAATAATTATAAACAACCTTAAATTACCTAACGGTCTACTTTTTGTGTAAAATCTGATTAAATGAAATTAGAAAGAGTATAATCTGATTAAATGAAATTAGAAAGAGTATAAGATACAATTAAATAATATAGCAAACTCATAATTGATTTTATTCGCTTTATTTTGCTCAATATACCTCGACCAAGACCAATTAACAAAGGAATAATACTTAAACTCGTATAATTTGTTGGCCAGTTACGAGCCCGTGTAAACAGCGGCGAATCAGCAGGATTTGTCTTGAATAAACTTTCACACATAACGAAATGCCTTGATTTATGAAATGAAAAAGCGCGCGCGCGGGAAATAAGCCCGGTCATTGCCACATTTCCTCTTCATTCCCGCTTAAATGAAAAAAAGAAGTAAATTTCTAATAATCGACCCGCTGCGGCGCGCCGAATCCCGGCGGAATTTTGTCAAGCGAGGCGAACTAATTCTATTAGTCAGTGACGTATTGTTAAGCAACAAGTCACAAATTGTCCGACAAGCTAGCGGTATTAGCTCAACGATCTTCTTAAGAAAAGGATCGAATAAGCGTGAGCAATTTCCTTTTATCATTCCCCTCCCACTCCCTCTTTCTCTCTCTGCATTGATTTCTGTGCCTCGACACCCCCCCCCGTACTACCGAGCGCATTATTGAGTGCGAAACATCGCTAGATAAATTAGTTGATTTTGCATTTCAACTCTTAAGATATCGCGAAGTGCCTTAATAAGTCTTGCTTGGACACTGGGGAAATGGCAAGAAAGGAGATAAAAATAATACAAACATTTGCAGGAAAATGTATTTTTCTTCAAAGGGAGAAGTAATAATACTTTCGAGGCTAAATATTATTGCTGTATTAATATTGAAAAAACGGAGATAAGGGAATAAGCTTTAGATAAGCAAAGAGACAGAGTTACAGAGTAAAGAAATGAATTAAAATAATACAAACAATTTGGTTTCGCTTCGAAGGAAGAAAAAAATAATATTCGTTTTCCTGGTCATTCATAAGCTTATTAAAAATAAAAAAATAAAAAAGAAGACAGATGACAAATGAGAAAGATGATAACGCTTTTAGAGAAGGAAAAATAGGAGAAGAAGAGAGAGAGAGAGAAAGAGAAAAGGAAGAGGGATGATTTTTTTAGATCACAAATTAAAAAATAACAAAGCCAAGTTTGCTGATGAATGTTTTTAAAGTCTATACAGATATTGTAGAATATTCATTTACTGTCGCCATCGTGAAGATGACCTACATGTAATTTCGTTTACATTGCAATACAGGACAACAAATTGTATTTTTAAAACCCCCTTTTTTAAATCTTCCATTGGCATTTAATTTCAGCAGTTCAAAACACATAATGTCCCTGGAAAAAAAGATAATTAAACCCCCATGAATAAAATAAACTGAATTATCTAATGCACATTGAGCGCTTTAATCAAACCGCTTTTAGTTTTAGTACAATGAGAAAAATAAAACACATATCACGAGGTTTAGTGAAACGGCGTTTAGATGGCCCTTTTACAATTTCAATGGGTCTTTAGTTTTGCTTCCTAAACTTTTACTTTTTAGCTTTTAACATATTAATATACAATTCCTTCTTTTTAAATTAATTAGTTTCCCACCGCATATCCTTTTGAAGTCGTTTGTAAAAAGGGTAACGCACACTGACGATGGACGCTGCAACGTAATCCAATACAATATTGAAAATAAAACATGCGTTGAAAAGGGCAAAACTAAAATGAAAAACATGTAAAAGTCTTTGAATATTTGGTGTTTAACAAGTCTTACACATCCTCTTTCCACTCTCTTTCTCAAAAAGCGAGTAAGAGAAATACATCATCACACATTTTATATTGGTAAGGTTTTATTATCAAGAGCAGTACAATGATGTGTATAGAAGTCGAGTATTTGAGCACCCCTTTGGTTATTTACAAGTCTTCAAATATGAAGGTGTACGATTTCCCCTGGTAACAAACCGAGGAAAGAAATTTAATAATCTTGCACTTAAACTGTTCCCCCTGCGTTAAAATGTACCAGGATGGGTGAGAAACGAAGCAGCTAAGAGGTAAACAAAGTGTTTTCTCGCGGAAGTTTGGCTATGTTAAGGTTTTAAGAGTGTGAGAGACTGAAGATTTATATAGCAACAATGATCAAAATGGTCGTCTTTGTTTCTCTTACTTCGAATCTCTGTTGTAGGTTCCTTAAGTCCATATTTGCAAATATACCACTGTTCGTCTCTCCTCCCTGCCTCCCTTTTCCCCTCGCTGATCCGTGCTTTACTGGAGTTATTTCCCCGGAGTGCCCAGCGTCTCTTCCTCTCTGCTCTCTCAATAACATGCTTTCAATTTCCCGTCAGTTTAAAAACCAACCCCAACCAAGAGAACTTTCCCACTCCCACCCATCTCACAAAATTCTCCCCAGACGATTCATGTACACCTTTAAAAGTCCGCACAACCACCAACGCGGGTGTTAGCAGAATCTACCGCGTAACGTGCGCCTTGAAACAGAAGTACCGTGCCTGCGAGCGGGGCTGTGCATAGCAGTCTGCACAGGACATCATCCCAGTACCAAAAGGAGGCCCCAGTGGGAACAACTCCCTAAGAAGTGAGATGGAAAAGAGGCTTGATATTGACTGGCTAGTGTGGCGGGCTTGGTCGGTGTTGGGTGGTGTTTTCAAGGTGATAGGATAACAGAGCCCTACGGCTACTTTGATATTTTTTGTACGCGCGAGATTTTCCCTCGGAGCATCGGGCTTATACCACCGACTAATGATGCAATTTTGCATCACCTCTTAGTTTGCCCAAGCTTTTTCCCCTCTCTCTTTTCGCAATTTACCACCAAAAAAGAAAAAAAAAAGAAAAAAGAAAGAAGATTGTCAAAAAAGTCATAAAAATCACGTCAGATAAATTTAATCTTCCTCGACTTCTCGGTTGTCAATAAGCCCTTGGGCCTTATCACTTTTAGTCTGAATTAAAAGTGTAATCCATTCAAGCTCACAGCCAATTTAGTCAATGTTTTAAAGGAGATGCTCTTATTTTCGCTTGACTGATTTCAATCGTGCGTCGTTAGTTACCTTCATAAACTTTCCAAGTATGGTTCAGTTTTTATGACATGCCTTGCACATGCGCTGCAGGGGGAAAGAGATGTCAAGTGGTCATCATACCGTCGCCTTTTTTTGTCTTTTTTTTTAATGACCCGAGTTGACATAAAAACGGAGTATAGAAATGTACATCAAAATCGTTGTCAAAATATTTAGAAAATGAATGATATATTTTCGACAACAAGTCACTGAAATGCATTTCTATAACTTTTTTTTTTCAGTACGCCTTATTTTTCTTAGTAAACTATATAGGCCTATACGAATTATATAAAAGAGAATTAACCGCAAGAATATCATTATAGAATCATATAATTATATGTTTAGATATCAAAGGTATTTTCCCTGTATCACAATTGAGTATTTAATATAAAAGGATTATATAATCCAATAGAGAAATCCCATTATTATTATTATTATTATTATTAAAGTGGATGTTCTCAGAGATCATTGCCTATGCTGATAAATATCTGACAATAGAAGTGAACAAACGCTAAATAATTAAAAAAAAAATATATAAAAAAAAAACAAGAGAGAATGAAAAATAGAAAGAAAAGAAAAGACAAGAAAAAGATTTGTGCCATCAAAACATTTCATTATTTATATGATTATAAGGCATCCCCTCCTTTTGGTGTTCTCCGATCATTATTGCCATGGTCTTCCAATATTACGACAGATATGTTTTGATAGAGTTAACTCAGCAAGGTCGAACATCAACGATGAGATGATGCTCAAAAAATTAATTAACATCCTCCTCTTCCTCTCCGATAAACAATCCCCCAATCTCACAAAACCAAATAAAAGAAAGGGAAAAGATGAGAAATCGATAATATTGCCAAGAGAAGATAGCGTAGACCCGTATTGAATTAACAATGCATGAAGCATAACAAATTGGTGCGATCCACGCGTGTTGGAAATTATCGTCCGCTGAGCATGCAGAGTGCAACGGCTTCGAACAATTCAGTTTTTGACCTCCTTAACCGCGTCGTATTATTTCGTCAAACAGTCAATTTATATTAAAGATCAAAATATCTCACTTTGATTTCCAAAATTTACTTGTCTACTGACGGAACCTTTGCCTCCGAGAGGTTTTTTTTTCCAAGCACTAGATTAAATATTAAATTATTGACAATTGCCTCTGCTGGGAATCGAACCCGGGCCTCTGGTTTTCAGAGCCAATACCTCATACCACTTGGCCACATAGTGCAGACATCGGCCCGAATTTTGCAATGATGGGTTGAATTTAGGTCGGGCTTAATTTAACAACCGATGTGAATACCAAAATTCAACCCTATGGCCCGTATTCACAAAGGTGGCCTAAAGTTAAGCATAGCTTAAATCTGTGGCTTAACTATGGCTAGCAAAATGGGAGACAAATGTGTCTATGTTGCAATGTTCTTTACACGTTTACTGTATTTTAGAATCGTGCTGTAATGGTTAGGAAAACTTTGCACTTGTCATTCCCATGCAGTTTTTAATAGTGTAAGTACCAGCTATTCTGATAAATCGAACATTTACTTTTCAAGATTGCATCCAATTTTAAGCTAGGCTTAACTTTAGGCCACCTTTGTGAACACGGGCCATATAAGTATAATTTAATCCATGGGTTAAGTTTGTGACGTCATGACGCGATTTATAACACTATAAGAGGTTAAACTTAACTCACCGCTGTGAATTCGGACCATAATATCCTGTGAGGCGACACCAATCGATCGGTCCCGAACAAAGTGATAAGCAAAAAAAAAAATAAAATAAAATAAATAAATAAATAAAAATATCAATTTTATCCTTTTTTTTAATTTTTTAATTTATTTATTATTATTATTTATTTTTATTTTTTTATTTTATTATTATTATTATTATTATTATTATTTATTATTATTTTTTTTTTTTGGGGGGGCTAAAGCAGACCCCTGGTTCGTTTGAACCCCTGAACCCCCCCCCCACCCCCACCCCCTCCCCCTAGTTACGGGCCTGGACTAGTTCTTGGGTGCTATACTAATCACATTCTCGATCATTTAGCACAAGAATTCATCTCCAATCGTTCGTAAAGTCATCTGTAACTTTAAGAGCGACTTGGTGAAACACAGCCCTGGGTATATGTATATCTTTGAAAGAAATCCTAACTTGTGATGCTACAAAATCAGTGGTCGAATGGCGCCCCTGAGCGTACGCCACGAAACCACTGATGTAGAACGCGTTCAGAATAGCCGCCATTTTAAATCACGATCTTTCATACATCCCACAATGCAAGGACGAGACACTGCATCCACAATGCAGCGTTTAAACCTAGGTTAAACTTAAATAAACTAGGTTTAACTTAACCCAACGTTGTGACTTCGGACCATAGTGTACTGTTAGGCGACATCGAAAGTCATGACATTTCGATAGACTTATGTTATACACGAAGTACAGGCGCGGATCCAAGAAAATCGAATTTAATGCATTTCGGGGGCCCAACTGTCTGGGGACAAAAGCAGCTCTATTATGCTTACGCATGGGCCCGGTAAGTTCATTGTGTGACTCCGGTCTGCGTCCGCTACTGAAGTACGTATATCTTTGAAAGATATCCTAATTTTTTATGCTACAAACGACTGTGCCCTCTAACATAAAATATACGAACGATCTTACGATTGATATCAATCGTAAGTCTGTGGTAAACCGTGTACTAAGAGATACAATCGATTGTAAGATTGATCTTATCTCTTTTATGTTCCAGGGCACAGGTCGAATTGCGCCTCCGAGCGTACGCCACGAAACCATTGGTGTAGAACGCGATCATAAAAGCCGCCATTTTGAATCGTGATTTTTCATACATCTCACAATGCAAGACGATTTCTAAAATAAACAGGATCATTTTAATTTCCACTTTTATCTCTCTTATGTCTTCTGGACAAGCAAAGAGCGAATCTGACATAATGGCTGACGAAGAATAACAAGAGAGAAGGCGGTCTAGCAATGCGTGTTGCTGGCTGCTAATTGTTTTTACTGCAAATATTCAGACGTGTTCGCGCATTGCTAATCTCAGAAACGGTGGCGTGCCAATATTATCAGACATCCATCAAAAAGTTATCGATTCGAGGGTTTGGTTTTTATAAAGGCTCCAATGTATTATTACTTGAATGATCTGTTGTGCTTTTGATTTGACTTCTCTTTTAAAGTAAAATTTCTTGAAAATAATGTCATCTTGTAATAGGATTTTATTGTTTTTAAAGTAGGCCTGCAGTGAAACGTCACAATGTTGTAAATGTCGTTTCAATTTAATATATTTACGTGATGTAAAAAGATAAACAGGCACAAGTCTAGATTTGCTTCAATTTCAACCACATAAAAAAAAAAAAAAAAAAAAAAAACAAAAACAAAAACAAAAACAAATTAAATGTACCTCCAAACATCAGGGTCTGACAAGATATGTATGATATTGAAATAATATTCAAATTTAAGTTATTGTAACATCCAAGCAAATAGATTATTAGAAAAAAAATGAATTACATGATTGATATGCATCTATTACGTGCATCAATGAATCATATTTGGCAAAAATTTAAGGTTAGTTCCAAAAGAAAACGTTTGCCTAATATCTGACAAACATAATCTAATATTATTCTTTATTGAATTAAATACAGTTCTTGTCGACGATATTTAGAGCAAACGATTACTAGTGTAATCGATTATTCTTAAGTCGGTATTCCAGCTGACGAACCTGCCAACCCGTCTTCATTAGACAGCTAAAATTGTCAATATCCTGTCGTTTTATCTTTCTGTTTTTCTTAGTTTGTTCTTTTTTGTTGTTGTGAAGATCCACTCTCTCAGTCTGTCAGTAAATGTAAATGAGTTTAAGAGAAGTGGAGCTGAGGGAGATCTGAGCGAAAAGGAAAGAATCGTTTGGTCGACTTGAAGCATTCCCCCGTCATGCTATAGCCCTAAGCTCCCATAAAACAGCTCCTTAGCTTGGCAACCAAGACGGCTTGAATTAAACAAGTGGGTTGATAACTTCAGGTGAGAGTGTGTGCACAAGTATGGTGGTCGTAAGTGTCAAAGAAAGAAAGAGAAAGACAAGCATACACAGGGAAAAGAAGGAAAAAAAATGAAGAGTGAGAGAGGGAGAGAGAGAGAAAGGGAAACGGAGGAGGATTGTGTGAAATGAATAAAGAAAGGGTGAGAGGGAGAAAAGAGTAGACTTATTTTGGTGGAAAGTTAGAAACCGACAAGTGGCGAGAGATAAACACAGTAATCGAACCGCTCTCCTTCTCAAGGCTGTTGCGCCGCCACTCTCTCCCGGGACATTGTAGTGAGTTTTCGAAGAGGTTACCCACATCTTTTCTCCCACTCTTTTTCTTTCATCTTGACTCTATACCTCTCCCTCTCTTTCCCCTCCATCCTCTCTCTTCTTCTCACTCTCTCTGTATAGCTCCGTGTGACATTTTCAACCCCGTGACGAATCGGAGCGCCGATGTATGCTGACACTCGAGTGGGGGATGAGCACCGGACGCGAGCGGAACTCAACCGCAGCAGCTGCGGCTAGGGGAAGGGGATCGAGAAGCCCTGATCACGTTGGATAAACAAGAGGATTTTCTCCTCCAAATTCTGCTCTCTTCCTCTCCTCCTCTTCTAAGTTTCTTTCTAAGACAAGGAGGAGTTGGTTTGTGTTATCGAACGACCAACCCTCTTCTCAGATGCATCGTTAATGCGGGGTTCGTTGACGAGAAATGTTGCCGTGAGCAGCTCTCAAAAACGCGCCAAATCTTCGCCCCTGCGCAATTTATCGACGTTCTACCCTTCTCTCGTTGGATCTTCGATTTTTCTCGCCAACACCTTCAATTATACTTCACAATCATAACATTAAAATATTCTATCAGTCACTATTATCTTTTGAGAGGTCTACTCGATAATCGCTTCAAAACGGTTGCGATAGTAGAAAGCCTCTCCAGTTTGCCGAGTGATTTATTTTACATTAGGTGTTGCGATAGAATATCAATGCTATCCTATGCTACCCGAACCCGTGATATGCTTATAAATGTTTACCTACTATTCTTATAAACCAATCATGTAATGTAGTAATGTAAACAAAAAAAAAAAAAAAAAAAAAAAAAAAAAAACGATTTATTTTCACCAAGTCGTAAACTAGAATTATAACTACTACCAGAATGTAAATGAATTATTATTAAGTTTTTTTTCGTAAGTTCCCATATTATTTTATTTTCTTTTCACATTAAAATATAATAATGAAGACCATCCCATAAAATGTATACTGAAGCTTGGTGCAGTATTAAAAGCAGACTTTGTTTTGAGGCAGCTTGAAACCTAGATCCTATTATGTCCGAAAATACATAATCTATGTATTTAACTTAATTTTTAAGTAAAAATAGTTCAGTATTTTCATTGATTTGCTTTTAATATACTGTCATAGTTGTGTCCATTAAATTTTAAATGAGTCTAAAAGTCAAGTATTTCTAAATATATTTTACGCTTTCAATCCCCCATAGTTATTTACTACCTGGGTTATTATTATCCCATAACTGAAAGATTGTGATTCATTAATCAGAAGTTGTTGAAATGTGGAATGAGTATAGGGGGGGGGGGAAGAACAAGAAAAAAAATCCACTTAAACAGTTGATTTCATTTCGACTACGCATTTTGTCATTGTTGTAGCCATGTAGTCCTATTCTACACACATTGAAAATACCAATGATAGCTATTAAAGGATGAAAAATTAATAAATCTGATGTTTGGAATGTTTACATTGCATGTTGTAATTTAAGAAAATGCCCCCCTATAACCATAATGTATATCATTTTAATGTGAGCAGATTGCGTAAAACTCATATTGCAAAATCAAATTTATGCCTTGAAACGAATTATTCAACCATTGTTTCCAAAATCCAAATGAATAATCGGTTACAAAGTAATCTGAGCCCAAAACGATTATTCAACCCAAAGGCTTATAATTACCATGAACAGATGAATCATTTCAGGTTTCAACAATTACAATATCTAAAAACATACGCAAATACTTGTACTTGCATTCAATGGAAATGAAATGACTCAAATACTCCGAGAGACATTATCGTCATACTCGATGGAAAAAGGTCTTTATCGCATATACAATTACATACAGTCAACGCCTTTTTGCCATTTAACAAATACTATTTTTAAGCACTCTTCACTATGATATATATACTGATGTCTGAAATGTAGCCTAAAGGTTTTATTGAGTGGTAGTCTAATAAGGACTTTGTAACATGCAGTTACACGGTGACTATTCATTGCGTCATCATTTAACCATTACAATTTCAATTTTCCATTATCCTATTCAAAACGGGTTCTATCAGAAGTACCCCTTCTTTGCAACTGGGCAGTTCAATTACGACTATATTTGAAATGCTGATGAACTTAAAAAAAAAAATAATTATCAGCATTTAATTATCACCATATTGTCGCTTATTAGGCCTTCACTTGTTGTGTTTACAGGAAGGAATAATTTAAAGGAATCTCTAAAATGCCAGAAAGAGAGGTGCATTATTTTTTTAAAAGTTGAATTCAATCGCATAAAAGACGCTTCCAATATCATTTCAATTAATTTTAGAGGAGAATGAAACCCTAGGATTCAGTTGAATTGTATGAAACAAAAAAATAAAAGAAACAGATTAAAGAAAGTTTGAGAACAATTGAATAAATAATAAGAAAATTATGTGCATTTGAATGTTGTGATCACTAACGCTATGGAGATCCTCATACTGGCAACAGGCCCAAGATGTGTGATGTCACACATGAACAACTCTCCCATATGACATACAAAAAAAATACCAAAAATTCTTCCTTTTCCTCATTCTAATGGTAGTACAAACTCTTCACACATGATTATATTTTGTGAACTTGTATTACATGTCCTCCCATGAAGAGAATCTCAGATCTTTTAACGGAATAAAAAAAAAAAAAAGAAAAAAAAAAAAGACAATTTGAGTGAAATATGTACAAAAGTAATGGGGAAGTTGTTCATGTATGACATCACACATCTTGGGCCCGTTGCCAATGTGAGGATCCCCATAGCAGTAGTGATCACAACATTCAAGTGCTCATAACTTTCTTATTATTCATTCATTTTTTCTCAAATTTTCATTGATCAGCTTCTTTGATTTTCCTGTGTTCGTACAATTTAATGAATTCCTAGGGTTTCCTTCCCCTTTAATTCATATGCAAGTATGTGTATATATGATCGGAGAAGCGTTGGTGTGGTGATAATTAGGGCTTGCCTTGAAAGCACGACATCGTCAAATGAAGTAGGGTTGTGAATGGCACGATTTAATATGTCTTAAAAGTTTAAATACTTTCAATCTCTCATCGACATTGGCAGGTTGAGAACAAAGGATACTTTTTTGAGATACATAAAACGGACAACTTTTCAAAAGCGACGCCATTTTGGTGCTGATAAGTATACACGCGCTCAAGTTGGAGAGCGGAAGGGTGAAAATCTGGACCTCAAAATATATAAAGAATACCAGCACTAGTCATTTATGGTTCGGTATTTTCACCCTTACATAAAAGGTGCAACCTGTTAACATGTTTATTTTTGTTTGTTTTTGTTTTTTACAATAAAATCCCCGCTTATTCACGTCAAGGTGCAAATATCCTCCCTAATGTGGGGCAGGAGAAAAGCCCAGTCATTTACGGAAGTATTTGTCCGTGCAAATGGTAATGGTGCATGGCTGGACCCTAAACATGCTAAAGATTGCAAAATACAGCTCATTTTACCTCTTAGGGTGCAAAATGCACTTCTTAGGGGTGCGAAGTTGCACCCCAGAGGATGGTACTATGTTTGAAGGGAACAACATACCCGAATGTCTAAGTGTGTAGATTAGATTAAATAGATAAAATTGCTGAATAATCAAATATATATTAATTACGTATTGATCAAGAGGTGTTGGTCAGTTCGTTGAAGAAAGTCTAAAGTGGTACTTCAAGACAAGACCATATCACACCGATCTTTGTCAAGTTTTTTTTTTTTGGAGAGCGGTATAATTATGACACGTACATTCCCCTCCAACTATTTACATGACACAATAATTTATTGACTCAAGATTTCGAAGAGGAAAGGGAGAACGAAGTCGAAGGAAAACAAAGCTTTAGAAACAAGTCCAGCTCTTGATGAGTTTGTGCCGAGGAGAGGAGTGTTATGATAAAGACGACTGCGTGTGCTGAAGGACTCCTTTCTTATCCTCGCACTTGCTTACACTGATAACACGTCAAAATGAGACACAAGTGAAGAGGTTTGGATTAGGAGAAAATCAATGGTTTGCCTAATGAAAACTTTTCCCTTGAAAAACATGGGCTTATTATTGAGCGCGGGGAGTGAACATGAA
Source organism: Paracentrotus lividus (assembly GCA_940671915.1). Lineage (NCBI taxonomy): Eukaryota > Metazoa > Echinodermata > Echinoidea > Camarodonta > Echinidae > Paracentrotus > Paracentrotus lividus. The sequence continues at coordinate 4,083,103 of CALNVZ010001721.1, forward strand.
TATGTAGGAATCGCTGACTCTTCGAGAATGAGTGGCGAGCGGAAACCCCGAGTAAGACAAGCCCTGATCCGCCCGCGGGCATCCCGCCACGCGAACCCTCAACCAACCCGTGGGGCAAGTCCAAAACCATTTTACAGATAAAATACAACTCAAGGTGGGGGAAAAAAAGGAGGAACCTAACAAAAAACCTACTATTTTGTCGATGTTCCAAATAGCCGCTAGTCGTGGAACACACTCACAAAAGAGTGTTGGTTGGGAACATGCTATATATCATTGCCTAGCGGGCTAGGAATTGGTTTGGGGAGAAAAAGTCACGGCTGTAATGTGAGGGGCTTTTAGGCTTGTATCATATATCGGTTTTCAGTGCGGGTGAGAAGCGAACAGCAACAAACCCGCTCAACTCGTGACGATGAATCCCTGTCTCTCTAACAAGTTACATCTCTAATAGTTTCCACGGCACGTCCACGCATTTGATAATCAGAACAGGGAATTGGTGAAACTTATCTTTCACCGTATTTCTGTCGACTTGAAGAGTTGATTCCACCATCTTACCTCGTTCACCGTCATCATCATCGTCGTCGGAGCTAGCTTGCGCGGGCGGGCGCATCTTCATTTTAAAAGGTCTTCCAGAATCTATCTTCGCGCTCGATCTATTAGGTCATTGTGCTCTTGCCCCTCCGACTCCCTCCCTCTCTCTCAAATCCCACTTTTCTCGGATATTTGTGACAACTGTTTACAACACGCTCGACGCATCGGGCGATCTACCGATATCCTGCCTAAATAGGTTTGCTATCGATCAGCAGAGATACGCTCCAGAAAGGAACTAAGAAAAGCGTGAGAACACGGCGGATTCACCCGCGAAACCTCTAATTGTTTTCAATTTTAATAACCCCCACCGTATAGGTGGCAACAACTGAAAGAGCACGTTTCCTTGTGACTTGATACCTCTATATCTTCTCCCCTCAAACTATAAACTCACGTCCACACGGCCACAAGTCCGCTGCCACGCATCTTTAAAATAGATGGACGGAGCAAGAGTGCCGTATGGCGCCACAGAAAAGTACGACTACGCCAATGTAGCCCAACGCAAAACAGCGCGCAGTGTTGATGAACGGTGAATATGTGAGTGTGTTACCGCCATTCTATCCCGTTTCCTCTGCGCCTCTTCCCTAACAGTAACTCGTCTCTGAGAGCATTAGGACTCGTCTTAACTCTTCTTCTCTCTTCCGTTCGCGACCGACCATCTCCGAATCGATTTCTACGATGACAAGTTCTTCCGATGATGTCGGGGAGGGAGCGCCCCCCGGGAACAAACCACCACTATCTTCCCAGCTCGCTAAATACAAAACGAAAATCCTAAATGTAAACGATGCTCCAGAGAGAGAGAGAGAGAGAGAGGGGGGGGGGGAGGAAGAAGAGAAGGAGAAAACTATCGGAGAAATGTATGCTACTCTAAACCGCAATGCCGATGGGTTTCTTACGGCTAATAATATAAAGCGATCGTTTAGTACTTAATAACGCCGTCGATTTTTCGTATCGCTTTGGGCTACAAAAACGCACGTGTACCCAGATTTCAGTCGTCTCATTATTCAGCCATCTTCTTCAACACACGATGCTTGCGTTTCTAAATTTTCCGGGTGTCGAGTTTCTCGCCAAATACTCTCATTTTTTTTGGTTGAACGTTGAAGAAGTGACAAGACAACAAGAAATTGGCGGGATATTGTTTCACTTGAAGCCTCATTCTTTCCACCCACTTATTCGGGACAATAGATCGTGGCGTTTTTCTGCATGGAAGATTTCCAAATTAAGTAGAATTAGCACTTGATTTTTAGGGAGATGAAATCGGATTACAAAAGCCCATCCTTTTATTAAATAAAAATCCCCCTCTCCTCCTCTTCAAACTACCGAAGAAATCTTTCGTGTTGCCTCTAAATGGAATCGACTGATCCGCTTAAACTAGGAACCTGTTGGTTTGATAATGATTCCTACCCTGTTAAAATATAGTAGTAATAAAATATCATTATTTATTTATTATTTATTTATTTATTATCAATTCGGCAATATTACAATATACAATTAGAATACAACAATACATGAATAAAAACATAACCGTGGATGGGTACATGTAGCTTAGCTGCCTGGGTTTGGGAAAAGCTAACTTGATAACTGTGACCCGAGGGTCTCCCTCCCCTAATCACTTTATTGCAATATAAAAAAGGTCAGTATTAATAAAAATTCAACATAACAAAATTAAACAAAGGAGCATTAGGCCTATATAATGTGTAATCATGGTTTCCAACATCATGAACATAAACATATTAGTTGTCAAATCTTCAGTCAATGTTAATGTTAATAATGATTAAATTATTATTTTCTTTTTCACTAAGTGGATAGAGATAATGTAATAGCATGTTACACATGTTCACATGAATGTTTCTAGTTTCTTAGTGTCAACAAATTATCACGATAGCTGGCTACACTGATGAGGTGCACTCATCATTCAAGGAATTTCTTTTCTACCCGTATATACCCATTAACCTCAACTGGGTCGAGTGTAGCTATTGAAAATTAGTGTCTTACCAAAGAACATTTGTTTTGTGGCCTCTACTTTATTTACCTCTCAATACGTAAGACCAACTTCCTAAATTGTCGAATACAAGATCATTATTCAGCCCAGCAAGGGCTGACTTACTGTATTAATTATTAATTATTGTTGACCTTCAGTATGTATAGTTTTCATAATTTACTATATGATTACTACAATGTTTTCTATGTATATAAATAATAATTTGTCTCAACACGACAACCTCATCGGCTCTGTATTTCTATGGTATTATTGTGATTTCATATTTATTTACTGAATGTTGTGTTCTCTCATGTAATCTCGATGTATTCCAAAATTTATTGTATGAAAATCTTTAATTCGGCATTCGGGCCGTAATTAGTTTTTGTTGAATAAATATTTCTATTTCTATTTAATAGACCTTAGAAAATAAAATCATTAAAAAAAAATTAAAAAAAAAAATTCAATTTCATTACGAAACATCTTTATTCATTCAATCAAATCAAACAAACAGGTCCAATAAGAACACTGAAGAACGATACAAATTATATCATAATGATAAGTAGGCTTCACGTTTACACTATTTTTTTGCACAATATACGGTACGGTAGTTTATTTATACATCGATTTACTTATTGGTGCATAATTCACTGAAAAGCAACACAAGCTGAATGAATCAGTTTACAATCATAGATATGATACGTCATAGCTTCAGTAGTCGAATCCATTGATTGAACTCTCCGTGATTTACAGTTTTTTATATTTCAATTGCAATTCAAATTCAAAGTTTTCATTAAACCACAATCTGCCCTTACTAGTAAAGGACGCTGAACATGCTGAAATGATAAATATTGAAGAAAAAAAATTCCAGAGAGACAAATTTGTGATGGTTACGCCTTAAGAAATATGCCTTAAGAAATTTGCTGTTCTGATTCGCAACTTGAATACTAATTTGAAAAGGCATCGAGGGATGATTGTATGAACTTCATAAAAATATAAGACACAGAAATGTCAAATGAAAGAAATGGAGACTCCAAAAGCTATATTATTACAAAGGTAAAGAGTCACACCGCTACATCGGATGTTAGGAAACCTCAAGATAATAAACTTACCGCCTCTGGGATTATACTTTTGGATTGTCTTCAATTGATAAGTCTAAATAGTAACTGGAGTGTATTTATTTCGTTTCTAAGTGGATCAGGGCCCGAAGGAAACCCCGCACGTTGCGCCACATAATTGCGCGCGCGCATGAAGTGGGTATCTCGTATCGTCTGCGTAAAATAGAAGAAAAAAGAGCGGGATACTGTTTTGTACGATTGTGGAGCATCTACCCCTCCGAAAATCTCTCCCCCACTCATCTTTTAAGTGTCGTACACGCCTCCGAGGGGAAAATACGCGAGATTTCACGTGAAGAGAGTGTCTTATTGCTGAGATAATAGACCGAAGTATCAGTGCCTATAGCAAATCCATTATCATTTTAATTGAAAGACTTGAGACAAGCTTTTACACTCGATAATAATATTATGTATAACTTCATTACCATGTCAAGATTGACGCCAAATCTCGAGTTCTCTTTTGTTGGTGTCTAGTCCCACACGGTGTAGTTTGCGTCGGGTTTTCTCTTGTTGGTATAGAGTCATCTCGATTGTTTGACTTGTGTTGGGTAAGATAGTATCATTTAAGGTGAAAACTTGCGAAGGGAGAGAGTGTTTGGGTGTGAAGATTTGCGTGAAATTGGCGTCAACATCAGAAGGAGGGAGTGACAATGTGTGTCGAACTTCACTAGGAAACAGTGTTTTAGTTTGGAAATAGATAATCGAAGGGTATATATAATGTGAGGGTCAAGAGATACCACGAGGAAATGAGATTGCCAATGCTCGGAAAGAATTCACCATTCCCAGATTCTTGTTTCTTCGTGAATGCACATCCTCCATTCGTCTCTTTTTGTTTCATCGAATATCGTCTTGAATGCAAATGTGCTTTATATTTCATGATAACAGATTCAATATGTTTTGCGTAAATAAATACGCCATCCTAATGTCCAGTTTAACAGTAATATCCAGATTAACATGATTATTCTAATTGTTTTTATCCCCATCCATAAGTTTGTCCATGTTCAATTAAAAATGCATTTTGAAGCGGTTTGAATTGACAACGCAGAACAAGAGGAGATATATTACAGGGGAGAAACGTTACAAAGAAAGAGCCCCTGCTGGAAAGAACACACTCATTCACATTGTGAACACAGTGTGAAAACATAGTTCACACTGTGAAATTGATTTCACAATGTGAAAATGCCCCAATTTAACATTGTGGAGCACCACAATGTGGAAAACTACACATTGTTCACAATGTGAAAATTGATTTCACAGTGTGAATATACCAGCTCACAGTGTGAAATTGATTTCACAATGTGAAAACGCCCCAATTTAACATTGTGGAGCAGACTTCACAATGTGAAACACAGTGTGATCACACTGTGTTTCACATTGTGAATGAGTGTGTTCTTTCCAGCAGGGGGGGGGGGAGAGAGAGAGAAGTAATATTATAATGGTGGAAATATAGAAAACGCTAAAGAGAATATATACACAAAGAAATAAAACGGACGACAGAAAGAAATAGACGCATATTTTTGTTGAAATACTTAGAGTGTAAAGAGAGAAAGAGGAAACACAAACAGGAATTCGGTTTTCTAGAGAGACAGACAGAAATAGATGGATCAAGAAACAAATCAACACCAGTATCTTTCGTGTGGTGTCATTGACTTTTCTTGCGTGACAGAAACAAACATTTGAAACCAAGAAATTCATCAGAAAACTATTCTCTACATTGCCACCAAATCCCCAAACCAATCCTCCCCAGAATCCAACCCTCATACCATCCAGATGAACAAGTCTCAAAGAGAAACAAAATGGAAGGAGAAAACTGGCAACACATCAGGTACAAATTGTCACCTGTAACGCTGAAAAGTATCCTTTACCGCTCGATAAATATCAAATTTGCCAGACCTTGAAGAAAGGCTTCCATTCGGATCTCAATAAACATCCCCAAACCAGGGCTAAATGAACATTTTCAATGATATTATAATGGATAGTGAGAAGTAGGTTAAGATCTCGGTAAAGTCGAAGGGTTTGCGGGAGGCCGGGTTAAAATCCATCGAATGAACTGCCCTCATCCGCGAAATTTATGTAGCGGTTTAAGGTCTTGGTGACTTTATGATAGTGCATGCCACACTTTCGGTGGTAAGCTTACACCATAGCTGCAATAGGGGACGGTATCATCTTACCAAAGACTACACTATCTTGTTCTTTGTTGGCTTTTAAGACGCCCTCTTAGGTCAAATCCAAGCAAGGATTTATCGTCTAACCCTAGTTCATCACTTACGGTGTTTGGTTGCTACCCCACACACTCGGGACCATGTAGCTTTCCAATATAGAGTGGTATAGAAACGATCGGGGGATTGCGTGCCTTAAGTCCCATCTATAGTCAAACTTGTCAAACTCTTCACTCACACCCAGCGGTTTTCTTTGCAGCTAATCTTCTGCTCGGCAATTTCTTCATTTTCATTTCGCCCCCGTCTCCTGTTATTCTTCGCCTTTTCCCGCCATTCGCCTCACTCTCGCACAATTTCAACTGTTAAATACTGCACATTCTTCGATTGACTATATGTCATGTCATACTTTTTTATCTGTCGCTCTTTCCATCTCCCTCGTGACCCGGTCACATCGTGAAACCGACTTGCGAAATGAACATCGCCAATCACGATCTTTGTTGCATGCCCTTCTTTCATGGGAGCCTCACTCTGAACCAATCAAAATTATTGTTTCAAATTTGAAATTGAATGTAACTTTTAATGTCACAGGGCACAACTCGACTCCAAATCAGGCATTTCCATGCTATTCTTGATAACGTAACCGTTTTTTTTTCCTGGTGTCGCTTATTCCCAGTATGACTGCGGCGTAGTCCCTCAGAACTTCCTGGAAGATGTGGCTATTGCGACATGGCCGTGGACCCGAGCGGTATGGAGGTAAAGACAACAAAGAATTGTTCTGACATTGGTTTGCACGCCAAAAGAGAGTAGAATGTAACAAACGATGCAGCGTGAAAACAAACATGGTACCATGACACGAAACGTACTGAGTGATCTAGCCAACCCCGTTTACATGGGAAATAAGAGTTGACGATGAAATGACGAAGATTTGACGACGAGTTAACATAATATAACCAAGATTCGTAGAGCTGACAAAATGTAGCCAGGATTTGAAGAGTTGACGAATATTAACCATGATTTGACGAGTTAAAAAGTTGACGAATATTAACCATGATTTGACGAGTTAAAAAGTTGACTATCACTAACCATTAGTTGACGAGTTAAGATAAAAAGAAGTTGACGAAGATTTAAAGACAACATAATGAGATATATATACTAGTTGACCATGTTGACGAGTAGTTAACGAATATTAACCATGAGTTGAATAGTTAAGTTAAAAGAGGTTGACGAAAAATTAAAGACGAGTTAACGAGATATAGACTCGTGGACGAATATTTAGCAATCAGTTGACGAGTAGATGACGAACATTAAACATGAGTCGACATGTCAAGAACAATCTGATGAAAATCTGATCATGAGTTGACGAGTAGTTGATGGATATTAACCATGAGTTGATGAGTTATTAAAGATAAAAACAAGTTGACGAAAATTTAAAGACGAGTTAACGAGATGTTGACGAGTTGACGAAAATCTGATCATGAGTTGAAGAGTAGTTGACGGATATTAACCATGAGTTGACGAGTTATTAAACATAAAAACAAGTTGACGAATATTTAAAGACGAGTTAACGAGATGTTGACGAGTTGACGAAAATCTGATCATGAGTTGACGAGTAGTTGACGGATATTAACCATGAGTTGACGAGTTAATAACTAATTGACGGAGATTCAACCGAAAGCTGATGATAAGTTGACCAACATTTAAACAAGTTGTTAATAAATTTGCGACTACTGGTTGGCGACTCTTTAACGAATGTTTAAGCACAAGTTAACAACTATTGTACAAAGATTTTACCACACGCTGACGAGAAGTTGATGCATATTCAACGACTAGTTGATGAGTTGACGACTGGTTGACGAAGATGTAAACACGAGTTTTCGACTGTTTGGTGATAATTTATTTACGACCAACTTACACAGGTAATGTTGACGAGTTAGAGACCTTCTCACCATCTGTAACAGAGGCTCCAGATATATTTATAAATGTGGTGTAGCTATCATCTGGTTAGATATCCTTTTTTTCTTTGTAATTAAGTTTTTATCGACTCTCAAAATATAAATGTATTTTCCAGTTGAATTGGGTGAATGTCCAAGTTAGAAATTAATGCATATAATAATGATGAATTATTATGTATCATATATATATATATTTTTTTAGATACAACCAACAAAATCACGTGAATATCATGGTCATTAGTGTCACTGAATTTTAATGACGTTATAATCATAGCCGATTCAATAAAAAAAGACATATATTTTAGTGATACTTATATAACACCTGGTTAGGGACCGGCAAGTGTAGAAGTATGTCTTACCAACATACCTTAGTACCATACAGATGCATATTTTTCTTCTGAATGAACCAATGAGCAACAACCAATGAATTAAAGTTTTCGGTGTGAAGTGGGCGGTGACCAGGTAGCCTTGGCAGTCATGTCATCACAGCATGGCTAGGATTGTTTTACTTTTCTTGACGTGCCAGATTGGTCGTGCAGATGAGGCGTGTGCAACTATTTCAGGGGGATTACCAACTGACAAGTTTTGGCTATAAATGTTTGTTCCTAGAGTTTCATCGGAGGTGCTGAGGTATTAACCAAGAATAAAAGTTGTATTTGACCTGGAAATATGGAGAAGAAGAACAGCTTCGAAGGACGGAGTTGGGGGGGGGGGGGCATAGCAGTTGTACCTTCCTGTATTCACAATTTTTGGAATTTTAAGATGATTCCGGTATACATTTCACACAATTTATGAAAACCCAGTCAAATTAAAGTATGTTGTTAAAATTATAGGCACACCCATTGGTCTGTCGAAAGAAAGAAGAAGCTCATTTTATGTACAGAACCAATATTAAAACAAAGACAAACAATCCATGAAAGAAAATTATAGTTAAATACGGGTGCTATCTCACTTTGCGGAGACGAAATTTCTATTCTGTCGCGGAGACGTCTCCGCGAAGTGAGATAGCACCCTAAGGGAAAGAAAGTAAAGGGAGTACAAGTATTGACAATGAGAAAATATAAAAGATTGGATGACATCCCGGAACGAGAGTTGGTCATGGAGCAAACAAAGGAATTCAATTTGTTATATGGAGTTTAAAGAAACAAATATTTCAATGAAAAGACGGCGTGGTCATGGTCCAAATAATAAATAGAAAGGGTTGGACGTAATATGAAATAAAAAAGAGCGAGAATATATTAGAGATTATGGGCAGATCTGGAATCGACACAACTGTAAAGCTCTACAAATTTCTGATAAACCATGATAAATCTGACGTGATCATGTGATTGTAACTTTGCCATTCCACAGCCGTGTGTATGGTGGTAGATGACAGCTTAGGAATGTTTCCCTGATTCCCATGGATGGATTCATACACTATTTACCTTTTTTTGATAACTTTATATAATTTTTCAAAGCCATTTCCTTAAACACAACGATTGTTGCTAATAAGAAGGCCTAATGTAGAGAAAAGTAATGTAGTGACAGAAAATAGTTCAATAACTTTACTTACAATTTTGTAGCAATACAGTTTTTCTCAAAATCCTATATAATCAATATATAATCAATGTCAATAATATATAACACGTTGAAAATCATGCTGAATTGTATTTTCCCCTTCAGTTTGTTGAATCAAACATCTAATGGACTTCCCCAAATTCAGAAAATTTAAAGATAGTTTTCAATAAAACGAGTTTAATCTCTTTATACAAACAATTAATTTAGCGCAAAATACATTTTAAAAAATTGTTTCTATATTCATTAATACGGAATTCTTAATTACATTATTGACACTTTGGGCGTATGAAAAACTTTCTTTAAGCTGACTAATTGCATTGCAGCTTTTGATTCTATCATGTCCATGCTGATCTTCCGGATCATTCGGAAGCGAAATGTCTTAAAATTGAATCAGGAAGGAATACATTTAGACAGAGATAGCTTATGGATAGCTTATGGTTGGAAGGAATTTCGTATGGACAGATTCTGAAAGAAAGAAAAGCATGGATGAAGAGAAAACATCATGATAGAGACGTTTGTCTCCGTAAACTAATCTCTGATGACACGGTGGTTTATCTACCTTGATGAAACATCCAAGGCCAAGGAGGATGGGTTTTTTTAAAAGTCATTTTTAAGGGTGGTATCTCACTTCCCGGAGACGTCTCTGCGACGGAATCGCTTCCGCGAAGGATAAAAAGTTTCCAAAACTTAGGAGACGTCTCCGAGACCTCTCCACAATTTTCAAAAACGGTTTCAAAGCAGTGAACCTTCTCAAAGTAGTTTCCGCGACTCATGACTTTACCAAATCCCGTATCCCTAACAACCATTAAAAACAGATCTTCATAGAAGACGGACAAGGGAATAACTAGAATATAATATGCATATTTAAAGGTTGCAGAAAGATATAAGAAAATAGGTATTAAAACTACTGAAAGGAGTTCATGGTAAAATAGAGGAATAGAAAGAGGGAGACGAATGAAACAGATTAAAGCTACCGAAAATTGAATGTAGTTTTATATACATAAGAGAGAGAGAGGGAGAGAGAGAGACCAAATGATATTCGTTCGTCTTCAATCTAGTTACTAGACGCACTAGACTAGTCACTAGATTAGTCTACTCAAGGCCAAGGCACAATATAAGATTTTTAGTCGCACGACTACAAAATTTTGATCCGAAATAAAACAGCGCGTGCAAAATATACGCACTTAGATATTTCAGATCCAAAGTCAGTCAGTCTTGCGAACGAAAGTCGTAAGGTGTGCGGTGGCCTTTACTACTTTCTAGTTAGGTGCACGTATTACGTAATAGGTTCACGTCTACTGTAGATGAGAACCTATTACGTAATGGCGCATACGCCATAACGTAAACGGCCGACACAGGGGCTACACTGTATATACGATTCGTTGTTCTGAGTCGAGCTAACATTTATTAAAAGAGAAGTGGATGTCATGGTAAACATGAATTTTAGATATGTAGAGAATTAGGGAAGGAAGAAAGGGCTTGACTAAATGAGAGGGGTCAGTCTAATATGAGTATAGAGAGACAGAGAGAGAGAGAGAGAGAGAGAGAAAGAGAGAGAGAGAGAGAGAGAGAGGGAGAGAGAGAAAGAGAGAGAGAGAGGGATATTACAAAAACAAAGATACTTCAATGAGTACAAGACAAGAGAAATAGATAGAAGAATAAAAGGAAATTTTGAAAGACACACAGAAAGATTATATGCTACGGGAAACATAATCTAGAGAGCTAGGACAGTGCAGAAAGACCAAAGAGAGAAAGTGAGAGAGAGACCATCCCACCCACCCATTCACATCTGTAACACTTGCTGACGTTCAATGTAAACAGGCCTATAATCCCCAGTACCTACCTGAGACCAAGGTCGAGGCAATCCGACAATAGCTTGTCGGGTCGGCCAGGCCGTGTGGCGGGGACAGCTAGCGACCGTACACCAGCGAGTTGTATATTTATTCGGTTGTGTCGCAGCGGCAACCAGCCTCCACTCGACGAGCGAAATCCCAAACAGATGAGGGGTACAGAGCATTGCATTCAGAGGGTTGATGGGGATTTGAATACCCCTTTTACTGTTTCCAGTGGCGTAATGATTTAGGAATACTTATTTGTTGATTATTTTATGTACTATTGATTTATTATTATTATTTTTTTGTTAGTTATCAATCTATTTTATTGGTTTATTCTTTAAATTCTTTTGGAGGCAGGGGATGGCTGCGCCACTTGATTTACAAATCAAACTCGAGTATTTAACACCTTTTTTTATTCCACGCACCTCCTGAAAAGGTTGAAGAGAATCTAGATAAGGAAAGCACAAAGTACAATTGGAAAATCTTTGAGGCCCCAGTTGAAGCAAATCGTACGTTACACTGAACATAAATTCTGATTTTGGTGATGGACAAGGTATAAATTTACATTTTACATGTTTTTGTCGACGCTCAACCCTTTAAAAAAAAAAAAAATAAAATAAAAAAAAAAAAAAAAAAAAAAAAAAAAAAAAAAAAAAAAAAAAAAAAAAAAAAGCACACACACAAAAATAATAATAATAAAATAATAAATGGCTGTAAATCAAAATAGAATTTTCGGTGGCGCCCCCTATTGGAACGACAACCCTTATTTTCAAACCTAGGATCCTCCACTATCCACTACCGCTTTACTATAGCCTACACTGTTAGAACGCGGTTTAAAAATGTCGCTGTTTAAAAAAAATGTTGGTTTAAAAGTTTGATATTTTGTTTGATATTTAAACATTGTTGTTTAAAACCGGAAAAGAGAGGTTTTATAGCATTAAAAAAAAACCTGTTTAGAGATCAGAGTTTAGATATTAAACAGTTTTGTTTAAACAGGCCGAGGCAAATGTCACGTGATAGTTATGAGCTAATGGCATCACTCGTTACATATGGAAGGTAAATCGGCGCAACATTTCAATCATGGCGAAGGACTTAAGCCTCACACATTAAATACGTATATGTACAGATGTGTTGGCTCAGTGGATAGAGCGTCTGCCTTATAATCGAAAGGTCGGGAGTTCGATACCCGGCCGCGTTAACCAAAAGTTGGAGCGTTTTTATTTTTGGAGAGAAGCGTTAAACAATACTGTTGATATTTTAGACAACCATTAAACAACAGGTTGTTTAAACTTTTAAACAACAAGAGTGTTAAGTTTTTAAACAACTACAGGTTGTTCAATTTCTAAACAACGCTGTGCGATTCACTGGTTAACACGCAGTTGTTTAAGATTTTAAACAACTTGTTTAATTTTTTCTAACAGTGTAGATACTACTATATACACCATTATCATTACTCGTACTAATAATACTAATACGTCACATTTTCGGTGCTTTTATTTGGAGCAGAATGTTAAGGATTTATTACATAGAAGTATACACATTTAATACATTCCATGTGATGTATTAACATATTGATATCACTAGGTTACAACTATATCACCGTTTAAAGGTTAATACACGTACTATTTTTATTATAGTAATTTTTTTTTTAATGCAATTTTTGCTCAAAATTCTAGATGAAGTTTCATCGAATCACCCTTTCGTCATGTATGCACGGGTGGTGAGAGAAATGGCAATTATGAGATAAATAGTGTGTTGAAAGTTTTAACCAAATGTAGGCCGGAAGTAAAAGGTGTCCAAGTCAAATATCGCATGCGCAGTGCTAAAAGGGTGTGACCTCTTATAAAAGTATTATTATGATAAAGTCCTTCTACCTCTGTATATATATAGACGATGTTTAAGAAGCAAGTCAGCCGTCGGACGGGCTAGGTATCAAGGAATCATACATGACTGACCCCGACTCCTCCCGATACCTAGTCTACGAGGTTCTGGAGAATATCAGTAAGTTTTCATCTTTTATTGAATTTTGTAGGAATGATTTTTCGACGAGAATTATTTCAATTTCATATTCAACTTAAAACTAGGAAAACAAATGCGTTACAGTTTTATTGAATACTACTATTTTATAAAAAGTAGAAAATGGAAATAAATGTAATATTTAGTGACCGAAAACTATTAAAAAAAAAATCTCTGTTACTCTCTTACGTTGTCTATACTAGACTACTTATAATTGATCGGTTTACTTCATAAAATAAAAATAAACATTAAGGTTATCTGCGATTCAACAATGATTCACATTTGTTTTCATTTTGTGCCAATGAACAGTTTTATTGCCTTCATTATTATTACTATAATTTATTCCATCAATAAGACCTAACATTTGTATTCAGCTACATAAAAGACTGATATTTGAGACTAATTTTCACAGGTACTTAAGTCGTATTTTGACGCCCTTTTTTTTGTCTAATGTCTAGAAAAACAACAACCTCACCTGACAAGTGTCACTTCCATCGTCAACGAGAAGGATATTATGAGGACTGGAGACAGAGAGAAAGAGAGAGAGAGAGAGAGAGAGAGAGAGAGAGAGAGACAGACAGAGAGGGAAGATGGGGGGTTGAAAAATATGTCAAGGGGTATAATGTAGCCCCCCTTCTTATTAGCGGTAGAACTGGGGGGCATTTCATCAAAGGACTTGTCGGACATTTTATCCGACAAATTTGCTCTCAGCCAATCAGATGCAAGTATTTCAGTAGCTTATAACAGTTTGTCGGATAAAACGTCCGACAAGTCCTTTGATGAAATGCTCCCCAGATATTTCCCCTTGAATGATCGAGGTATAATATGTTTACATGGATTAGTATCATAACTGTATCATGTCACAATGTGTTGTTTCGAGAGAAAAAAAAAACACATCATGGAATATTATGTTTATTAACAAAATATGAAATGAGTAGATCAATAATAAACTTTAGCCAATCAAAAATATTTCTCAAATAATTCAATCATAGAGCAACTAACGGATTACATTTATACGTATTAGAGTTTTTAACTTTGAATTATTGAAAATTTGCCAATCGCAAATTGTTTAAGCTAACAATGAATTACCTTTTTGCCAGGTACAAAATCGAGGGCAATAAGGAAAAAAAAGCAAGGGGTCAAAATTTTATGAAACTCAGTGAAAGATCAATGTATTTTTAAAAATGTCATTCAACCATCGAAATGTTTCTTTTGATGATCGACATCAAATTAGAGGGTGTCTAATAGGGTACAAATACATGTAATTTCTACAATATAGCAATTTGAGGACATAATTCAAATATGCAGCCACATTTCTCGAATAATCTTTTAGCCAAATTATTGTTACCAGTGCTATTGTGTTTTATCTACTACAATTCCTAAGTTTACTTTGTTCAATTATAATATTAGGATTTTAAATTCAAATTGAACACAAACATATGATATCCTCCTTTTCCATTCAACTCGATTCCCCCTTTTTTTTTTATCATCCTCATGTAAACGTTCAGAGGTCTGTTGGCGCAAGAAATGTTCATGACGTTAGAGTTATTACAGAGGTATGTCGGGGCTGGTTTTGTGGTGCTGATATCGGTGAAGCTTTTAAGCTAGATCTTAGCTTAACATTGCAAAAGGCCACCCATAGGATCATGAGAAGAAAAGCCTACCAGGTGAGAATTAAACAGCGTGGAATTAAACCAGGAAATACCTTAAAGTGTCAAATATTGTTAGGTAACAATGTCACAGTTTTTAAAGGTTTATAATGATACAAAGTGGACGTAAGATGAATAAAGTATAACTAACTAGAAATGTTGCACTTGTTTTAATCAATTGAAAAGTGAAGAAAAATCAATAATTTCAATTTCTGCATAGTGGGATGGTCTCCCTCTTTGTTTACAAATATTTAATAAACGAATTTAACATCGTCACAGTCAAGCTAATGTATACATCTTATCAAAGTATATTTAGTTAGTTTTTAATATTTATGATGAAATTAGGAATATATAGAAGGAGATAAATTAATAATGATAAACGAAGTAGAACGAAGAAGAACCACGTATTCATTAAGATGAATAGTAGAATTAATCAAGATATAAAAAAAAAATGATAAATTGGGGGAGGAACAAGAGAGAGAGAGAGAGAGAGAGAGAGAGAGAGAGAGAGAGAAAGAGAGAGAGGATGGGGTTGGAAAGACAATATATAAATGTAAGATGGAAAAACAGAGAGAGATTGTATGTTGAAAAATATATTTCGTAGGGGATAACGAAAATTGTTGATGGAAAACAGAAGGAACACTGTAAAAAAAAAAAAAAAAATCTGCATTTTTACAACAAAACGCTGTCAACAGAATTGCTATATCTTATTTGTAAAATTACAGAAATTGTGGTTTATTTCTTTTCCTACAAATATTTACGTGAAAGGTACAAAACATACACCAATAATAACACATTTGTTCTGTTTTAACTAAATATTTAAGCTACGATGCAGAAACTCTGATTTTCCCCTTCTATCACATAATTTATCAGAAAAATTTATTTAAAAAATCATATTATGGCGACTCTGCTGTCACCACTTTGGTGTAAAAATACAGATTTCTTTGTATATATTTTTTTTTACAGTGGAGGGAAGAAAGAGAGAGAGAGATAGAGAGGGAGGGAGGGAGAGAGAGAGAGAGAGAGAGAGAGAGAGAGAGAAGACCACGTAAACCGAGATGAAGAAAAGTGCAGCTCACCTCCGGCGACCCGGATCGCATCTTTGGCGTTAAGGGGGGCTCGCCGGCCGGAGATCACTGCTAAAGCCCCGCTTTACACTCACATAAAGCACCCTAACACTAACATGATACTTAAGTCCCTCAGTACTTTAGGGTTCTCCAAACCCCGATGACTTACTTGCTTGGACCTATTGTTGAGTGTCAAAACATCTCTTTGGAGTTGTTTGCAAACGAGCACTGCCACCGACACATCAATCAAAAGAGCTTCATTTTTTCCCCCTTCATCGTCTTTTTCTTTCTTTTGTTTCAACTCCCAATACACCCTCGGTTGACAAAAGGGAGATAAGGGATGTGAAGAAAGAGACCAGAAACACAGAGTGTTGGGAGAGAAAGGGAAAGATAAATATTTCATAAGAGGGTTAAAAAAAAATTATATAAAAGTAAACCTATTTATCTTGGGACCTAATAATAGATAATGAACGCTATGTCATTTAATAACGTATTGAACTTTGGGGATTCTGAAAAAAAATCAAATTATGATTCGTTTTGATGGCAGAATTGAGAACTTAAACCTGAAGAAATCAAAAAGAAAACAAGACGACATTAATAACTTTCAAAAAGTCACAAAATCAGAGCTAGGCTTAAAAAAAAAAAAAAAATCTGTATCTAACTTCTTATCAACGAAATAATCATTTGCATCTTATTTTCATTTTTTTCATCGGAAAAAAGCCAAAACTTAAAAGATTTGAAACATAAAGGAAAGAAACTAACATTCCAATAAAACACATGTCCCCTTCAACTTACAGGCTAACAACACTTTAGGATTATGCAAAGATCGGAAGAAAGGGATCAAGTTCTTTAAATAAAATAAGTTCAGAAGAAGAAGGAAAAGGAGATCCTAGTCTGGGTCGGCGTTGCCATTTTAATATATTTTCAGTTCTCAGATCGCTGCCCCCGGCTTTGTTATTTTCCCCTGATAATTGGGATGGCTTCGGCTATCATATCAGACAATTTAGACGACTTGCAATTTGCACTTTTTTGACCCTATCGGAGAGTCTCACGTGAAAACATTGACATTTCCTCTCTTGCGCTTCAAGGATGCTGTGGAATACATATCGTCACCATTTTATACAGGGTGTTTCGTAAAAAGGGAATCCTTTTGTTTATCATTCATGTCATAAAGGTCTCAGTATATTCATTTTAAAGATCAATTCATCCTCTGTCATAATGACATTGGACAATTATGATCAAGCATAAATGGCTTAGGGAAAAGTAGTTCGTGCACAGACTTAATTCCGTTAAAATCCAGTTATGTTTATTTGACAAGAGATTTGCTGGATAAAAATTAGCTTTCCCTTTTTTAAGAAACACCCTTTAAATGGACTGACTTGCGACTTTTGTCTTTCATCATTTTGAATGAGTACAGCGTGGTTACACTGAGCAGTGGCGTATCCATGATTTCACACCCAATTGGAGTGAAGGGGGCGACATAATTATTTTAGGATTCGGTGCCCCTTGTGAAACTGTCCGAATAAGTCCACCCCACAGCCACACATGTGCATGCACGTACACATTTTTTTCTTCAATATATCCAGAGCCTAATT
>CALNVZ010001721.1:4110502-4136980 GCA_940671915.1 Paracentrotus lividus
TTCTTAAGTTTCTACTTCTTCTTCGACTTCTTCTTTTTCTTTTTTTTCTTCTTCTTCAATCTTCTTCTTTCTACCACCGAGCTGGCGTTTATCCATCTCTTGCCTCTCTCTCCCTCTCTCTTTGATTCTCTCTCTCTCTATCTTTCTCTCTCTCTCTCCCTCTCTCTCCCATCTTTATGCTTAATTTCATGCTCTATTTTTCTTCATTTCTCTCTCTCATTCTTCATGTTCTTTGCGTTTCTCACCATCACTTCCCTCCGCATTCCTTTCTCCTCCCAGACCCTTACAGGTCTAAAAAAAAAAATTGCTCGGTCCTTTTTGTAATTATGTGAAGGGGGGAAAGAGTCGCTTGTTCTCTTTCAATGGAAAGAAAAATTCCGTTTGCTTAAATTAACATTGCATCATTAATATAATACTTCACTGAAAACCTAACCTCGTCCGTAAACATGGTAAACGGACGGACTAGCTTTAAAGCTAGTCGGTCAAGACAGACTAGTTTTAAAGCTAGTCCGTCATGTTAGTCCGTCGAGACGGACTAGCAGACAACTGAATCTAAATCTCTCAACTTGACGGACTAGCTTTAAAGCTGGTCCGTCACACTTGATCCTCGTTAATAAAGCTCAATAAAGGTAGGTAGGTGGACTCAGTTACCCATTAGAATGACCGACTAGCATTTGGTACACATAGCTGAAATGTCGTTTACAATTAAAATAACTGACTAGCTTTTGATATACACACAGTTGCAATGTCAATTATCGTCTCCACTGTAAATTTAGAACATGTGCACTTACTCTATTTATTATGTTTCCGAACATAATCAACTGAACAATAATTCTTAAACATAGGTTGTTTTGGCTTGACAATCTGAAAGCTTGCGATACATAACATCAATCACGACAAATATGCAATTCACGAGGAGATTCCAAATATTGTCGTCCATTCTTTAATTACAGGCTAATTGAATACCTTGTTACTATAGAACCCAAGAATCTGGTCTATTCTTATAGATTGCTGGTGAATCCCCGGCTTAGCAACAGCAGTGAATACAAGGTGAATAGCATGAAGTGAATAACATGCGCATTGCGAAAAGGACATCATCTATTATTTCTATTATAATGTACCATGTGAATTCTATTTAATAGGCAAACTGTAAGGAAGCAGATCCGATATACCCCGTAAAACTGAAGATTTTGATTATAATGGCGATCTCCTTCATGTGACATGTTAATGTGTAAGTACTCTTTTTGAATTCCTTATTGTTCAGTTCATAGATAGCGTTATGATTTTCACATAGATTAATGCTATAATCACCAACGCGAAACAAATTCTGTCTTGCCAAATTAATTTGTAAATTGTTTGTATGTTACAACGATAACATCTCATAACGATAATATCTCATAATGAAAACTGAATTCTAATTATAATAATAAATATATGTGCCACTCTTTCTTTTAGATTACTTGCATCTAAAAGAACAGAATATTGGATAAGAGGCACGACTTTGGGATTTTTGAGGTGGTTCTCAAGATAAGCGTAGAAAGAAAATGCAAAAACAGGCAGGCCAACCACAACAAAAAAGTAATGATGATGCAAGCCATTGGCGGCGATTTTTTTTCTGGGGGGATCGCCCCCCTCGATTTTTTAAAAGTGATCAGCTAGTGAAGCTAATAAAGAGGCAAAATGTATGTTAAATAAAATGCTAAATGTTATTTTAAGGCAAAATTGTCGGTGTTTCCGGTCCCCCCCCAGTCGTGACATGAAATCGCCGCCCTTGAAGCAAGCATAAATATTAATGCAAAACACATGTTATTAGCTTTATGGATTGCATCTAATTTGCTTGTTTGTTTGGCCGGGCTTACGTGTTATTATTTCATATTTGATTTTTCAAATTAAATCTCAACATCACATTATTTGATAATTGCCATAATGTTAACTAATTGTGCCTCCTGCCTGTCTTCTGATTTATACCATACATAATAATAAAATGTTTTTGACTTGAATTCTTGTTTTTAAAAAAATACATGTTTTTTAATCGTATCTTTAAAATATCTTCTAATATTTTCAGATTTGACGTCTCCGACAAGCTGATGAAGCCATATTAAGCTAGTCCGTAATGCTAGTCGGTCGAGACAGAAGCAAGAACATCGCGACGGACTAGTTTTGACACCTTGACGGACTAGCTGTAAAGCTAGTCCTGCTCAAAAGCTCGTCAGTCTGGGCATCACTACCACTAGCTTTTTATGCTAGTCCGTCAAACTAGTCGGTCACGACGGACTAGCTTTTAAACTAGTCCGTCGTGACCGACTAACTTGACGGACTAACTTTCAAGCTAGTCCGTAGACCCGGACGAGCTTAAAGCTCGTCCGTAATAATCGGGATTTGTTGAAGGAAAACTAGTCCGTCGTGACTGACTAGCTTTAAAGCTTTAAAGCTAGTCAGTCTGGGCATCACTAAGACTAGTTTAAAGCTAGTCGGTCTACCCGTTTAGGTTTTCAGTGTAAGCTTACCTTACAAAACCCTAACTTACCGGTTTCTCCACTTTCCAATGCTATGTATTGAAAATTATTAAATCTGAATCTTCCCTATTTAAGTGCTACGGTAATAAAAGCTATTTATCTATTTTGTTCAGAATAAAGTAATAAAACATAATGCCTGATTGTTTTAAAATGAATTACCGTTTCCTATTTATACGTCGAGAATGAAAGGAAACTTCAAAATTGTATCGTCTTCTTCTTCTTTCGTTAGGTTAATTGGCAATTAGTCATTATTTGACTATTGCCGCCAGTGACTTTTTGCCCTTTCTTTCCTTTCCTCTCTCTCTCTTTCTCTTCAATATTAGTTTCCTATTTCTTCTTTTCCCCAAAAAAATTATTTGCATTTTTAAAACAAAGAACGATTTTTGATCCGTACAAAATTATAGTATAGCTTTATTGTCACTCATCATGTAAGCATATTTGCCTCATACTTGGAAATAAATTATTGACTTGCATTTTTTTCTCTATAAAGTAATTATCATGACGAAAAAATGTGATAAATCATATATCGATACGATTATTATCGATCAAACAGGTCTTCGCGCCCAATCTCCGCTATGCTCCCGCTTGCTTCAAATCAATCAAAATTTCTTTTCACCTCACAAAAATAAACAAACAGAACCCTGGAAATCAGAAGACGCAATTTAAGAGAAAGTTTAGACTGATTAGATGTTGTTGGTGTCAAAAGACTCCCTATAAAAACACTAATAGCTCATTACGAAATTCGTTAACCCTTTAAGCACTAGACCATGTCGTAACTGCAGTCATGGCGTGGTAGAGGTTAACAATTCGAGAGGTAGCCCTAGCAGACGGTTGGTTTAGATATCGATAGGATACCACCGGTGACTGATCAATCACACTGAACGATATCATCGATCATCGTCTGTATTCAAAAGTAAGGAACAAAGGTTTTCAAGGCTGATTTCTCGATTCCCCCTTTGTCTGTGTTTTTCCCCCACTACATCTTGTAATTAAGGAGAAGAGCTGAAGATTATCTCAGCAATCATGGATATTTCATTCACAAAATAGACAATAAAAAAAAAAAAAACATATATATATTAGGCCTACATCTATTAACGAACATTTATTTAAAAAAATATATATATATATCTTTAAAAAAAAATCTAAAATGAGAATTTCATGAAAAAAATTACGAACCAAGCAGAAAACTCACATTCATCATTTTTTTGCAATAGTAATAAATAAATAAAAAAATGTTTGGATGATCATTGTATTTGTTTTGTTTAATGTCATTCGTAAATACTCATTAATTGAATTTCTGTCATTTTCTCCTCCTAACTCAGCTATACTATTTACATATTGTTTTACTGCCTTATTCATTCTAACCTATCATTCTGAGTTCTTTGATGTTATGCATTGTACCACTATTGGGTTTGATTTGGTTTGGATATACTATACTATATGACAGCAATATCTTCTTTCTTTATCATGTTTATGATGCCTGAAATCTCAACCAACGTTTTGTCTCTATGGAGCATTTCCCTATGTGATGCTATCCCAAAAGATGACCAATCAATTTATTTTAATAAACTTATTCATTAATATCGACAAACTATCTCCGAGATTTTAGCATTTACGGCTAATGATCTATTAGAAGATGGGTGCTTCTGTGCGCTAAATGGCTTTTGTCACGATTAATCTATTATGAAAATAATTGTAATGCTCTTTTGTGGACAGAGCATAACTGCAGTGCGCAATTGATGGATTACTGCCGGAAGGTTGGAGAGCGTGACAGCTAAACGTTAATATGAAAATTATATATGATAAAATAACTAAGAGATGGAGAGAAAGGAGAGGGGGACGAAGAGAGACGAGAGAGAGAGAGAGAGAGAGAGAGGAGGGGGGGGGGAAAGGAGAAAAAGAAATACAGAGGAGATAGTAAAAGTGTGAGGGAGGGGGCTGAGAAATAATCAAAATAATTATAAGGGCCGCGCGAGTCGAAATTCGTGGAAAGTAAGTAAAAAAGAACTTCATACGGATGAGAAAAAGAAGAAGAGAAACAAGAATGAGAAGATGTTGGGAGATTTAAAAAAAAAAAGAAGAAAGGGATACGATGCTAACGGGAGAGAGAGAGATAGAGAGAGAGATGAGAGAGAGAGAGAGAGAGAGAGAGATGGAGAGAAGTAGGGGAGACAAGAAGTAGCTAATCTAATAAAAGTCAGACAAAAATCTGATTCTAGTTTCAGTCGATTTGCTCACCTCTATGTCAACACAGGAAGACCCATTAGGCTAGGTGAAGCAGCGAACAGGAAGTTTGCCCAAGTGCCTCGAGACGTTTCTAGCGCCTTCGGGAAACCTTCTCAAAGTACTCTGTTTGGAAAAAACGAAAAAAATAAAAAATGTACCCCCTCTATGCATTAAAAAGGACAAATATCTGAAATGTAATGATTTCTTTACCTTTTTTATTTGGCAAATGCGGCGTTTATTCCTCGAGGAATTTCATGAAGATCGGCCCATGAGGACAAATGACTGATCACATGCAACTTACTTAGTAGCTCAGCTGATCCTTATATTCATCCATGCATGTCTTTTGATTCCGCTAATTCTTGTTTGCAGAAGTTTTGAAAAGTCTCTTTCGGCATTTTTGTCACATCGCTTTAAGTCCGTGCGTAAACCCGTTGCAATTTTGAGAAGAAAATGAAGAAGAAGACGGGGGATGTTTTATAAATTAAGAGCAGCTATCATTATTTCGTACTGGGAAAAAAATGTGCTTTTATATAATTTTTTTTTCTGATGAATATGATTTAAATCATAATTCAAGAGTAAGAAGAAGAGAACCTTTTAAATAATAACAATTATTAATGAAATTTCTATTGAATACGTAAAAATACGCAATACCGTTCTTCATACTGTGAATTCGCCTAGCATTTGTCTATCAGTCAACATACAAGGAGTTGTTATGTTTGCGATCATTATGTTACAAAGAAAACAAATTGTGGTTAGAAACGAAATTTTGTTACCGTTTATATAGCAGCATGATTACTGCAGTACGGATAATACAAATAAAAGAAAATCTTCCAATATTGTACCCTAAAAAAAAAAAAAAAACTAAAGAAAATAAATAAATATATATAATAACAAAAATAAAAACATCTTATGAAGGAGTTGTTATGTTTCGCTATCATTATGTTACGAAAAAACATATTTTGTTAGAAGACGAAACTTTGTTACCGTGTAGCAACATGATATACTGCTGTACGGATATAAAAAATAAAAAAGAAAAATCTCCAATATTGTACTCTTTAAAAAAAAAAAAAAAAATCAAAAATAAGAACATCTTATGAAGGAGTTTGTTATGTTTCGCTATCATTATGTTACGAAAAAAACATATTTTGTTAGAAGACGAAACTTTGTTACCGTGTAGCAACATGATATACTGCTGTACGGATATAAAAAATAAAATAAAAATCTCCAATTTGTACTCTTTAAAAAAAAAAATAATAATAAAAAAAAATAAAAATAAAAAAAGTAAGAACATTTTATGAAGGAGTTGTTATGTTCGCTATCATTATGTTACGAAGAAAACATATTTTGTTAGAAGACGAAACTTTTTTTTTACCGTATAGCAGCATGATATACTGCAGTATACGGATAATACAAAATAAAATAAAAATTCTCCAATATTGTCCTTCTTAAAAATAAAATAATAATTTTAAACTAATGGGCAAGTCCAATCTATTTTGCGCGGTAGGAAACGGGACATTCAGAGCCAAAAACAGGACTATTTAAAAAAATATAAATCTTAAATTGAAATCTCAATCCTTAGGTATATTCTTGAAAGTATTACGGACCTACAACAAAAACATAAAAAATAGTTGAAATAACTCAATTCATAATTAATTTATGATAATTTATTGGTCGGTTAATAAACTGGACCAGAAAAAAATGGTGTCTTCAGATTTTGACTTTGTTCCTAGAATTTCAAAAAGCAGCCGCTTAACTTCCATAGTCTACACTGTAAAAAAATATTTGTATTTTTACAGCAAATCTGCTGTCAGCAGAGTCGCCATAAAAATGTATATAATTTAAAAAACAGTTTGTGTTGTAAATTTCTCGTCTAAGAAAGGGAAAAAATCATTAAAGTTCTATAGCGTACATATTTGGTTAAAAAGGAACAAATGTGTTACTCCTGATGTTATTTTGTATTTCTCATGTAATTATTTGCAGGAGAAATTTACAACAAAACTGTTTTTAAATAATTTAATTTAATGGCGACTCTGCTGACAGCAGATTGCTGTAAAAATACAAGGATATTTTTTACAGTGTAACATGTATTGTAGGTACGGGTTATACTTAAGATTGTGAGAGATAACCGAAATAGTCTGGAAATGATTGTTTCTTTGGTAAGAGGTTCAAGTAACAAATTGTTTTATTTTTTCATTTTTTTTTGTAGAAGATAGAAACAGTATTAAAGCCATTATTTAAAAAATAAAAACTCTAGTTAACATAAAGTGTTATACACAATGTGAGGTAAGTACTTGTTGCAGTAAAATAACTCAAATCGTTTTTTACAAAAGATTTAACGTCCTTAATTTCGTACCAAAACTATTTGAATACTATTTATTTGAAAAGGTCATGGCTCGAGAATCTATTATCTTTCAATTTTCAAGTGGAGCTATTGACGTCATCTGTTTATTACAGTTTTTTGGGGTGAAAATCCACATTTTTAGCAATGTTTGGGAAACATAAAATACCGTTGATACTTGAAGCTGTTTCCGCTAGAGGTTATCTCCATTAATGATACCCTGGTCCGCTAGGCTCCCGGTCGTCTCTGACGAATATCCATGTCCATTTTTCTTAAAGTATGTTTCTGTGTGCTGCAAAGAGAAAGATAGAATTCTTATTCTGCTATCAAAAACTGTGCACGTTTTCTTTTTATGTTAGGGAATCTGCGTTAACAAATATTGAAACATGGGTTAAAGTTATTAAATTGGATGTTCGAATAACTTCATTATTTTTTAAAAAACTGATTCAGATCCTTTTTCGACCTTGCATTGCGCTACTAACACAATGTTTGAGGGGCATTTATAAACCTTCAATTATTGAAGTTTCAAAGAATTATTTTTTGTGAATAGTCACCGATTAATTTACAATGCTAAATAATACAAATTCAAAGGATTCATCGAAACTCACCATGCCGTTTTTCCTATTGTATTGATACTAATTTAACCAACATGGCCCTTTCTGCACTCCTTCATTTTAATTAACATACTTAATGTTGCAAATTATGTTATGAACAGGTCTATTTCTTCCAATTGCTATTATGTTTCAGTGTTCTCATTGTCAATGTCACACAGCCTTAATCTTATAATCCTATAACAGATACCCCCGCAAAAATATATATAAATATATATCAGTAGGCCTAGTGGACGCAGACCGGGGTCACAAAATGAATTTACCGGGCCCATGTGTAAACATAATAGAGCCGCTTTTGTTCCCAGACAATTGGGCCCCCGAAATGCACTCAATTCGATTTTCTTGGATCCGCGCCTGTATATATACTGATAATCGAATAAATACATTAAAAATGTATTTTCTCATTAGTTGGTAAAATCACCTTGCCTTATATTAGATCATCAAATAACATATTTAAAATCTGGCGATGTTGTTTAATCCAAAACAGATAAACTAAATTCCTTCTGATAGAAAGGTACTTCTCAACAAACTTTCCATTAAGAAAATCACAAAAGAACAGGGCGTGGGGATAAAACATAATATTCCTAAATGTTTTTCATCTTCTCATCTCAAGTATTTTATTTGTTAGTTTTATCTTTTATCCGGTCCAAAAGTTCACTTTTGTTTCCATAAATTTCGGTAAATCAATTTTTGAAGTTCCTTATCACAATTTTGAAGAGCCCAAAGTGGTGAATGGCGAGCTATAGGCGATAACTACAAAAATTCAGTTCAGTATCCTAAACAACTTGACTTCTTGACCTGCTATATATTTGTATCAGTTTTGTGATGTACAAGTGTCGTTCTTAGATTAGTTGAGAGGTGTTCTACCCCCTCCCTCCCGAGCCCATCTCACAACTAGACTACAAACGAATTGTTTGGGTAAATATTATGAGTGTGGGAGATGGTGACAGAGAGAGAGAGAGAGAGAGAGACAGAGAGAGAGAGAGAGAGAGAGAGACAGAGAGAGACGAGAGAGAGAGAGAGAGAGAGAGAAAGTAGGTGAAAGAAAACGGAAAATTGGGGGGGGAGGGTTTTTACTGCACGGGGACGGATGAACACTGAAGAAGAGAATAAAATTATTATTTATCTTTTTATTTTCAATGAATAAAAGATAATATTGTTTTTTCAAATAGTTTTTCAGGATTCATAATGAGACTGTGAAAAAAATAAACTTGATCGAAATGTTGTCAAACCCCAACAAATAAAAAATTAACAAGATTTTTTTTTTGTTTTTTGAATCTGAACTTACAATAACAAACCCATAAATAAGGCCTTATCAAAACCAAATATTTCGGAATCGTCTAATTGCAGCTCAGGGTCGCAGACCTATAAATAATCTGAGTCTACAAAAATTGCACACCGACCCGTACCAAATGACGTCATTGTTTTAATATAATCATATAAAAATCAATGGTATGTATTTGAACAGATTTTTTCAATTGTACATTGAAGGGATCATCAATGGTCCAGATGAGTCCATTTAGAGATGAGAATTTGTCCCAGTGGGATTTTGGCAGAACTTTATTAGTTGCTCAAGGTACTCCCCAAAGTGTTGCCAATTTAGTCTATTAGTGTATTGTTTTACTGCAGCCCCATTAGTGGAAAAAAAGAGCAGAAAAAACCTCCCTTCATACTTTCACAAGATTCAGAAAAATATATGACCAAGTAAAGCCCAAAGTCTGGAAGAATGTCATTATAAACACTTATTTTTAATGATTTTCTCATAAACTCATTTTTAAACACACGGGTCTATGGAGGTCTATTTATAGGTCTGCGGTCTAAAGTGAGCTCTCACGTAATGTACACTGTACACAGTGCGGAGGATATCTGAAAATATGTGTAATACTAATGAAAACAAATAGACCCTAAATTATGAACATAAACATGGGCAAAAACAAGTTTTTATTTGTCTTGACACTTCTTAGCTACCATTACAATACATTAAGAAGCCCAATGAAACCCAGAATTCTCACGTCGTAGTGTAATTTTGAAGATTTTCGCATTGTGCTGTTAAAAATTGGACTAGTCTGGAGGGATCTAGTGTAGTCTTGAAGGGTCTCCTGGTGATAATATTCTTTACTACTTAGTACATTAGGCAAAGTATGATAGATAATGGGATTTCAAGTGTTAATTGGGCCCTAATAATAGGCCAATCAAATCTAAATACTAAATATAGGGAATGTAAGTCAATCGTGGGCTAACTAGTGGACTATAGGCTAGTCCTGGTTTAAACTTAGACTCGGTTGGCTTATGAAGTTGAGCGGTAAAAAGCTGACCTAGTTAAAGTATTTGAGAGAAGAAAGAGAGAGAGACGAGAGAGAGAGAGGGAGGGGAGATGGGGATGGATGCTCAGTTGATATTGTATTGAGTGTCAATACAAAAAAAAAAACATGGACCAAAGAGATTGACAAGCACATCTTGCTTGCTTTGAGGTAGGTTGGAGTTAAGGCAGGAAGGGGGGTTTCCAGCTTGGATGGTCAAATACTAATAGGGGGGTGAGGGTGTGTGTCTTACAATCTAAAGACCGGGGGGGAGTAATGTGGGTTTCTCCCCGAGTCTTTTTAAGGCCAGTCAACTTTTGCAACTTTCAAAACTTTGAAGTACAACATCGTTTTGACTTGGCATGCTTCTCTCTCTCTCTCCCCTCCCTCCATGCCCTCCCTCCCTCCCCTATAGGTAAACTCACCCACCCCCCCCCCTCCCCCACAGCACCCTTTTCTTCTTTGACCTTCTCTTTCATTTTAATATCACCAATCAATGGAGGATACCCCCCCCTTTCACCTTACACATCATCGGTATATTGGGTATGTTTATAAGTCTTTTGTTCTTTATGTTTATCTTGAATCTTTATAGCTACATAAACATTAATCATGAATTGATTGCCCATTGATTCTCATCACCATATTGTATTTACTCAATAACAAAAGCAAGTCAGAAGAAGAAACTGCTACTTGAATTTACAATGACTCATTTCAAAAGTCTGTATTTGGGGATTGTATGAATCTAATTTAAATAGCAAAAATATGCCTGTGACATATGATCTACTTAATGACCCCTGTTAGAAGATAAATAATAGAATGGACTTTAGTAGGGGGATATTTATATTAGCATGTCAGGCTCTAGTATGTAAAAAATTCAAGTTCAAAAGTACATGTAGTTCGCCCAATACAGGTCGCAGACCTATGAAATAACATCTAGTCTACAAAAATTGCACACCCGACCCTACCAAAATACGTCATTGTGTAAAATAATCATTATATCTAAGTGGTATGTATTTGAACTAGATTTTTTCAATGTACATGTGAAAGGTCATTCTAATGGTCCAGAGAGTCCCATTTAGACGATGAAGAATTTGGTCCCAGTGGGATTATTGGCAGAACTTTATTAGTTGCTCAAGGTACTCCCAAAGTGGTTGCCAATATTTAGGTCGTATTTAGTGTATTGTTTACTGCAGCCCAACCATTAGTGAAAAAAGAGCAGAAAAACCTCCTTCATACTTCACAAGATTAGAAAAAATATATGACACAGTAAAGCCCAAAGTCTAAGAATTGTCATTATAAAACACTTATTTTTAATATTTTCTCAAACTCATTTTTTAACACACGGGTTATGGAGGTTATATAGGTCTGCTGTCTCAATCATCAGTGACCGTTTTACGACGGTGATGGCGGCATACCACCGAAACTCGAGAATGAAAGTGACTCTGTGCTTTTTATGACTCGAGACGTGACGAAAGTGAAGAACGCTTTGTGTCATTCGACTGTTTGAAATTCACAACCTATTATCCATTCCTTATAATTTCTTCTCGCCAATACCCAGCTATTCACTGTATCATCACGACCACCGCATTCAACCTCATCCAAACAAAGAATCAATCCGTAAACATTGGCGTAAATCCCGTCTGCATAATACAATCTGATTAGCGAGTTTCGTAACGGCATAATGCGAAGCAACCACGATTTGCAAATCAAACGAGAAATTAAAAGAAACACCCCTATTGAGGATTGTTTAAAGACAAGTTGACTCAAGACAAGCAGAGGGATTATCGACCCCCTTCAACTGTCTCATTTCTTGGCACTTAATGTATCGCTCTTTGCAACGGTCAATATTAGATTATTGTCCATTCAATATTAGGAGCCTACTGGACACTTTACCATCGCCCGTCACATAGCATTTAACTCGATTAAAATCCCGGTTACGCCATTGCGATAGTGATAACAAGAAAATAAATCTACTTACCTCTTAACTCCATAACGATTGGCATGCAACACCACCACAACAAATTATCGGCAGCTAGAAAATTTGTGTTGCCAATGAACAATGATAAACAAGGCTGAATCGTGACGTAACCGTTACGATGTCACATTAGGACACTGATTGGTCAACATTATTATTAAATCGTTGCAGCATAGCACGAAACTATTCATTTGAAAGTTAACTGAAACTATACGTTTTTTAATCGCTTGCAGGCTCATTTGCCTCGTTTAGTAAAATTGAATATCGCACAAAAAAGAGACATAACTGTCTGTTTGAAGCTTTTTCGTTCATGCCCTCATTCGTTGGTAAAATTATCGTTTTGGTCGGACATTTGTTAACGATATGTATTTTTTCTTTTACCACGGAAACTTCGGGAGACCGATATCATGCATTATCATCGTTTTATTTCTGCGTTATCGTTATCGATAAGGTGTAACATGCTCCTAACTCACTTTAAAGATATCTTTACCAAACTTACTTGTTTACTTAAATTGTTAGTCTTTATAAAAGCATCATCGACTTGCTGACTTTGCTTAGAAAGCAAAAGGGAGCTGAGAGGGGGAGGGAGATAAATATAAAAGTAAAAGGGCGGTTTCTTTTTCTTTTGTTGGTTGCTGATAAGGTAAGTGTTTGTTTTTACTAACAATTCGGTGTAGAGAAATTGAGAAAGTTCTTTACGTGTGCCTTGACAATAGCATACCGTTCGGTGTTTAATCGGGAAAGAAAAGGATTGTGTTTACTAAAAGCCTTTAAATTTTGACTGATACAGTTCACAGTAGTGATAAAGGGAGTAAGTAGAAAATAAAACGAAAAGACAGAGCGATTTGTAAACGGATAAGTATAAGGGATATTTTAAAATATAGTAAGAGAAATTGAGAGATGGGGAAAGAGAGAGAGCGAGAGGGGGGGGGGCGGGAGGAGGGGATACATCTGTTAAAATACAGTAAATATACCTCCAATCTTCCTGCTCAAATTAACATAAAGATAAATGAATGACTTTTTTTACAGGGTCAGATATTTTAGTTTAATTCAAAAAAGATTATTTCTGCTGAAAAGCATACTGCTATGTTGTTCAAATTAAGGGGAATTGATACCATTGTAACTAAAAATCAAACTTCACACAATGTCATCCTTTAAATGCACAAACAATAGTGCGCCCGTAAGTATTGTGTCTTATCAGACTAATGGGGTGTACCACAAAGACCAACGATTGTAGCCTCATCAAGGACAGGATGTTCAAAAGTTGGTGATCTTAATTCTAACTCTAGCCCTAACCCTACTCTTAATTATATCCAAGTTCTAACCCATCACTGTACCTGGTTTACAAATGAGGTTACCGAGAAGAAAAAAAACACACAAAAACAATCATAACTTTTAATCAATCGTAAGCCTTTGTGTTACAGGGCATAGGTCCACCACAGTGACTGTATTTGAATATAGGGGAGGATATAAAGAGGGCGGGGCATTTTTGTTCTGGATCCGTGTTATACTTGACGTACTGTAAACCTTCATGACCTTGATTTGTGGGTCGTGGCTTATCACTGTGTATAATGACTTATGATATAATATATAGTGTCATTTTATAGGAATGTTTTTCGGTTTTGAAGGGTTTTTGTTTTCCCTATTCGTAAAAGTATGATTTTTGAGTTCGTCGTCAATTCGTCGAACGCATCATCAACCGTCTTTTCTCTTTTCTCCTCTTTTTATTGGACACAGAGAGGACGGTTCGTGGTGCGTTCGACGAATCGTTAATTGTCATGGAGTATAAGGTGATATATTTAGAAAAATATATTTCTCTGTATCCATAATTTAGCGCTCACTTTTTGTTCCCCCTTTTTTCTCTCCTTTTCTTCTTCAAAATTCTCTTTATACGTCTCCCCAGCGGACCAACATAATTGATTGTGTACTTAATTTGGAACCAGTTTGTCACAATTCATTGCGAAACACCTTAATCGCTTTGTGTACAGAGCGAATTTGTATCACCGGGTATCACAAAAATGCCTTCAAGAATTTTATTGACTCTTCTTCCTTTCGGAGTAATTCTCCCCCTCTCTAGCTCTCTCCATCTCTCTATTTTGATATGATCTGTCTCTCTTTCTTTCTTTCTCCTTCTACGTCAATATGTCTCTTCTTTGATTCTCTCTCTTTCCCTCTCTCTGTCTCCCTCATTATCTCTGGCTATCTTTTTTTTTGCTCTCCCTCTCTTTATCTCTCTCCTCTCTTCTTTCTCTCTCTATTACTCTTCTATCTCTCTATCTTCACCTCTTTCTCTCTTAAGCTCTCCTTTTTTCTTTGTACTCTGTTTTATATTCTGCTGCAGTTCGTTTTAATTCTGTGTAATCAGCCATTCAAAAGGACAGCCTCTTGACTACTGTGAATAGAATAGGTCGTGTTATTCGGTAGCAGTGAGTATACTCATACCTCACCAAAAAATTCTAGGAGAAGAATTTTGTTACCAAGTCACCTTTTTTACTTTTCAAATCATGGGGAATAATAATATTCTTAAGCTCCAAATTGTAACAATCATTTGATTTAACCATCAAATGATAAGTTATGATCAACGAAGCAATGAATCAAGACATTATCTTTTCGTTTTTATAACTGAATTTTTGAACAAGTTCATAATACGTTGAATAAAAAAAAAAAAAAAAAAAAATCAATATTGGTACAACAAACAACGTAAATATGTCGTTAATGTAAATTCATTGTATTTCAAAGTTATGGTTGATCTATTGACCAATTATATTAAAGAGTGATTATTATATCAATAGTAATTCTAAGAAAAAATAAACAAAAAATAAATAAATCAAAGATTACCAAAATCAACAAAATTATATTGACTAAACCTGTGTCAGTTTCATAACCCAACATAGAAATGGTTTACCACAAGGCTAGCTTTTTGGACCTTTGTATTTCATGTGTAACATGTGATTCACTATTGTTCACCATCTTTTTTCGGGGAAAATGTCATCCCGCATTTTTTTTTTCATTCTCATAGAAACAATTTAAAAATGAGTCGCATAAATCGTATAAAAAGGCAAAATGTACGAATCCAGATCTAGATAAAGAAGAAAAATACGTAAATAATAAAGAAGAAAACTATAAAATTAACAGAGGAAATCTAAAGAAGATGATGAAGAAGGAAGAAAAAGATAAGCAATGTTTGTTTAAGAAGAGAAGGAGAAGCCAAAGAAGAATAGTGTAATTTTGAAGTTCAAATTATGAGTAAATATTGAAATGAATAAAAAGAATGTAATATCTTAATATGTCATTAATTCAACTTAATATTTATTAGCGTAATAATACTTAAAAAAAATGACTTGTCATATTTCGACCTTTTGACTTTTCATTGGAATCATCCACTGGATATTTTGCTCGTTACAGTCAGCGTGTGCATTTTCCCTGAATTGCACAAATTTGAAGAGTTCAAATTGGCAATGAGGGTTACAAACCACCCGAAAAAAAAAACTATACAAAAAATATATTCAATCATCCCTAACCCAAAAGAGGCAAACAGAAACGAACCCACCGCATTACAACCGACCAGCACGCCGACCATGTCGGCTTTGTGCTAAGTCATGTTCCGCTGGTCCCCTGTGTACCGAGGCAGGTGTATTTGCACTCGTAAGCTGTTGGTTCAGTCTCACTTTTTCCTCTTTTTCGCCATCCTCTTTCTTTTCTGCTTCATCATTAGCTCCTCACAATGCTGTAACGGTATTTTATAAGTCTTTATTCCCTCCCCTAAACGAGTCTCGTCACCCTGTCCTATCAATACCTTACAATTGCTAGAAAAGCCCATGTTTTCCTCTTTTTAAAAAAAGAAGAAGAAAAAAAAAAGAAAAAAGAAAAGGTAGACCGAAATAAGAGAGAGGAAAAAAAAAAAAAAGCATTATATCGTTCATTGGGAAACTTTGTTGACCTTGAAACTTAACGTACCCAAGGATCCCCTTCCCACTTTAACCGATTTCAGAGCTATTTTGCAAAGTTGACGTACCGTTATTTGAACGAATGAAACTTGGTACGACGTATCGAATGAGGCGACAAATTATCAGTAAACATTTCACATGTCTTTCAAAAAAAAAAAAAAAAAAAAAATAAAAAATCAAGAAATGTTTGGTCCGCTATGTTGCAAGACCAGATCGGTTTGCCAAGTCAATTTATATAATCTTAATGGGTACTTCAACTTGCAAATTGGCATGTGTGATGTTGAAAGAATATTAAGGCTCAATAGTTATTGATAACTTTTCCCCCCTCTAGAACAACCTGTACATGAGTACAGTTATAAATTATACCCGTGTTATTTTATTTGAAGAAATGAAGAATAGCGAAATGTACTGCTCCTATTGGAGTGTACTTTAATTGCTCGGGCGGCATGTCCATAAAAATCTTAGAATATACAAACATGTGAAATTCCAATTTTTTTGCCAAAAATCGCAGTACAATTAATCCGTAATCATTTTTCAAGCCAACCTTTTGCACGTAAGCAAATGGAGAAATGGAGAAAAGCAAAATAACGTTATAACCAGAACATTTTCTTTGTAAAAATGAACTTTTTCTGTGTAAGTGGTACCAAATTAAAACCAAAATATTTTTGTTGCTGATGCACTTTATTTCAAATAATTTGCTTTAGTAGAACAAAACTTGTGGCAATTTATATGTGGAGACACGAGAATACACAAATCCATCGTTCTTTTATATTCATTTTTGGCGGCTTACGTTTGAAACATACACAAAGGCATGGCACGGCGTGCGCAAAATCATTATTATTGATTGAATAAAACTACTCATAAAAAAGATCTACAGCATCAAATGATATGAAAAAGAAAATGTAGAAGAAAGTTCATTTTCTTGCTTTATGGAAATATCAAGCATTACCAGATTGTGAATAATCTTCATACAACACAAAACATGTTTCCCAAACTGTACCACTTTATTAGATACAGACTGTATGTGATTAACCATGCCATTCATGCCATAATTCGGCTCCTAATATTCAAGTCGTTCGTGATGCTGCAGTCACACAGACACTTACGTATAGTTACGTTTTGTTGTTTTAATCTTATCATTTCTTATGTATTTCTTTTTTTAATTGAACGAACGAAATTATCACTAAGTCCCCTGCTGACTATGACGGGAAGGCATCCGTGGGGATCCGCAGAAAAGAAAATAATTTGTGGACGCAACCGGACGTAACTATACGTAAGTGTCTGTGTGAATGTAGCATAATGCTACAGTCACACAGACACTTACGTATAGTTACGTTTTTGTTGTTTTAATCTTATTTCATCTTCTTTTCTATCATTTCTTATGTATTTCTTTGTTTTATTGGATGAACGAAATAATCATTATTTCCACTTCTGACTATGACGGGAAGGCATCCGTGGGGATCCCCAGAAAAGAAAATAATTTTTGGACGCAACGGGACGTAACTATACGTAAGTGTCTGTGTGAGTGTAGCATTAAGTTCTTTAAAAAAGT
The DNA here is from genome assembly GCA_940671915.1 of Paracentrotus lividus. Classification (NCBI taxonomy): domain Eukaryota; kingdom Metazoa; phylum Echinodermata; class Echinoidea; order Camarodonta; family Echinidae; genus Paracentrotus; species Paracentrotus lividus. Next base: position 4,127,968 of record CALNVZ010001721.1, read on the forward strand.
GGTGCGTAAAACATGGACAGCTCCTTGAAACACCCTGTCAACTTTCACCCAGAAGACCCTTCTCCAATATCCACCGAACACATATTACAAGAATCATCTTTGCGTCTTTAACCCCTAAACCACTCCTTTCTCTCTAAGCTTTTAAAGAGTTCAATACGAAGAGAGGTACTCTTTTGTTGCGGTGTAATCTACAAAGGGTAGCGACACTTTCACGGGTAAACTACACATCGCCCTGGATGATAATGGCAGTCTGTCAAGCTCTTCTTTTCAAAGAATGAATTAAGGACCTATAGCGTCTCTAACAAGATAATGATAACCAATGTAAATACTGATTTCTTTCCAGATGAAAGGGGGGGGGGGTGGAGGGAAACTTTCTCTTGTTAATCAATCTAGAACTGCAATTTAACTTTAGCCCTAGCTGAAAGTAAAGACAAGTGTAATGAGACTTGATTGCGTTGAATCGTTCTAAAAATAGACACCGTCAAGAAAATATAGTTTGGATATAAAACCTAGTTGTCAGTTTGATAACATTACATAGATAGATAATCTAGAGTAGTAGTCATGATGAAATAAATCAAAACATTCTTGTTCATACCAGAATCTCAAGCATAGGAAATAAATACTACACACCAAAGGAATTTACAGAAAATTGAGAATTTGCTGAGAAAAGAGCAAAATAAGCATAATTTTTGTATCTGGACGGCCCGTCCAAGCACATGCGTAATTAACACGGCCACGTGGAAAGTCTACGGGTATATCATGTGCACGCGATTCGCACCGGATCTGTGTGTGTATGTTGTGCCGTGACTTGTGGCGATATAGCGGTCTACTCCAAGTCTCAATTTGACGGACTGTTTCGATATTTTTTCAACATTTCTTCTGAAATCATTATCCAAATGTGAATATAATCTTGTGTAGGCATATGTATATGCTAATGGAACAATGTGAGGAAATATCTTACAGATTTATCTCAAATTATTTTGACTGCAAGAACTAAAGCTTGGCTTTAAATATATAAGACCAAATAGCACTGACAGAACTATGCATGAATTAATTACCCTCCAGATAATATTAGGGTTGGGCGAATCTCAACTTTTTTTTTCAAACAAGTTGTTTCTATAGTAAAATTCGACGTAGAAACTGAAAATGACAATTATTTTTGCATACGATGACGTCTTACGTCGCTAAAGTGCAAAAAACCAAAATGGCCGCCAAAATAGCGTATTATGCCAAATTATCACACTTTCTATACGTATAAACCACTTTTATTGCGATTTTACATGGCTTTTGGGTGTCAGGGAACCCAACATGATTAATCCAACATGCTTAATCCTACCTAAGTTGACTGTTAGTGTAGTTTGGTAGTTAGTTTCAGTCAATATCGAGCAAAAATCACCTCATATCAAAATCACTAAATAACACCTATAACCATACTAGGTACATTTGGTCATGATAAAATTGTCAGATTTGAGCTTTTAAACCATCAAAATCCATAAAGAAACAAAATAAAACCGGTTTATACCTATAAAGTGTGTGATGAATGGGCAAAATACACTATTTTGGTTTTTTTGCACTTTAGCGACGTCAGACATCATCGTACACAAAAATCATTGTCATTTTTGGATTCTACATCAAATTTGACTATAGAAGTAACTTGTTTGAAATAACTTTTCAGAAAAAAGTCATTATTTGCCCAACCCTAATAATATATTATTATGGAGTATTCGTTGCTTATTTCTCTTGAGCCTCCAATACATTTTTACAATATAATACAATACAATACACCGATGTGTTAGCTGAGTGGATAGAGCGTCCGCCTCACAATCGGGAGGTTGTGGGTTCAATCCCCGGCCGCGTCATACCAAAGACGTTAAAAATGGTAATTGTTGCTTCCCTGTTTGGCGTTCAACAAGAGGGGGATAGAGCAACGTCCATCTGGCGCTGCTCAGCGGCTGCCAAGCCCACGGGACAAGGTCAAAAAGAATATCCGATTCGGACAATAAAATTTGGAGTTTTTTTTTAAATACTTTATCATCATCATAATTTTTGTAGTCCAATCGCCATCGAACGCCACTATATTTTTTAGCCACAAGAGGGCATTTATCTGGCCGATGGTCGGTAAGTCGCTGCGAACGGGAGTAATTGTCACAAGAACTTTTTATACCCTCGGACTGAACATCTTTGTATGAATTTCGCATCTAATTTTTAGATTGAAACAAAGTATAGGTCCTATTGCCTCAATACAAGGTACATTTTAGTCGAACATGAATAAATAGGCCCTAGTTTGGAATGTTCGTTATACAGTGCGTATCAATAAAAACGGGACAGTTTTGAAAAGTCTGTCAAAATTTCGTTTCAAATTATGATGTCTATATTTTGATATTAATAAATGCTCTGAAGTCTTATCTTTCAAATGCCATTAAAAGAAATAAGTTTCGTTCGTGCTTGAGCGCACACGGAACGTTTGTGTCAGGGGCTCAAAAAAAAAAAAAGACTTGCGCACAAAATGAAAGAAAATGAGAAATATGATCAGGAGACCTCTTGCTAATCAGCAGACTTCCTCTTAACCATTACATTATCTTTGCCATAATTTTTAAATTATGCTTTCACAGTCCATTTAAAAAGCTATTTATTTGCTTTAATTGTTTTGTTCTTGTTTTTGTTTTTCATTTTAATAAGTTCTTTTTAGCAATGAATAATCCTTCAAAAAAAAAAAAAAAAAAAACTTTTTGTCAACCCAAGAAAGGGATTTGGTTAATTGTCAATTGATTGATTGATTTACTGATTGATTGCTTTGTTTGTTTCGTTCATGGTTGAGCAAACACGGAAAGTTTTTGAGAGCCGGGGGGGGGTTAAAAAAATGGAAAAGGCTTCGTTTAAATTCAAAGGGTATTATTTATTCTGAATCATTACTATTCTGAATCAGGTACACCCATTCGGATTGATTGTTGCTTTTCACTGTTCAATGATTATGTTAGTCTTTTGAGTCGATTTCCTATGATTCTTCCAATGATTTAATTAATCATTTGAACAATTAATCAAAAAGTAATCGATCAATCAATCAATCAATCAATCAATTAATCAAACGATAAATCATTCAAATGGTCAATCTATCACTCCTTCATTCAATCAATCGATCAATCAATAAATCAATCCATCAATCCATCAATCAATCAATCAATCAATCAATCAATCAATCAATCAATCAATCAACTAATCAACCAATCGAATCCCCCTAGGCCTACTTGGTTAGACAACATTTTTTTGTAAGTTTGAAGGAATATTCAATGCTAAAAGATAACATGCTAACAATAAAACATGAAGAAAAAACAAACACAAAAACAAAAGAAAACAATTCAAGGAAATAAATAGCGTTGTAAATGAATTTTGAAAGCATAATTCGAAAAAATGGCAAAGATAATGAAAATGATAAGAGGAAGTCTGCTGATTAGCAAAAAGTCTGATGATCATATTTCTCATTTTCTTCCATTTGTGCGCAAGCCTCTTTTTGAGCCCCTTACAAAAACGTTCCGTGTGCGCTCAAGCATGAACGAAACTTATTTCTGAATGGCATCTTAAAGATAACAATTCAGAGCATCTATTAACATCAAAATATAAACACAATAATTTGAAACAAAATTTTGACAGGCTTTTCAAAACTGTCCCGTTTTTATTGATACGCACTGTAGTTTGACTTTCACTGCGTAATGCTGTGAACAGTTTAAAAAAAAAAAAAAAAAAAAAAAAAATAATAATAATAAAGAAGTACAATATTATAATGCTAAAATATTCTTTCACAAAAATATCATAAATAAACCCATCTAAATGCTTCCTAATTTTCGGATGAAATCGATAATCATAATTTAGCGCAATGATTATTGTTTCTATCATTTCATTAATGTTCTATGGTACAACATAAATATATTGAAATTTATCACAGATTTTGCTCCAGTTTTAATAATGTGCATGTCAAGTGAAACTGAGAGCATTCTGGACTCAAATTCAATCTGAATTGTGATCTAAATCTAATTCAATCTGAATTCAAATGCCCCTCCCCCCCCCCCCAAAAAAAAAAAAAAAAAAAAAAAAATGGCCAAAGGGTGACATTAACAGCTATTGTTGTATGCATGTTAGCCATCACAAAATGTCAATTTGGGTTTTCTAACAGTGTCTACCCTTCAGTAATACATGTTTGATTAGCGGTTACAATGTTTTAACACAACCATGTAGGTCTATAGGGCAAAGTAAACCCAATGTGGTCACTTGTAGTTTTCTTTTTGTTTAGTTAATTCGTAAGTATCTTTACTAGCAGACTGTAAATGCAGTTGGTAAGTTTACAATCTCGTCACACTGTGCCCTCTCGAGACACGGAATTTGAAATGATACTGATAGGCCATGTTTCCACCATTACTCCACCCCCTCCCTCACCCGCCATCCCGAAGTAAAACTTTACTTTTGCCGTCGTCATTGTTATTATATTATCATTATTATTATTACTTTGGGTTATCAAATTAGAAGAATAACTACAATGTATAAACTGTTAGGTCATAACATAAATCCATAACGGTTGTCAAAAGTGACTGATCATATTTTCTTATTTTGAACTTTGACAAACTTTAAACAAAGATTTAAATCTAAATCCAAGAATCGATTGCCCACTTGTCACCGCGGTTTTGGATTTATCTTTAATCGTTGAACTTTAGAGTGTACAATTGTTTTTTATATGTATGTACGTGTAAACTACATAGACCTGTTACAATAATATTACTGGTTAAAGTGTATAGGTTTCACATAGGTTTAAAATATTAGATCTTTGGTGATATATTGTATCTAACTATAATTATTAATTTTGTTGTAATACTTTTCTCTGAGTGACAGTTAGAATGATAAAATCTTGGATTCAAAATAAATCCTGAACGACTGTGGATGGGTATTAGGTATTTATATAGATTTTCGGATTTTAGATTCATATTTGATTTTTATTCATTTTCAACATAAATGTGAAACCTAAATATTTGAAATGAAGGCTTTTTTTATTCATATTATTGATTGGAGCCTAGTCCCCCTTTTCCCCACAGACGTTCATAACCTATTCCAAAATGTGATGCACAAGACAAAAGCTTCGCAGTCTATTTGAGCTTATTTTCACAATTAACATGATGATATTTACAATACCGGTATAGGACTTCATTTAAAAATATTTAAAACACTCTAAAAGCAAACGAGTTAAAATGACCAGATGAATGGGTCAGCTGGGTGCTACTGGTATTTTAGTCTTATTTGAATATCTTATTTGAAAGATCACAGTAATTATTTACTAAGAAATATATGGTTTTAAAAATATTACTGCACATATCAGGCCACTAATCTTCTACAGTCATTTTAACTAGTTTGTCTTTTAAAGTGTATTGTGCATTATTTCATTGTATTTTGTTTGAAGCAGAGGCTACATTCATAAACAAAAACCTGAGCATGAAAGTCACTTACGAGTAATTATATCTAAAAAAGTAATTTTAAGAACCGTGATTAGTTAGGCTTACGAACAAGTTCTGAAATAATCCTCGGGAAAACAAATTTAGTTTACTGTAATGACCCCAAGCTCGAAAAAAAATGACTTAATCTAGGAAGATACATAAATCAATTTACTTCAATTTTTCTTGATCAATATTGTGTATGGCTGAAGTTGAAGAATTGTGCTTGACACTGTTCCAAGTCTGAACTAAATTTAGAAAAAGAAGGGTAAAGTATTTTGTTCTATCAGTGTGCAGATACAGGATTTCAAGATTGGGGGGGGGGGGGGCGCCACCGAAATTTTCGGATTTTAACATGTACGGTCAATGAGCGGTTTTCAAAATGGGGGGGGGGGCGTCCCCTGCGCCCCCGCCTGTCTATCCATCACCTTTAAAAGCACCCAATTCCAATGTCAAGTCCTAAACGTTCAGGTTTTTTTTTTCAGCCTTTATATGAATTAAGTAAAGTGTTTCGAACGCTGAGCATATTGACAATCTAATGGTGGTTTGAGAACCCACAAACCTGACAAAGGATGATCATTGAGAAAATGATTCTCTTCATCACCACCACCACAGAAACTCACTCTTTCATCCCATTCGCCGATTTGGAGAAATATGACACTGCTCTCTCTTGACAAGTGTCAATTAAATCTCTTTTTTTGAATTGATCTTGTGACCACAGCAAAAGCCATTGATGTATCGGACCTTGGACTGAGAAGGGACAAGAAATGTTTCCTTTTTATCAAAGGACTTTGAGATGTTGAGTTTTTATATATGTGGTTGTATTTCGATTAAACAAAATTTGGGTTCAGTTGATTCAGAATTCTCATAGAGGAGCGTTTTATATTTGAAGAAAAATTAGTGCAGGCCCGTAACTAGGATTTTTACGGGGTTTGAAAATCTGGAAAAGTGGACCTTTTCAAGGTTTTTTTTTTCGAGCGCGAAGCGCGAGCGAGAAATTTTGAGTTAACTATGCATTATCATGATAATAGACTCTGTTCAGTATCCGCGAGCACGAAGCTCAAAACTGGGGTTTAATTGTGCATTAAAGACCCTACTCATAGTATCGCGCGAGCGCGAAGCGCGAGCTGAAAATTTTAGGAATCTTAATGGCTTTTATTTTTAATTTAGTAATGAATTAAAGGAATGCGAGCGCGAAGGCGCGAGCCCAAAATTTTGAGATAAAATTGGAGTTTATTGTGCAATATAGAGCCCATTTAGTATCTGCGAGCTGAAAGTTTTGAGCTAAAAATTGTGCCTTATAGACTCTTTTTAGGATCCATGTTGAAGATACATAATAATCCTGGCTCATTAATAATCTTAGCTTAAACACCCCAATCTAGCCCAAACACAATTACACCAATCTTTTGACAAGGTTTGTGTCCAGCCGTGTATACGTATTGTATGTTAACTTTACGAGTGCGAGGTCGCATAGCGACGAGCAGAGAAAATTTGGGGTTTTAAAAGACATAATTATGAAAATAAAGAAAGGGGGCACTTTTTAGTATTGTAAGTGGCACCTTTGAAGAAATTGTCCATTGACTTTTAAACGGTAGGAAAGGCTTGTTTTTAGTATAAAAGGGACTTTTTTAAGCTAAGAAAAGGGGCACTCTGCCCCTGCCCCCGGTTCCACCGCCTCTGTTAGACCCCATATCCTCAAGCGCGAAGCGAGAGGAGAGAAAACTTTGAGCTCAAATTGTAGTTATTGTGCATTATGGACCTATTTAGTACTTCGCGAAGCCGACGAGAATTTGGGATTTTAAAAGAGACATATGGAGTAACAAAGGGCCGTTTTTAGTATTAAAGTGCCCTTTTTAAACAGAAATTGTCCACGGGACTTTTCAAAATTCTGAAAGGCTTCTTTTTAGTATAAAGATGACACTTTTTGCTTAGAAAAGAACCATTTTGGTCATGATATAGGGGTACTAAAGTGGGGTCACTGTGCCCTGCCCTCCCCCCCCCTCCACCCTCTGTGCCATTAGGCCTTATTTCTGTTTATATCATTTCCTAAAATTGAAGATAACATCATTTAAAAATATGAAAATAGAACACAAATGCCAAACGAAAACTTCATGAGAAATGGTTTAAGTGTAATTCTGAGTGCGTAATTTGTTCTGAAAACATGATTATTATCCCAAATAAAAAGTTGCGAGCGCGAAGCGCGAGCGAAAGATTTTACATGTAGGGGGACTGAAAGCAAAGTGTTTTAATCGTCCTTTCTTGTATTTCTATTCAAGTATCTGCTGCATTTCATGCCAAAAAGTGGGGGTTTTAATTTTTTTTTTTTTTTTTGGTCAAGCGGACCCGCTCGCCTGCGGGGGGGGGGGGGGGTTCGTTCGAACCCCCGAACCCCCCCTAGTTACGGGCCTGAAGTGTACTCACATTTTAAACAATTTAATTTGAAAAAACTTTAACGCTTACGAACATACAAATTAGAAAGAATTTAGGAATCATTTTACGAGAAGTTTATACGGCAAAAATTAGGACGATGATATATCATGCCTTCTTAAATAAACAATAAAGGCGAGAAAAATAATTATGTATAATTACTATTCTGTATTATTAAATTAAATTCACACTGCAAAGACTGGATTATTATACAAAATTGTGAGCATATCATTTCGAGCTAAACAAAAGTATTTTCAATATAAATGCAAATAGTTTGTTTTTAAAACATTGCATGCAATAAAATTGAAATTATTATTCTATCTCTTAGAGAATAAACCGGATTGATGGAATAAATTAATGAAGATTTCTTTTTGGGGAAAGGGGTAATATGAGTGGCGTGTCAAACTTAAACGTTGGGCACAGTGCTAAATTCACGTATTTACATATTAATAATCAGAGTCTAATTATGTTTGGGGAGGATAGAATATTCATAAATTATGCTGAGACACCACAATGACTACATCGTTTGCTCGCAATGTATCTTTTTGAACAAGAGTAAGATTGTGCATTTCTGATTGATTAAACTGTTAAAATAATTAGTATACGTCCGTGTCAAATAAAACGGTACAGTTGGAAACATTTTTTTTTTATTGTATAAAGATTAGTAACCACTTGATATGTTTGGTATTTTCATAAAGCAGGGTAATGAGCTTCCTCAGCAATTTTTTCCGTCTCATTTGGTACTGTAGATCTTGAGATATGATTAGTTTTCTGCGATGATTAAAGGATATAAACGGAAAGCTTTTCGACCAATTTTGTTGCATGTTGCGATGTAATCTGGACAATATGATTATTTTCTATGCTGTCTAATTAGTTTCTGGCTAGCCTTGCCATGCTTTGTGTACGTTTCGAACATAAGCGCGCTGAAATTGACCTAAAAGAACAATAGGTTTTTGCAGAGTTAAATACTTCTCTCACACAAAAATTAGCATAACCTTTGTTCTAAACAAAAGCAAATTATTTGAAATGAATTGTATCGCAAGAAAAATGTATTGGCTTTAATCTGATACCATATTACATAAACATTTGAAAGATTTCATACCTAATTTATTTCC
>CALNVZ010001721.1:4148937-4166681 GCA_940671915.1 Paracentrotus lividus
GTGAACTCATGTAATGACATAGTCGGGCGGAGTTTTACAGTGTGCTAACTATTGAATTACAGCTTATTAGAAAAGAATGACACATACATTGAACTGTGGGAGGGAGTGAATGACCAGTAGTGGGGTTGTCCGTGCTACATTGATTCAGCTAATGGAAAAGAATGACAGCATCAATGAACTGTGGTGTGTGATGAATGATAGTGGGTTTACAGTCTGCATACCATTGATTACACGTAATGGAAAAGGAGATGACACCTACCATTGAACTGTGGGGCGTGCTTAAGACATGACATGTGGGCGTTACAGTGCACATTGTTAAGCGAATTTAAAAAAGAAAGACATGACACATACATTGACTGTAGTTGAATGAAATTGACATAGTGGGTATCAGTTTTGCTACAGTGATTACAGTATGGAAAGAAGAATGGACAATACAGTTAACTGTGTGGCGTTGTGAATAATGACATAGTGGGGTTTTACGGGTGCTGCTACTTGATTGAGTAACTGGAAAAGAATGACATACATTAACTGTGGGCGTGTGAATGAATCGACCATTTAGTGGGGGTTTTACAAGTTGTGCTACATTGATTGCAGCTAATGAAAAGAATGAACACATAACATTAAACTGTGGGTGATTGATGACATAGTGGGGTTACAGTGCTACATTTAATTACAGCTTATTGAAAAAGAATGACACATACATTGAACTGTGGGGTGAATGAATGACCTGTGGGGTTTTACAGTGCTATTATTGATTTACAGCTAATTGGAAAAGAATAGACACTTACATTGACTGTGGTGTGTGATGAATGACATAGTGGAGGTTTACAGGTGCTACATTGATTACAGCTAATGGAAAGATTGACACATAATTGAAACTGTTGAGGTGAATGAATGACATAGTGGGGTTTACAGTGCTTCCATTGATTAGAGGCTAACTGGAAAGAATGACACATACATTGAATGTGGGGTGAAATGAACTGACATCAGTGGAAGGTTTTACAGTGCTGCATTACAATTACAGGCTTACTGGAAAAGATGACACATAATTGAACTGTGGGTGAATGAATGACATTAGCTGGGTTACAGTGCTACATTGATTCACCAGCTATTGGAAAGATGACACATACATTCGAACTGTGGGTTGATATGAATGACATAGTGCGGGTTTACAGTGTGCTACATTGATTTTACAGCTATGAAAGAATGACAACATACATTGAACTGTTGGGGTGAATCGAATGACTAGGGGGCGTTTACGTGCCATTTACATTGATTGCAGCTTAATGGAAAGAATAGACACATAACATTAAAACTGTGCCAGTGAATGAATGACATAGTGGGGTTTTACAGTGCTACATTAACTTACAAGGGGGGGGGGTTATGGAAAAAGAATGCACACATACATTGAATGTGGGGTGAATGAATGACATAGTGGGGTTTACAGCTGCTATATTGATATACAGTATGAAAAGAATGACACATCATTGAACTGTGGGTGAAGAATGACATAGTGGGGTATTACAAGTGCTACATTGATTACAGCTAATGCGAAAGATTGACACATACATTAGAACTGTGAGGTGATCATTGAGTGACTATGTGGGGTCTTACAGTGCTACATTGATGAGCTAATGTAAACAGAATGACAACATTAAATTGAACGTGGGTGACTAAATGATGACCTTAGTGGGGTTTACAGTGCTACATTAATTACAGCTTATGGAAAGAATGACACAACATTGACTTGTGGGGTTGTATTTGACATTGACATAGTGGGTTATTACAGTGCTAATTTGATTACAGCTAATGGAAGTAATGACACATACATTTTGGAAATGCGATGTGATTATGGAATGACATAGTGGGCGTTTACAGTTGCCTACTTGATTCAGTATATGGAAAAGAATGCAACATCATGAATTTTGATCTTTGGGGGTGAGGAATGACATCAGTGGGGTTTACAGTGCTACATGATTACAGTATGAAAGAATGGACACATACATTGAACTTGTGGGGTGAATGAAGACATAGTGGGGTTTACAGTGCTACATTGATTACAGCTAATGGAAAAGAATGACACCATACATGAACTGATGGGCGTGAATGAATGACATAGTGGGCTTTTTACAGTGCTACATTGATTACAGCTAATGGAAAAGAATGACAACATATGAACTGTGGGGTGAATGAATGACATAGTGGGGTTTACAGTGTACTACATTGATTACAGCTATGGAAAAGGAATACACACATTGAACTGTGGGTGGGTGAAGAATGACATAGTGGGGTTACAGTGCCTACTTTTGATTACAGCTAATGGAAGAATTGACAATACATGAACTAAGGAGTGAATGAATGAATAGTGGGGTTTACAGTGCTTCATGATTTGCAGCTAATGGAAAAAGAATGACCACATACATTGAACTGATGTGGTGAATTGAATGACATAGTGGGGTTTACAGTGCTTACATTGATTACAGCTAATGGAAAAGATGCCACATACATTTGAACTGTGGGTTTGAATGAATGACATAGTAGGTACAGTGCATCATTGATTACAGCTTAATGGAAAAGAAATGACACATACATTGAATGTGGGTGTGAATGAAAAACATAGCGGGGTTTAACAGTGCTACATTGATTACGCTAATTGAAAAGAATGACACATACATTGACTGTGGGGTGAATGAAAGACTAGGTGGGGTCTACAGGTGCTACATAATTACAGCTTATGGAAAGAAGTATGACACATACATTGAACTGGGGTGTGAGTGATGACATAGTGGCTTTACAGTGCTGACATTGATTACAGCTAATGGAAAGAATGCACATTACATTGAACCTGTGGGGATGAATGAATAACATGTAGTGGTTTACAGTAGCTTCACATTTGATTACAGCTAAGGGAAAGAATGAACTACCATTAAACTGTGGGGTGAATGAATGACATAGTGGGGTTACAGTTGCTACATTGATTACAGCTAATGGAAAAGAATAATGACACATACATTGAACTGTGGGGTGTGAGTGAATGAATTAGTGGGGCTTTACAGATGCTACACTTGATTAAGTAATGGGAAAAGAATGACACATACATAAACTGTGGGGTGAATAATGACATAGTGGGTTTACAGTTGCTACATTGATTACAGCTAATGGAAAAGAATGACACCATACATTGACTGTGGGGTGACTGTGAATTGGACAGGGTAGTGGGGTCTTTCAGTGCTACATTGATTTTACAGCTTCTGGAAAAGAATAATCACACATACAAGGAACTATGGGTGTTTAGTGTATGACATAAGTGGCAGGCTTTGAATTAAATTCAAGGCCTGGCCTTGATCGCTACTATCTGGCTTTGGTCGCCTTCCCATTTTAGGCCTATTGGCTGGATATTTATGTACCCTTTTTCTTTTTCCCCATTCATCTGTAGTATAAAAATGTGCCTAAGGGGTCATTCCATCTGGATTCACCAACGGTTTTCCCTTCGTCTTAGAATTGCTCAAAATTTGGGCCATCATAAAATTTGACATATTGCTTCTCAAGATGAACAAATTATGTAAAACGGTTCGTCGGTTTTCGCACTATAGGCCTTGCCCTTTTTGTTTTGTTTTGGTAAACATGGGTGTTGCCTTTAACATATCAAACGGCACATTGAGCCTGAACCGGTACCAAGTTTTTGAAAACCGTTACATTCAATAAGAAATTCAAGAGAAATCAAAAATGCGTTACAAAAATATTTATTGGTTAATTAAGAGTGCTATGACCCTGACCTTGATTTTGACCCCCGGCCCCTGAATAATTTTTTTAACTTAATGTAGTTTATATATCAACATAATATGTAATATCTAGGATGATGTTTTATTTCTTGCACTTTAAACTCTTTTAAACTGATATTTACAATTTACGGATTGCTTCCACATAGTGAGTTGGTGTTTGTAATGTTGTGTACAAGTCTTCAATTATACATGAATACTTTCAAACTAAGTACATTACATCAAATAAATACTACATTATTCTGCTGCTTTATTACTTCAAAGATCTGTAGCCTATATCCAGTATGAGACAGTAGAGCTGACTAGGAGCACATCATTTGTTGTTCCGTCAAAACTACAGCTTCTTGTGAGCTGCTATGTATGGCAATTGCACCCAATCAAGGGACTAAAATCTCTATTCATAAGCAAATATAAGTTACATTACATTATTTATTTGTTTAATGGTTTCTTTATTCTAAAGTATATCCTTGAAGTATAAGACGGACCAAAAAGGTTTTTCAAGATTTTGTTATCACCTGAAAATGGTCTGGCATGGTTGGTGATTTACGTACTTACAAGAAAAATTCTGGGGTATAGAAATAGATTAATTCTTGAAATTAAAACAATTTTTTCCTTTTAAAATTAGGATTTTTAGCAGCCTAAAAGAAGCAAACTCTCGAGGAAGGGCAATGGGTTTATTAATTAAAGCAAGCAAAATTATTATTCAATATAAAGTTCTTTCGATTAAGTTTTACATTTAGTTAGAAATGCTTCATTGAACATTTTAAAAGCTTACTGCATGCAGCAATATGGATTTAATCTAATTTTTTATTGACATATACATATAAGTTATCGTTACAGGCACAGGATTTAATCACATTGTGTAATGAAAAGATGTAGACAGTACTTCTACACGATCCTAGGGAAAATGGAAAGTGCCCCCAAAAAAAAAATAATTTAATTTGTCTGCTGGGTCAGTTCTGTTCACTCTACCACTGATTACAGGCAAACAATTTGTTGCTGTGTTTTTAGCTGATTTTATGGCGATCTTGATGCGCTGAATCCAAAAATTCATGTTGGTTTTCCTCCATTCAGAGTCAAGTTTATGAGCTATCCCCACATGTTCGTTTTCATGTTTGTTATATTTTTGCAACGAATTGGAGCATTTTTCAAGACATTGCGGAAAACCATGTTCAATGATTATTTGATGATACATGATTTTTTAATGTCAAGAAGAAATTCTGGGTCAATTAATTTCTGCGGTGATGTTGTTGAAAAATACTCAATTTGGAGCCATTTACTCAAAATCTTTCCAAAAATTATGACTAGCTAGGGCCAAATAATAAAATTGTGGATTGAAAAATAATGAAGACAAGCAATACTTTTTTCAACACAAGAATATAAATAACATTTTAAAAAGAGTGTCAGTAGGCCTACTGGTAGCGTGCCAAAGGATTTTTATTTCATAAAAGTATACATGTTTGTACTCATTTTGAAGCTATATAATTTCTCTTCACATAGAGTCGGTTTTTATTTATTACCATGCATATTAAGTCGTCACCGAATGTAGGTACTTTTCCACGCGATTCTTGCAAAATTTGCTACAGTTACAACACATATTAAATCCTTTTAGATAATCCTGCAATTTTGTGAGCGTGGACATGGTCTCTACATCATTTTTGATTCCCTCTTTCCATCATCCTTCCTAAATTTTATTATTGAAAACTGTGCCTTATTAACTCTTTAATATTGTCAATATATACTACGTACATACAGATTTCCAGGAAATGACTTACATGTTTGTAAAAACGAGTTATGTTAACTTATAATTGGATACAGTTAACCCTGATAACTTCTATATTACTGGCAATATACAATATCCAATAAGGTAACATAACTATTGTTATTATTACTTAGATCTAGATCTAATGGATATTGTGTGTATATATATTATATATATATATATATATTATATATATAATATATCACATTTTGACTCCACACACGTATGTCTTGTTCATGTTAGCTACTAGTGTATTTTACATATTTACAATTATGATTGGCTCTTTCATAAATCTTAATAATATCTTGTAGTTATTCCTATCATATACATGTATTTGTTAGGTACAGACATTGTTCTATTAAACTTTGTCTTCCAGGAAATGGTTCCTCCGCTGATCCTCCTCATCCGTATGTTGACTTGGATATTATCTGCAGTAGGTGGGAAGGAAATGAACGTTTTTACCAATTGGTTTGCAAGTTTGAAATAAAAGAAGCAATATGAAAGAAAGAAATATTATTATACGGGGAAGTATTAAAGCTATAAACTTATTTGAAGATATATTATTTTTTTTGTTCAAAATTATCATGTCATAACAGATTTCATTTATTTCTCTTCCTTTTCCATCTTAGCACTGTAATTGTCATCACTAGTGTCGAAGAAAGGACGGAAGGCATGCTGCACCAGTTTCTTTGATGTTCCTCGGACATTTGAAGTCAATGGGCATTTTCCATTCATCAATACAATTTACAATGGATGTTATCGTTACATCGACTTTTATCTATTTGATATGCACTGAATATTTAGTTTTTAGTGTTATTATTATATGCATATTATATTTTTGTTCAAAAGAAATGTGAAAATGAAATATTTGGACAAAAAGCACTTGATAATGGGACGTTTTTTGTTGTTGAATTTAAGAAAAGGAAAAAAAAAGAAGTATATTAAAGAAGAGTCTAGGTGAAGATTATTTTTAATTTTCCTTGTTCAAATATTTTTTTTTTGGTATAATTGTTTATTGGTCTTTCCCATGTACTACAATGTTGTTTTTCTTGATTTGTTTTTGGAAATTAAAGGTTGAAGTCAAATCCAAAGCCATTTTATTTGCATTTGAGTTTATATATTCCAATCTCCACCCCCTCGGGGAAAATAAAGGAAAGGGACGGACTCCGGCAAAGCCAAAGGGAGAGTGGCAAATTAAGATTAAATTAATTCATTGGGGAGTTTAATCTCATGGCCCAAACACATATGTTTGATTCAGGAGGGCGGGGGGGTGGGCGGGGGTGGGGCTGGGCAGCAGAAAGAAAAGAAAGAGCAAATCAGTTGTGATTTTCTTGAAGCACTTTCCCCGACACCCCCCCCCCAAAAAAAGTTCAAAGAAAAAAAAAAAGTCTCAAAGAAAGAAAAAAAAAAGAAAAAAAAAATATCCCGGTACCTTGGGGCATTCTGCTCTTCTGCCCCCACTTAGCCTTACGCACCCACGTCGTTGGAGGTCTACTAAGATTTTTCAAAATAAAACATCGATCTGACCCACCCCCTCCGGCACCCTCCTTAAAAAAAAAATAAAATAAATTAAAAAAAATCTCAAAAAAAAAAAAAAAAATAAAAAAGGAGGGAGGGTTGGGAGGGGCTTCCCATTAGCATTAGTACCACACAATCATACCTAACTTTAAGATTTAAAAAAAAAAAATAACATCGACTGACCCAACCCCGCCCCGATTGGCCCCTGCACCCTCCATAGATCTATATTTTAATGACCTAAAAAAACATTTGCCTGTTCCCGATCCTCATTTTATTGCCTTATTTTAGTCTAAAACTTTGATCGGCTTCATATATTAATAATAAAAATTTTATTTTTGGAGGATAGGCCTTATAATTTTATAACACCATTGTTTCTTCTATGTTTCTTCATGCTATTAAAGAAATATTATACTCTCCGTTTGTGATAGTCCCGATAATAAGAATAAACCAGCACATAAAAGGTTTACAAACTAAATAGGGTGGTGGGACTAGTAGGACTCGACCATCAGATGGCGCCTTCTGGTCCTCGGCAACAATCGACGCGCTCGATTACGACATGTTGTCAAATACGAGCCTTCGCGAAATCTGCGCGTAGGAACACATCGCCCCCCTACAAGTTTGGTATCATGCCAAAGCCGAGTGTTCACCGAGTCAAAAACGTATTGAACACTTGTTTGAACAACGGCCAGAGTTGTTTGTAAATTTAGAATGAATTTGACCTAATACCACAAAAATATTCGTCTCAAAGAACGACGCTTAAACGGATAAATTATCGGTTAAAATTTTTTTTTTCGAAAATAATGTCCAGAAATATTCTTACTTCGTGAAACCAGTTTTTGCTCGGTGTTTACTTTCAAAAGCTTTCTGAGAAGTAACCCTGAAGCTGAAGCTGTAAACCGGAAGTGGATGCGGTCGGGAGCTGTACGGACCCCCGAACATGGAAAATTATAACGCGACTTCAACGATAGACACTTCATGAAAAATCATTTTTGGGTAACAAGATGACTTGTTTTCATCAAAACAACATCAAGAAATGAAAGATAAGTATATTTTTCTACGTGGTAAGTGACATTAACAAACATAAAATGTATTTTAGAAGCAATAACTAAACATTGACAGAGAATTACATTGTGTGCAGTCGGAATAGGACCCCTTAAAAATTGCTTCCGTTTTGGCCGTCGCTACTACTGGTACCGCCTAGGCAGTGAATTGGCGATGATTTTTTGCACCAGATTCGACAAGAAACCTTGCACGTTGGCTAGGCGCAAAATTTAACTACTTTTTACATCAAATCGTTTAAATTTTCAATGACTTTCTTCGAATATGAAAGCCTGGGGAAAATGACATTTCAAAGCATTATTTCCTCTTGCTTAAAATTGCATAACAGTCCACTCTTGAATTTGTTTTGTTGGATGGTTAGCCCCCCCCCCTACGTTATAGATCCTGTCTGTGATGACCACACTCCATCGGACCTGAATTCTCAAGGTTTGCCGCCTTAAGTGATTGTAAAGTCACACAAAAAACAAAAATATAACTTTATTACAAAAAAATAAAAGTTTAAACTGCCGGCCAAATCGTGAAATAGCCTTAGTCCCGCCTTTTTTTTAAATTTAGGATTTTATTATTATTAACTGTTCATTAGGTCCTATAGCTAACGTTAGGCCTATTTTTTTTTTTTTTTTGCGTGTTTTAGGTCTAACGTTAACTTACCAGCGCTGGCGCGAAGGGCGACGCCGCTGTAGAGGAATTTGTTCATTTACGTTTGAATACTTGTATTGGGTTGACCTTTTTGAAGGGTCGACCCGGACGTGAAAAAATCGCTGTGCTTTGCAGCATGAGCCGCATATGGCCGCTAGAGCGCCTGCTCTAGCGCCTTAGCTAGCTTGCTACAGCGGCGCTCCGACGGGGGTTTCTATATCGCCATTGTACCGTACCTGCGATTATTGGAAACACAAGTTACGTCATACGTGTTTGAACTGATTTTTGCCTCAATATCAAATCAACTCATTTGTTTATGCAACATAAATATGTGGAATAACCTATTTGCTCTTGTATTCGGAAGTTTACATAATTCAAGTGAGTTATCATTTTAAATATATTACCTGTGAGGAGATTCGGGGTATACCAGCCCCCCAACTAATATCCGTCAGTTCCGTCGCTTTCGCGGCGAGGGGACTGGTCAGTCTAACTGTTGGTCTAACGTATAATTGGTAAGGAGATCAGCGAGGTCCTTGCGGCGCTACAAACAAACGCATGTAAAGTTACTGTCAATGTTGAAGGAGGGGTGACATCCGAAAATGCCAAACTGCATTTTATGTATTAATTTTCAATCAGATAATTGACATCAATTTAAAAAACTTACAGTTTGCCTGACGACTTCGGAACCGGCTGGCTTCAGGTCCTTGACGTCCTGCATCGATATTACACGAGGCTCGGCGCGGGTCCGCGCCGCGGCGCGCTGGCCTAAATCGCGCGCGGTGCCGGTTTTAGTGCATTTGATTGCAGCGTCAATATGTATAAACATGTTGTTCATTATGCAAGACCAAAATTGTTGTCAAGCTGGCGCTCTTTCAAACTATATGCAACATTCAAGAACATCATTTTTATAATACAAATGACAGACAATCACTTATGGGGTGAATGATACTTTTTAATGGGATTGATTATTCTGGGGGGGCCCCTTTTTCTACGTCTTTAGCTTTTCTATGGTTATCAATGTGGGGTTAACCCACAAGTCAAAACCTCCCCATTAGTGGTATATAGTACAGACATTTTGCCCACATGTACTTGGTAAGAGCACCACACACACACACACGCACAACACCACACAACACCACACACCACACACACACACCACCATCTAAGTCACATCCATCCAAAACACAGTAGATGTGGCCTTTATAAGCTGGACATTAATAGATTAGAATCCGTAGCGGTTAAAATCAACATTCTTTTTTTAATTATTGTATAGGAAGTTTAGAATCTTTTAAAACGTTCTACTGTGAGTTTACCTTTAAAAGAGCAAGCAGTGGCCTGCAAAGTTCTTTTCATCTCGCCGACATACGTCTCCGAAAGGTTTAATTAAAGAGAACCCATTTCCTTGATATTCTCGATTGCTCGAGCCAGGTGCGACACACACCGTCACACTTCATCCACATCTATAGGTAACGGAAATAAAGACAAAAGAAAACAAAAATTATTAATTGTCTTTTTGATCGGTATAGCATCTAGATTTTTTTTTTGGGAAGGGTAAAACACAAAATCATTATATTAATTTCGTACGTTAGAAAATCTTCAAAAGAATGAAGCAAGAACAGTGTTCGATTCATTTATTTTTTAAATCTATTTTTTTTTATTCATTTATTATGTGTGGTTAACAAAAATGCATGTAATAATATGATCATAATCTCACAAGAAATAGCAAAAACAGTTTTACAGGTATAACGACCATACCACTAATACGACTTGTGGTTATATGACGTAAACACAGAGGTTTGGCAGCATAAGCTTGTAGATCGAGGCATTGCCAAACCTTTACATTTAATACTTGGTGAATGTTAATAACGACATGAACGAAGAATATAAATATAAACAATGCATATCAGTAACTAATTAACTAAATAAAAAAATATTAAAGAACTAAAACAACGTTTGAGAAGGATAAAACTGAGGGGAAGAAAGAGGGATTGCACAAATTATTGTCTAACAAAATCTTTTGAGTGTCAATGTTCATGGGAAATACCTTAAAAGTCGAATTATGAGGGATTGTAAGAAGACAAAAACTGAATTGATCACATCCTTGAGGTACGCATGTGGTTAAGCGATTACGAATATCAATTTATAAAGAATTCCAAACATCTGGACCATTGTGCCCCACTGATTTTTTTTTTAATGAGCCAATGCAGTCCGAGGATTTCAAAGATGTAAATTGGGTGCCTGTCTTGTAGGAAAAATATGGATATCACTATTTCGACGAAACATAGACGATTAAGAAATTGGCAAAAGATTAAGATTGTGACGGTACATAAATAGGGAGGTTTGCAGAAAATCTATGTCACTAATGCTGCAGTCACACAGACACTTACGTTGAGTTACGTCCGGGTGCGTCCAAAAATTATTTTCTTTTCTGCTGATCCCCACAGATGTCTTCCCATCAAAGTCAGCAGTGGAAATAGTGATAATTTTTTTCATCCAATAAAACAAAAAATAAAAAAGAAAAAAGAAATGATAGAATAGAAGATGAAATAATGATACAACAACAAAAACGTAACTAAACGCAAGTGTCTGTGTGACTGTAGCATAACTGTCAGCGTCTTGAGTTTAACGAAGAAAGGCTGTGTATGATCAAGGAAACCAGCTCCAGCACATATACGTATTGATTTTTTTGCAACAAAATAATCGGGTCTGTAACACATTCTGTGGTTGCCCAGAGAACATTGCAATAGGAGACATAGGGTAGAATCAAGGTATTATATACCATGAGTAATATTTTACCAGGTACAAAATGTTTCACTCAATATAATATGTCTATATTTCGAGAAACGGGCTTCCTTATGTGTTTCAGATGGTCATTTCAGTTAAGGTGTTCATTACTGTGAACACCAAGTTTTTCTCAAAATTGTACTGGTTACGAGACTTTTTACCTGTGAAGTGGATAAAAAAAGGTAAAAGTAATTTAGTTCTAAACCATTGAGATAATTTTGGCAGTTCTGCATTGATTGTACTCTCGAATGTATGAATATTGCGATGAAATTAGAAAACACTTGTATCATCTGCAAATAATATGTAATCTAAATCAGTAGATACATTAAAAATATCATTAATATGTATCAGGAATAGAAAAGGACCTATTATCGATCCTTGCGGAACACCACAAGCTGAGGACATTGTATTTGAATTGATATTGCTATAGCATGTATACTGCCTTCTGGATGAAATTGAACTCTTAAACCACTCTAATGAAACACCCCTTACACCACAATGTTCTAGTTTATGTAAGAGAATTTTATGATAAAGTGTATCGAAGTATCAAATGCTTTGCTTTAGGTCCATGAAAACTCCAATAACATGTTCACTGGAAGCTAGGGCATCAGAAACACTGTCATAAAATTTCAACAAAGCAATGTCTGTAGAGTGTGATTTTCTATATCCATATTGGTTGTGTTTTAGGAGATAATTTTTGTCAAGAAAACTATTATTGCCTGTTATATATATATATATATATATATGTATATATATATATACAGTGGTGGCCAAAATTATTAGAACACCAAGCATATTTGAATAATTTTAGTCATTTTCATTCAGTTGACCATTTAAATACCTATAAAATGATTTGAACGTCTCTGAATATCATCATTATGCTTTAAAAACTAAATATCAAAGCCATGCGTTGGGAACTCGCCCCCAAGTCACCCTTTTTATGTTACACCACCAATTGAAAAATCTAAAAATCTTGCCCTTTTCAGGATCAAAGTATCATAACGTTAAACATTTTAAGCCTCTCCCTACAAAAGTATATATATTCTGAGGATGCCAAAAATGGCATTCATAACAACACAGGGTGAAGTAGTTACATCTTATGTGAGAATTTTAAATGATTTTTGAAAGGCCCCAAATTTTTAATTCAGTGCCCCTATTTAAGTCCCCCGTTCCAATGACCCTTAATATTTCAACATATTTGAATTGCTCATGAAATTTCCTTTTAAAAATATATTCATTTACAGGGAGTGTCTTCATTCAATAAAAAAATGGTCTTAACCTTCAATGGGCATGGTTATTTTGGTCATCTCACCCCCAAGGGTGGGGGCGAGTCTACCCGTCCCATTTGACCATAACTTAGCATGTATTTGAGGTATATTAGAATAAATAAGCCTGCTAAGTTTCATACTTCTACCTCAAATAATTTTTGAGTAATAGGCATATGTAATTGGCATTTTACTTTTTTTGCATTTACACTACATGTTTAATACACAAGTCTATGGGGAAACCAAAAGCGCATAGCGCAACTATTTTTAATGCTGCGCATTATCAGATGGTCAAAACTATATAACTTTGGTATCAACATATATGTAAGACCCTATGCTAAAAAGTCATGAAAGCTCATGTCACACAAAAGATATCTTTCATCTGATTTCGGCAAATGAACTAGGGCTTTGATAATCCCATAGACTTTGTGTAGGTTCAGGTGTTCTAATAATTTTGGCCACCACTGTATATGATCCTCTCAAGCACTTTAGCTAAACTAGGCAAAATTGATATGGGTCTATGATTATTAAAGGTCGAAAAGTCTTTTTTTTTAATGAATAGGAATAGCATTTGCTACTTTGAAAGAAGAGGGAAACACACCAGTCTTAACACCAGTCGACAAAGAGAGGTTCACTCTCGATTGGGTAACACGGGATATAAAATACCAAAAGCCTGAAAATATTACCAGGGGTTGAATCTACATCAATTTGCACATTATAGCAAGCATTTCCACAAAACAGGATGCCACAAGTTTCGCTTAAAATATGGTTACCCCGTCGTATAGAATATTCATAAAGACCCCAAATAGTCAGAAAAATAAAATAGCCAGGTTATACATCAAGCAAGGCCAAAGCTACATAATAAAAAAGAACGCCTTCAGTGACTATACTCGGAATCGGGAGCATCGGAAATTGTATTCCCCCATTCAAACGGGCCTGAATTGCTGCGTTGCTGAAGGAAGTCTTGTCATACACATGAAATGCTATAGCCGTTCGGCATCGAGGAATGATGGAGTTTGCCTTACAAAGATTTGATTCTACAACAATAGGCCCTCCGCAAGCATGTGTGTCTATTCTCGTGGCATCCAACCTTTGTATTAAAGGTCAAACTCAAAAACATGTTGACGCCAGAGGGCTCTAGTATTCCATGCCTATATGGTTAAGGCTCGATCAACATTATATGCAACATTTTTGATTCATTGGATTTATATTCCAAGCATACTTCCAAATTCCATTGATGTATGGTTATTCTCACTCTTTAATATTCCAATTAAAACCTTACAAAAATTGAAGCTTACTTACAATAGATAGAGGCAAGGAAGCAGATGTAAAAATATGCCCAAACATGTTAAACGAGAATTTGTTGTTGCGATTACTCCAAAGGCAGAAACGTGTCCAATCGTTTTCTCTTTCAACTCTTTCTTTTTAAATAAAATGATGCTTGCTAATGGTGCGTTGGTCAATCCAACGTATTCAAGATGCGATTTTAATTTGAAACAATGAGCAGGTCACGTTTGGGGATGTTGTCGATGAAATATAATTCAATTTTTAATTGGCGTCTTGACTTCAGTTTAACACCATATTGCCTTTTATGGCTCCTTCAGATCCGAGTCGTGACTAAAGTAGTCTTTCTTCTCGCCAGTTAATTTTGAAATAAGGACTTTAATCTTTGAAGTTCTTAATGCAATATGAATATATTTTCCGCCCATAATACCCTTTGATCTTCCATCAATATTAAATTACTGCCTTCCAACAATGACTGTCCCGTTAGTTAGTCTGACCGAATCCGTGACTAATGTGAATTTTCTTCTGACAATCATTCTGACGACTGTTTAAAGGGAAGTTCCCCTAGAATTTTATTGGTCTTAAAAAAGAAGATAAATAATAAAAAATATATTAGTGAAAGTTTGAAGAAAATCGAACAAAAAATAGCGAAGTTATGAAATAATTAAAGTTTGATTCTGTGACGTCACGTGCGAGCAGCTCTCCCATTGGTTGTGTATGTAAGTTCCATAATTTTTGTCTTTTTGTCATGGTTCTTGATAAAGGAATGGGTCAATTTGATATAGTCATGTATATGAACATATGTTTGAGGGTATATCGACTGCACAGGTGATGTCAGAATCGTGTGCACTGTATTTGCAAAGTCTGGCGATAGGAACTAGTTCTGTCTGTATAATTATAGTTGGTTAGGAATTCACACAAATAAAACATATCTCATTCATTTCATATAAAGTTTACAGCTTACAAGCATGCTTTAAATTCATGAACTATTGACTATTTGCTTCAAACCACAGTTGGTTTCCAGGACTTACATTATGTCCTCATGATTATATTGTAAACAATATATGGCATAATGCATATTCCAAAAACAAAAGAAATTTACCAAAATTTACAATGTTCCTAATATTTGTGAAGATATTCCAATGTAAAATGTTTAACCACGATATATTAAACTATGATGTTTCAAAACATGAACTCACGAAATATTAACCCAGATTTCATGAACTCTGTTTATAGTTTTATCAATAAAGTATACCTTAAACAGTGATATTTCTATGCACGTGAACTCAAGAAATATTAACCCAGATTTCAAAGAACTTCCGTTTATAGTTAAATCAAGAAGGTACCTTCCGCGGGCTTAAATTAGTGTTCCATTAATGTCTCAAATTAATCCGTTGAATAAATAAACGATACTCATCACGCGACGCGACTGGTTTCTATCCATGTAACCGCACGCTATCTGTCTCGATCTGTCCTATCGAAAACCTACGATACATGGATCTTTGAAGTAGCAGTCAAACGCCTGTAGTTGAAGTCAGCTGATCTCCCATCGACGAAAGTGTTAACCCATACTTAGGTCAGACGCCGATCAGCGTCGAAGTCAACGATGATGTTGAGCCGTCTATGAAATACTCCGCAAGTGCGGATCCAGGAATATAACTGAACTCGAAACTGCCGGAAAAAGTCTGAAACAAGCCCGAAACAAGCCTGAAACCCAGTTCATCTGTAACTGCTGTTGAAATAATACATCCAATGCAAAGGTCATAGCATACATGAAACATGTTTATTCTATATGATTATTTCATAAAACTATGCACACTTGGCAGTTTTAATGTATCATTAAAGATTGTCTTAAGTATCAAATTCACCTTAATAACCCACCAAAATATTCAATGCATTTTGCACAGGGTTATGTAATATTTCACATTAATGCATTAAACATGTTAAAGCTCCTTTCAAAATATAAACCCTTGTAGCAATACAAATATCAGAAAACATCTATAATTCATTACTTCTCTCTAACAGTCGTGGTCAAATAAAATGGTAGCAGTTGGAGAACATTTTTTTTATAGTGTGAAGGTTAATATCAACGTGGTATTGTTTGTAATTTTCATAAAGCAGGAATATCACTCTTTCTCCTTCAATTTTTTTCATCACATTTGGTGCAGTATTTTTTGAGAATTGACTAATTTCTACAATCAAGAAAAATCCATTTTTCGCACGCCGTCCATGCCTTTGTGTACGATTTCGCATAAATGACCGTGAATTCAGCGCTACAGAACAATAGAAGTGCGCGTAATTTCGATTTGTTCCTCGTCGCACAAAACTTAGCATAACTTTTGTTTACAAAAGCAAATTATACAGGACAAAGCGCATCAGCAAGAAAAATCTTTTGCTTTAATTGGTAGCCACAAACACACATTATATGAAAAGATGTCACACCTAAATGATTTTTCCCCGACTGTGCCATTTTTTTTTTACACAGACTGTAGTAAATGAATGCCTATTAATCTGGTAAAAGAGCTTCATAATAACTTCCTTTCCATTTTATCGAAGGAAACATAAATTACTGCTTCTCTTAACTTCCATATAATTTGCTCTATGAACAATACCAACTCACAATTATCTGTTTTAACAAAGAATCATAAATTTTACCATCCTGCTTTTCTTTGTTGTGAAAAGGACATCAAAATGCATAATTTACTCAAATATATCATCCAAATAATATAATTCCAATGCTTTGGCTGATCAGAGGTTCAAATGTAATGAATTTCTTATAATATCATTATCTATATCACATGTGTAGCTTTTCAATTACATGTGGCACGCCCTAATTTGTGAAATTGACCTAAACATAGAAAACATTGATAAGGATAAGGAAAATGGGGCTATATCGACTATCCGAGTCACTGGGGACATGCCTGATACGTAACCCTCTATTCCAGCTATCTTCTAAAGAATTCACGGTTGGGAGAATTTCCAAAAAGAAATCTATTGTTTTGCGATGGCGAAAACGGTGGCGAAGCTCCACACAGAACTCTTCAACATGGGGATTCGTTCCAACCGCACATATTCAATGGATGCAAAAATACTTTTGCCAGGACAATATTGTCAGGCGACATATGAACTGTATTTTTCATCGAGTTTTCTCAAAATATTTCCACTAATGTTTATAGATATCAAACAAAATACTGTCCTGAACATTTATAAACTGTATTATTACTAGTCGTGCATCCGAGTCCCGCACATGAAGAATTTCTATGGTTAATTTAATGATTTAATTATAACGTAAGGGGTACCTCGGATGAAAGACTAGTATAGGAACAGTTTTTTATAGTGTTTTTTTTTGTGTGTGTCATATTCTCTAACTTTTATTGACTAAATAAACTGATAAGCAGACAGTCATTAATATACAGCTCTATTTAACTTGTCTGAAAGTGGCAGAGTGGTCTTGGAAGAGAAGGGAAATGAGGGGTAGGATGTATATCAAACGGGTTAATTGCCGTATCTGTATTTAGTTTTGGGAGGGGACTCGGATGAACGACTAGTATATAGTAGTCTCCCGAGTCCCCTTTAGCGTGTTTATCACTAACCCAGCGAATTTCCCAGAGGCGGGGATTGGATGACGGACTAGTATAAGACAAGTTTTATAGT
>CALNVZ010001721.1:4172954-4187150 GCA_940671915.1 Paracentrotus lividus
TCAAAAACGACTGAGGGTAACCTCACGAAAATTAACCCAGATTTCATGAACTCGTTATAAGTTTAATCAATAAAGTATATACCAACCAGTGGAATACTTTTAATTGCACGTGAACTCAAAAATATTTAACCCATTATCAAGAACTTCCTGTTAGTAGTTAAATCAAGAAGGTACCTTCGCGGCGCTAAAATTAGTGTTCCCAATTAATGTCTCAAATTAATCCGTTGAATAAATAAACGATACTCATCACGCGACGCGACTGGTTTCTATCCATGTAACCGCACGCTATCTGTCTCGATCTGTCCTATCGAAAACCTACGATACATGGATCTTTGAAGTAGCAGTCAAACGCCTGTAGTTGAAGTCAGCTGATCTCCCATCGACGAAAGTGTTAACCCATACTTAGGTCAGACGCCGATCAGCGGTCGAAGTCAACGATGATGTTGAGCCGTCTATGAAATACTCCGCAAGTGCGGATCCAGGATATAACTGAACTCGAAACTGCCGGAAAAAGTCTGAAACAAGCCCGAAACAAGCCTGAAACCCCAGTTCATCTGTAACTGCTGTTGAAATAATACATCCAATGCAAAGGTCATAGCATACATGAACATGTTTATTCTATATGATTATATTCATAAAACTATGCACACTTGGCAGTTTTAATGTATCATTAAAGATTGTCTTAAGTATCAAATTCACCTTAATAACCCACCAAAATATTCAATGCATTTTGCACAGGGTTATGTAATATTTCACATTAATGCATTAAACATGTTAAAGCTCCTTTCAAAATATAAACCCTTGTAGCAATACAAAATATCAGAAAACATCTATAATTCCATTACTTCTCTCTACAGTCTGTGTCAAATAAAATGGTACAGTTGGAGAACATTTTTTTTATAGTGTGAAGGTTAATATCAACGTGGTATTGTTTGTAATTTTCATAAAGCAGGAATATCACTCTTTCTCCTTCAATTTTTTTCATCACATTTGGTGCAGTATTTTTTGAGATATGACTAATTTTCTACAATCAAGAAAAATCCATTTTTCGCACGCCGTCCCATGCCTTTGTGTACGATTTCGCATAATGACCGTGAATTCAGCGCTACAGAACAATAGAAGTGCGTAATTTCGATTTGTTCCTCGTCGCACAAAACTTAGCATAACTTTTGTTTTACAAAAGCAAATTATACAGGACAAAGCGCATCAGCAAGAAAAATCTTTTGGCTTTAATTTGGTACCACAAACACACATTATATGAAAAGATGTCACACCTAAATGATTTTTTCCCCGACTGTACCATTTTTTTAAATACAGACTGTAGTAAATGAATGCCTAATAATCTGGTAAAGAGCTTCATAATAACTTCCTTTCCATTTTATCGAAGGAAACCATAAATTACTGCTTCTCTTAACTTCCATATATTTGCTTTATGAACAATACCAACTCACATTATCTGTTTTAACAAAAGAATCATAAATTTTACCATCCTGCCTTCTTTGCTGTGAAAGGACATCAAAATGCATAATTTACTCAAATATATCATCCAAATAATTAATTCCAATGCTTTGCTGATAAGAGGTTCAAATGTAATGATTTCTTATAATATCATTATCTATATCACATGTGTAGCTTTTCAATACATGTGCCACGCCCTAATTTGTGAAATTGACCTAAACAAGAAAACATTGATAAGGATAAGGAAAATGGTACAAAATTATCACTTACAGGTTTCACAAATCATAGTGGGAGCTGTAGAGGAGTCGTAACCTGGCCTGCATGCCTGGATTCCTTGATGCACCAACAAACTATCAAAAGTTTAACAAGGCTGCGCATCCTACATGACTTTCCTCTCACAGAACTTCAGCATGACCTTCTCTCACCAATGCTAAAAGTGTTCTCCACCCCTTCTCACTCCTACAACACACACCTCATATAGAGCCTGTACTGTGCCATGCATGAGTTATGCCTAATAGCACCACCCACATACCACTCCTATACAAATAGTGCACTCCACCAAAAGAGCCTATTGTCCCCCTAAATATAGCTATCAACTACTAGTAGTAGAGCGGATTAGCTGAATAATTGTGCAAAATTTGACTAAAGCATGAAACTTCTACCAATGGTAGTGCATGCCATAAGTTTCATTTTAAGATCGGGAGGCACGTCAGATTTGACCTCTGGTGAACTCCAGAGGTCAATGACCTTAAACTATCAAAATATTGATGTTGACATCATTTTTTGAATGAATGACATGATGATAATGCCCCGAACATGCATTATATTTTGTAATAAAGGATTATTAATTATAGACAGGGTTTTAGATTTGAATTCTGAGAACAATGAAAGGTCAGTGACCTCAAAATATTAGAATATGAATATTTAGCGTTATTGGCTAAGGAGAAACATTGCTATGGTATAAAACTTTGCATTTTTGGTTAAAATGAGACCGTTTTGATATTCTCAGAGCAATTGATACTCATTTACAGGTTCTTAACCTTTGACCTCCGTAGACTGCAAAAGGTCATTGACCTCAAAATATGAATATATTGATATTTGCGCTGTTGGTTATTTCATACTCTACATATGTGAAGTCTGTTGCCATTAATAGCTTTCATGTTACATATTAGGCAAGTTTCCACCTTGACCTTTGACATGTATGAGGTCAAAGGTCGACATAGGCGGGTCACTATAATGAAAGACAATAACGTCTTCCATTAGCTGATTGTCATACTCTTGTCCTGCGTGGTTCTCCTGCCGAGTCGTAGTTGATCAGCTTATATTTACTTGAGGAGCTGGAGGCGGATGCTTGCATGCTTTGGTAGATGCTGTACAGAAAGTGATCAAGAAAGTGCAGGTCATACAAACTGTGGACACTGCTGTTTTTGGTACTGGCTAATTTCAACAACAAAGATACTGACGAACTTTACATAGCTCTTTGTAGAAGATTCAGCTCCCAGTAATCGCTTACATGTATTTCTGTTTCCAATTGTCATGCCCTCATACATGTAGAGTATGACACTGTACATATTCCCTAAAAAAAGGAAAGAATTAAGTCTGCCTGGAAGATGTGAAAAGTGCTCCCTGAAGTAACATAATCTCTTATACGTATTCCAAGTGATATGAGTATAATAAAGAAACTACAAGTTATATGGTACAGACTCCATGCATGTCACTGCTACTCGTAGAGCGCTTTTTTGCGCTGATGAACGTCTGCAATAGTGATGGAAGTGAACAATGTCAGGTAGTAATAATGGTTCTTTACTCACAAATCTATGGCTCTTTGAAGTATTTCCCCAATCATGCCAATGGAGATGGTGCACTAAGCAGAATGCATACTGGACTGCTTTTAAGTAACCAGACTAGGGCATGGTGTCAAATCCTGACCTACCAATCCCATCTGACATGGGCAAAGGAATCCTGTGTGGTTGCAGCCTCTTTGGATAGACTGTCAGAGGCCTTTTAATATCTTGCCATATATATTGATGCAAATGCAAGGAAGTATGCACTAGTTGTTGGAAGTACACCAATATACACATTCAAGTTCACTCCATCATATTTTTAGACTGTTGCTATCGGGAATGATTCATTCTCTCACTCGATCAGTCGATTATTCCTGACTGTTCTCGTTAAAGGGACAACTTGACCGCAGAAGATGCAAATGTTTTCCTAGAGCTATCTTGTCAGTTGCAGGCAAAATTTTTAGATTTTAGCGTATGTAGCTTGTCCTGTCCCGTTCTCGTTAGCACACACCTATTCAGAACAATCAAAGGACTAAATGCCAGATCGAGTGAGTGAATGAATTGTTCCCGATAGCAACCGTCTCCAAATATGATCGAATGGACTTTTGTGTAGCCTTGCTAGCAAAGCATGTTTCTTGCTCTTACATCAGTTCATGGTAAGAATTTGAGGCCTCTGACATCACAGGATCCCTTTGTCCCTGTCAGATGGGCTTGGTACAGGTCAGGATTCGGAACCATGGTGTGGTTCTTTAGCATTCCTGTGAGAGTCAAAGATTTACGGGTGAAGAACTGTTAGTACGACCTGACATTGTTCACTTCCATGACTATTGCAGACAAAGTCAGCACAACATGCTAGCACTCTACAGGTAGCACTTTACATGTAGCAGTGACATGGTGTCTGTACTCGTATAACTTTAAATATCTCTATACTCACATAACTTCGACTAGGCGTTACTCCCAGGAGTACTTTACAGGCAGACTCATTTCTCTTTCTAGCGAAAAATAACAGTATCATATATGAGGGCATGACAATTAGAAACATATACGCATGTTAGCGATTGCTTATCAGCTACAAAGAGCTATATAAAGTTCACCAGTATATGTTTTTGAAATTAGCCAGTTCCAAAACAGCAGTATCCACAGTTCGTATAGCCTGCACTTTATTGATGACTTTCTGTAGGCCTACAGCATCTATATACCCAAGCATGCAAGTATCCGCCTCCAGCTCCTCAGGTAAATATGTGACGAAGCTGATCAAGTCGGAGTCGGCATGAGAATCACGCAGGCCAAAAGTATGACAATATAGTGGTAGACGTTGTTGTCTTTTATTATAGCGACCCGCCTATGTCGACCTTTGACCTCATATATGTCAGAGGTCAAGGTAGACACTTGTCTACGTAACATGAACGCTATTCATTGCAACAAACTTTATACGTAGAGAATATGAAATAACCAACAGCGCAAATATCAATATTTTCATATTTTGAGGTCAATGACCTATAGCAGTACACGGAGGTCAAAGGTTAAAAACCTGTAAATGAGTATCAAGAGCTTTCCAATATCTCATTTTAACCAAAAATACAAAGTATTATACCATAGCAATGTTTCTACTTAGCCAATAACGCTGAATATTCATATTCTGATATTTTGAGGTCATTGACCTTTCATTGTTCTCAGAGTTTAAATCTAAAGCCCTGTCTATAATTAATAATCCTTGATTACATAATATAATGGATGTTCCGTGCATTATCATCATGTCATTCATTGAAAAGTGATGTGAAACAGCAATATTTTGATAGTTTAAGGTCATTGACCTCTGGAGGTCACCAGAGGTCAAATCTGACGTGCCTCCCGATCTTAAAATGAAACTTATGGCATGCACTACCATTGGTAGAAGTTTCATGCTTTAGTCAAAATTTGCACAATTCGCCTAAAATTTAGAGCTAAACAGCTCTACTATAGCCTTTTCCTCATAGTCTAAAATCTCAGTCACTTTGTGACAGGTGACGTAATTAATTTCTTCTGGAAAAAAATGACATTTTATGGAATTTACACTGCATAACACATTGGAGATCTGCTCGCATGTGACGTCACAGAATCAAAAATTTGAATATTCATAACTTCATCATATTTTGGTCAATATTCTCCAAACCTTCACTCATATTTTTCGTTTATTTTTCTGCATTTTTTTAAAAACCAATTGAAACCCAGTAGTGTGGCATCCAGTGGGGAAAATATAGGTTTCGTTTGCAAGTCATGTTAATGTTTGGCAACATCTATATATATGTTCTACTTGATCACACGAATCAGAAAATATATGTGACCAATTTTTAGGTGACCCAAAATGAAGGTCAAAGGTCATGCTTCATTAACATAAACATAATTTTGTTCAAATTGTGTCGAATTTGGTATCAAATTGTAGGTAATGTTGTAACTAGCAATTAAGTAAATTATCATTTTTTCACCCGACCAGTCAGTTTTGAGCAATATGCAAATTAGTTTATTTATGCATAATTGAATGCATATTAGAGTCAAGTTGAACGGCGATCAGACACAACATATCCATAGACAATATTAATAAAAA
The DNA here is from genome assembly GCA_940671915.1 of Paracentrotus lividus. Lineage (NCBI taxonomy): Eukaryota > Metazoa > Echinodermata > Echinoidea > Camarodonta > Echinidae > Paracentrotus > Paracentrotus lividus. Next base: position 4,178,781 of record CALNVZ010001721.1, read on the forward strand.
CTAATCAAGATGAAAACGTGAATCGTACTATCCTAATATTGCTGCCACATTCTGGTGACCCTTATGGCCTTGAAAATAGGTCAAAGGTCAATTTATATGATGATTAACAACCTAGAAATGGCATTAATTTGGCAAAAACCGAATTTTCTATGAACTTTGACCTTATTTCTAAGTCAAATGTGTCAAGTAAGAATATGACGACCTCTATTTTTTGGTAGATGGCATCAAGGAAATCATATTTATGTTAGTTGCCTACAAAGTTAAAGGGCCCTCAAAGTCGGAGATCGTGGGGAATGCGCGTTTTTCTGAGCTCCATTGACTCGTACACAAATCGACAGTGGCTTACGCATGGGTCGGCCTACTGGGGATCTAACATTCGGACAGCACGAACATGACGAAGTTTGACGAATTCAGATCAGTAAATAGGGTCAGTAGGTTCGGATTCGCGAGTCCTCACCAATTTTTAGTTCATAGACTCTCAACGGGTCTCTCCGTATAAATTCAATGAGAGGACTTGTATATGCTCCATTTCAGAAACAAAACATAGGTTAGATTTACTTCGGAATTCTGGTTAATTAGCCTAGCCATGAAGGATTAACCGGATTAACTCCAAACGGGTTGGCACTGAAGATTACGCAACACGCCTCAGGCTCTGATTGGAATGTTATTATTTCATCCGAGATAAGGTGATTTCCCCATGTTTTATCAATTATACGTCCCTTTGAGCTTATACGCCCAACAGGTCAAAGGTCAAAGTTCAAGAAAGACGTTTTGACCACAGTTTTTTTGTCTTGACCTTAGTCTTATTGGGCCGTATTACTTTAAATGTGTTATTGAATACTGTTAATGTGTTCTACTTGATTCTATGAACCAGGAAATGTTAGTTTTAATTGACCTATGGCCTTTAAATAAAGTAAAAAGTGCAAAAAATACATAGTTTCTACTTTTTCCAGATTTTTTAGCGTCACGTTATTTGAACTTTGACCTTAACTTGAGGTCATATATGTCAATGAAAGAGAATAGCAACGTTGATATTCTGATTTATTGGAACAAGTAGAACAAGGATAACTATGATTATCAAAATTATTAAGCTATAATATGGCCAATAAAACAAAGGTCAAGACACACATAGAACGTTTTGTCTTGATCATAGTTCTGTTTGGCCTTATTAACTTAAATATTGATAACAACAGTTGTACATGATCCCTTGATACCATGAACCAGAATATCAACGTTGCTTTTTTTTCATTGACACATATGACCTCAAGTTAAGGTCAAAGTTCAAATAACATGACGCTAAAAAACCTGGAAATAGCAGAAACTATGTATTGTTTGGACTTTTCACCTCATTTAATGGTCATATGTCAATGAAAACAAACATTTCCTGGTTCATGGGAACATGTAGAACACATTTACAGTGTTTAATAAAATATTTCAAGTAACACGGCCCAATAAGACTAAGGTCAAGACAAAAAAACTTTGGCCAAAACGTCTTTCTTGAACTTTGACCTTTGATCTGTTGGTCGTATAAGCTTAACTTTGTTGGCAACTAACTTGAATATGTTTTTCATGATGCCATTAGCCAAAAAATAGAGTTCGACAAATTTTTAGTTGACACATTTGACCTAAAAATAAGGTCAAAGTTCATAGAAAATTCGGCTTTTGCCAAATTAATGCCATTTCCAGGTTGTTAATCATCATATAAATTGACCTGTGACCTATTTTCAAGGTCGTAAGGGTCACCAGAATATGGCAACAATATTAGGCTAGTATGATTCACGTTTTAATCTTGATTAGTTTTTATTAATATTGTCTATGGATATGTTGTGTTTGATCACCGTTCAACTTGACTCTATTATGCATTCAATTATGCATAAATAAACTAATTTGCATATCGCTCAAAACTGACTGGTCGGGTGAAAAAAAAAATGATAGTTTACTTAATTGCTAGTTATAACATTACCTACAATATGAACAAAATTATGTTAATGAAGCCTGACCTTTGACCTTCATTTTGGGTCACAAAAGGTCAATTGAAAAATTGGCCACATATATTTTCTGATTCGTGTGATCAAGTAGAACACATATATAGATGTTGCCAAACATTAACATGACTTGCACACGAAAATACATAGGATCCCACACTACAGGGTGAACTTCCCCTTTAAAGCTCCGTAATATGAAACCATATGGTACAAAGTGCTTGAGAGTAAATAAATTTGATTATCTTTTAAGGACGTTGCACAGTTATGTGTCTGCGCATCTTGACCGCGCATCTTGACCGCGCATCCTGGGCGCGCATTATTTATTTATATACCTCATTTTAAGAACTTTAATAATCCTGTCTTCTGATTGGTTGAAAGTGCAGTCATAATCTGACCTATGGCCCCCATAGACATTTTTCCCGGTTTTACCGGTCAATAGAACATTTTAACAGTACTTTTTGCCCATGGGCATAAGTGCGATCCCCATTTGTTACGTGCAAGGCTGCTGCGCATGCGCTTTACTTCAGATAACCATATTTGCGGCGCGATTTGGTCGATAATTTTAGAACACTCCGCTGCTTGCGTCGTCAACGCGCGTGCGCGCAGCGTAGACAAATTCTTTTCGTCGCGCTAGAACGGATCCAGATTTCTAGTTGAGCGTTAAGCCTGAATTCCGATGACGATGTTGATCTGAACAAGCGATTTAGAGGTTAATCTGGAGGGTGCTTCCTCGGCATTTTGCAGTTAGTTGTAAGTAGAATGCAAATGTGTTGCCTGTGCATGTGGTGAGCATGCATTGTGGCCTGCAAGAGCCAGAGGCTCGAACTGACTTAACTTTCATGACTCAAGGCTAAGTCTAGATCTAACGTTAGGCTATTTTAGAATCTAGTTAGATCGTAGACTTCACTTAGACTTAGTTCAGGTCAAAATTAGACCATGTTTGTTGTTTTTAGATTCGGCATATAAAATATATATTGACTGCTTTTATTTTCGGGACATGGTCGTTTCTAGACTGCTCTCGGAATCTCGAATCTGCCATAACCCGCGACCTGCGGTCTTGGGTTATAGGCAGATGCGGAGATTCCCTTGAGAAGTCTAGAAACGACCATGTCCCTCAAAGCAGTCAATATATCTATACTATGTCACAATGGAAAAATATACAGCGCCATAGGGCGATCCAGCGTTCAAAGAGTTAAAAGAATATGAACTTTATAAATATGTTATTTTATTCCTTCTTTTTGTTCATTATTTACCTACTTGCAGAGATATGTAAAGCATTTATGTTGGTGCATGTTCGTGTTATTCTAGAGATTGCGATGGATATGAAAATGAATTGTAAATGTTTGGGAGCAGGATTTTGAATAAAGTCGAAAATTAGATAGAGTTTTTACATTTTGAATATTTTTGGCACGTTTCGGTGGTTTTCAAGTCGACTCGCCACTATTACAGCGCCGATATTTTGAAAACGAGCACATGGACCCCCATTTTTTAATGTTCCTACTTTTAGTTTATATCCTCTACAACTTGGCAAATTTTGATGAAATTGGCATGGATTTGAATGTTCGAGAGCCTGATTTTGAATCAAATGTACAAGGGTGTATCAATAAAAACGGGACAGTTTTGAAAAGTCTGTCAAAATTTCGTTTCAAATTATGATGTCTATATTTTATGTTAATAGATGCTCTGAAGTCTTATCTTTCAATGCCATTTAAAATAATAAGTTTCGTTCATGCTTGAGTGCACACAGAACATTTTTGTCGGGGGCTCAAATAAAGGCTTGCGCACAAAATGGAAGAAAATGAGAAATACGATCATCAGACTTTTTGCTAATCAGCGACTTACTCTTAACCCTTTCATTATCTTTGCCATTATTTTCGAATTATGCTATCAAAATTCATTTACAAAGCTATTTATTTAATTGAATTGAAATGTTTTTGTTTTGTTTTGTTTTTTGTTTTTCACATGTTAACATGTATCTTTTGGCATTGAATATTCCTTCAAACTAAAAAAAAAAAAAAAAAAAAAAAAATGTTGTGAACCCAAGAAAGGAATTTAGTTGGTTGGTTGATTATTTGATGAATGATTGCTTTGTTTGTTGCTTGTTTTTGATTGAATGTTTGATTGATGGATTGATTTATTAATTGATCGATTGATGGAATGAAGAATTGATAGATTGACCATTTTAAATGATTGATCGTTTGATTAATTCATTGTTTCTTTAAATGATTGATGATTGATCGATTACTTTTTGATTGATTGTTCAAATGATTGATTAAATCGTTTAAAGAATCATAGGAAATCGACTAAAAGACTAACATAATCAATTGATCAGTGAAAAGTAACAATCAATCTGAATGGGAGTACCTGATTCAGAACAATGATTCAGAATAAATAATACCCTTTGAATTTAACGAAAGTTTCTTTTTTCTCCGCTTTTTTTAATCATTTTTTATTTTAAACCTCCAACAAATGTTTCCGTGTTCGCTCAGCATGAACGAAACAAATAAAAAGCAATCAACCAATCAATCAATTAACATCAATTAAACAACCAACTAAATCCCCTTTCTTATTGGTTGACAAAAAATAAGTTTACAGGAACAATAAAAATGAAAACAAAAACAAACAACTAAAGTAAATAAATAGCTTTGTAAATTAATTTCAAATCATAATTAGAACAAAAATAGAAAGATAAAGAAAGAAATTAGAGGAAGACTGCTGATTAGAAAGAAGTCTGATGATCGTATTTCTCAATTTTCCCATTTTGTGGCCAAGCCGTTTTTTGAGCCCCCGACAAAAATGTTCTGTGTGTGCTCAAGCATGAACGAAACTTATTTTTTTTAATTGCATTCAAAAGATAAGACTTCAGAGCATCTATTAACAATAAAAATAATAGGCATCATAATTTCAAACACAATTTTGAGAGACTTTTCAAAACTGTCCCGTTTTTATTGATACGCACTGTATAGGTTGGATTTTCAGACTTGTTTGACGTTTTCGGTGCGTTTTTGTGATTTTCAAGCTAATTCGCAACTATTCGGGCTCCGATAGATTAAAAACGAGCACATGGACCCCCTTTTTGAATGTTTCAACCCATTGAGTATGTATTCCTCTACAACTTTGCAAATTTTTATGAGAATGACATGGATTTTGATTGTTTGCTAGCATAATTTTGAATCAAATGTAATTTAAAGTGGATTTTCACGCTTTTTGGACGTTTTCGGCGCGTTTTTGTGACTTTTCAAGCCGATTCGCGAGTATTCGGGCGCCGATAGTTCGAAAACGAGCACATGGACCCCCCTTGTTTAAAGTTTCTACATATTTATGATGAATCCCTCTACAACTTTGCCAAATTTGATTGTACTGTCATGGTTTAAAAAAAAAGTGCACCTTAAACTATACTATTTTATTTTCTTGTAGATTCCAAGCCTCTAAGATATGGTTTTTGCCATTTTACGCACCATTTTTGCCACATGAGGGCGCTGCTGGCTCGAAAATAAGTACAAATGTGCCAGTTTAAACAATGTCCCCATCTTTGGTATAGGCTTGGTAACAAATCGGGAAGGTGTGATAAAGTTTGATACGGTTTTGACAAAGTAATGACGATTTTAACTCGTTTGTTGCAATCGCGAGTAACAGAGGCCAATTTCTTCAATTATGCGTATTTTACATGCCATCCAAATATGGCAACTTCAAAGTCCCGTAGCAAGAAATCAAGCACATGAACCTATATTATTTTTGGCATTTTTGGCATACATAGATACCAAAGTAACTCTGTGCAAAATTTGGTGAAAATGACATGGACTTCGTTTCAACTGTGCAACGTCCTTAACAGCTCAAGTTGAGAATGAGTTGAGAATATAAAACATAAAAATAATAGATATGTGTTTATGTTTAATTACGCGGTCAAAATTATTTACTCGGGTGTTAAATCGTCCCGGGGGTTTCCGCCGGGCTTCGCGCTTTGCGTAGACCTAGTTTTGGACAGGGATTACGCCATCATAGGATTCTATACGCCGTACCTACGCATCAATACGCAGTGGGATCCATAGTAAAGTAGGCCTACCATAGATGGACGCAAATTATGAAATGTGTTATTTTTTTTTAATTTCATTTTTTTCACAAAACACTGCGAGAATGTGAATCGCTACAAACAATGATTAGAAATTAGTGATACGCAGTTTGTGCGAAGTACAGTTTGTTTGGGGTTTTACACCGGAATTGGCGTGGAGTTGCGTATGGTTGCCCAGAGTTGCATAGCATTTCTAATGCAGCAGTCACACAGACACTTACGTAACTAGCACCCAGCCCTCCCGGCTCCGCGGCCCTTGTATTTCTCTCTCTATTCTATCATTCTTATGTATTTCTTTGTTTTACTGGATGAACGAATTATCAATATTTCCACTGCTGACTATGACGGGTAAGCATCGTGGGGATCCGCAGAAAGAAAATAATTTTTGGACGCAACCGACGTAACACAACGTAAGTGTCTGTGTGACTGCAGCATTAGGGTTGGGATGTGCTTACACTCCGGCCTAACCATGCATACACAACTGTATTTAACAATGGACCGAGGGCTACGCAAGAGGGACTATAGAAGATAAAATCGACGTGTTGAATTTATTTTCGCGTACCTCGACGTAGAGCAGCTCTACCCAGTACATGCAAAAGTCTACGAAACTGTTCGCCATTTTATATTACAACAATAAAAATAGACCGAGTGTCGCGTAGCCATGCGCTCATGCAGCTTCAATTTTTGTGTTGAAATGGGCACAGTTGCGAGAATATGCGGACAAACTTAGTTGACGTGCTTTACGCCGAGGTATGCGAAAAATTAAAAACGATGACATTTTGCGCCCATCTCGCGTATCCCTTGGTCGATTGTTACAATGGGTTGCGTGGGCATTGCGTATTTTACGGCGTACAGTAGCGTAGTTGCTGGCCAACCATACGCACCTCTACGAATTCTACGATGATTCTTGTATAAAACTTTTAGTCTACACGAAACAAATTATAAATACGCACAGTAAGTAGTATTGCGTATACTTTGCAGTAATAACTGCATCTTAATGCTGCAGTCACACAGAACTTACGTTGTGTTACGTCCGGTTGCGTCCAAAATTATTTTTCTTTTTTGCAGTTCCCTACGGATGCCTTCCCATCATAGTCAGCAGTGGAAACAGTGATAATTTCGTTCATCCACATAAAACATAGAAGTACATAATGCTACAGTCACACAGAAACTTACGTTGAGTTACGTCCAGCGTTACGTCAAAAATTGTCATTTTTTCTGCGAATCCCCACGGATGCCTTCCCGTCACGCCTCATAATTATAAGATTACGGAACAATGCGGATGATACGAATAGTTACGTTCAGATACGGAAACTTGCGTCACTTACGAATAACCTTGTGAGTCTACTCGGTCTTTGTTTTTTTCTGACTTCCGGAAACTTCCGGACACTTTTAAACACTTGCGGGATTCATGCGTTTTAAGATAATTGGGAATCGTAATGAAAATTATATATCTCTCTGTCAAAGAGTGTGGGTTTTTAGTGTGGGATCTATTACCTTCGGTAGATTACTTTCCTATTTCTGCTACTTCTGGCTTCAAAGTCCTACCCAAAAGCAATGTGCTAGGAAGACAAAGCACTGAAAAGATAACTTGTCAATTGACATATAAATTTGTCATTAATGTGGTTTAATTTAACAAATTAATAAATTTGTCATGCCAAAGATTTGTCATTTATAGATTTCGATTGCATGCACCATAACATGACGAATTTTAATTTGTCATGAAAAGTGGTCTAATGACAAACCTTTTTCAAAGTTTGTCATTGCAACATTTTAATTCCTAATTCTCATTTTTCAATTTGTTTTTTTCATTCATCAATTTGTACTGCATTTTGACGTTAATTTGTCATGTAACAGTCAGAAAACACACCTGTAATAACAAACAATACAGATAGTTAATATTTTTGTCAGTTTTAATAGAACCTCGAAATTTGAGGAAACAAATTCAATTTATTTTTTTTAGTATAAAAGTTTACCTTTTTCGATCTACTGCTAGCCTCGCAGCTAAATCACGGCGACCGGCGAGTGATTCGAAGACGCTGATTATGTGCGGGGTTTCCCAAACTGTCTTCAGGAGCTAAATTGTCATGCATTTTGCGTCAACAAATTGATTTGTTTTTCAGCAAATAATTTGTATTATAATTCGTTATGGCCGACTTAAAATCGTCATTTCTACATTGACTGCGAAGAGGATTTGTCAATTACGGTTGCGAAGAGTCGTCACGCAAATAAATCAGTCATGCGCAAGTTTGTTTTTGTCAACACCAGTTGAAACTTTGTAATAGTGCTCGATAATTTGTTATGTATACTACCATT
>CALNVZ010001721.1:4194301-4219447 GCA_940671915.1 Paracentrotus lividus
CCCCACCCCACTGCCAACTGACCCTTGGAGAACACGAAAAAAGAAAGAAAAAACAAAAGTCACATAAAAGAACAAACATGAACGTGCAAGACTATCGAGGTGACCCTCCTCCGACGAAGGACGTGATTCTGAACACACACAACCCTCTTTGGCATCTTATAAGATGTTCGCCACCCCCTCCCTAACATCTAATTTGTTTTTCAATGCAAGTCAGAATTGAGCAAAGAAACTAAAGGAAAACCATTCTTCTGGACTATTACATTATCCTTAACTACTCATGTCTATTTACATACGGCATTTCACTGAATCTGGATAAAGTTCAACGGCCAGTTACCAAGTATAAACTGGCACATCTATTATATATTGTTGTATTGTACTACCTTCATTGAGATCTTATTTTAAACATAAAAGGGTCATACCAACGGAACACTGTTTAAATCGCCCCTACACCTTTCGAATATGTGCATCTTTTATACATTCACTCCAATTCAGTTTACCAATTCTACTAGGATGCTACATGCAATTCAAATAATGTCCAAATAATCAATCCAGTCTCTTGAACTGGTGTGTCCATATACGTTTCCTTTGAAGAAACATACAATGAGAACAGGATTAACTTAAAAGAAAGGATGCATCGCACTGTAGCAATTGACATTAACACCAGAGATTCATCCTTCCTCTCCCCCCCCCCACTCCCATTAAAATATTGCATTTACACCACTTAATGTTGATAACATAGAATAATCAAAACAAGCAGTCATTTCACAGTTATATCGCAAAACAAATTATTTTACCCCGATTGACGAATTAATCTGGCCTTGTGACAAAGTTATCTTTTCAGTGAGGCTGAAGAGGGTTACATGGCAACAGACGTTGATCCAGGGGGCAAGCGCCCTACCCCATCCCCCCCAAAAAAGAGAGAGATAAAGAGAGAGAGAGAAGATAGAGGGCGGGGGGAGAAGTAGAATAACAGGAAGGGAAAAAAAGACGAAGAATGTTAAAATAATTTGGTTTCAAACAACTTGTTAATCGCTTCTATATACAGGTCATTTAAGAATATTAGGTCCCTAATAAACAGACAAAAACGAATTATTTTTTTTTTTATAAAGGAACCAATCGAAAGATAAAACAACCCAGAAGAGAGAACATGCAGCGTAAACCCTAATTCACGCAATTAATTATTAGATTATATCATAGTTTTCAAAGAGGTCTATCTTTTTCAAAAGTTTTACTTGCACTTTTATAGAAAAGGAAAAGAGAATTTCAATTTATGACCCTCCTTTCTTTTTTTTTTCTTTTTTTTTGCTCTCACATTTTTTCTCATGTATATTGAGGTTATTATACAATTCAAAAGCAAAAAGGGAATTTATATTAAAATTATTATAATGTTAAAATGTTTCCTTTTGTGGGGGGGGGGGCGAGTGCATAACTTGCCTTGCTTTAAAGATCACTCTCGCATTCTATCATTTAGACAAAATTAAATTGTAGCCCAAACAGATCAGACTGCCCTGCTTTCCGAATTATTAAATCGGTAAATAAATATATTTGCGCTTGTGCGCTACTGTGATTTAGAAAGACATTAATTTACAACCAAATCCAGATATCAATAACCACCTTCCTGACCGTCGGGCATCCGCGTCTCAGAGTCATACTATGTTATGCTAGAGTATATCTATCTAAAACGAACACCTTTTTTTACAAATTATATCATACATTCTGTCATATAAAAAGGGGGAAATTATTAAGTTTAAGATGTAGATTGACAAAGATTTCAATCAAGTTGTGCTCGTTCGAAAACATCCTGTTTTCATTAATTCTTATTGAGTGGAAGCTCGCTGAATTATATTATTATTAGTTTTTTTAAGTTCCCCCCCCACCCTCCCTTAGAAACGGGGAAATTAGACCTGCCATTTATAAACCTACCATGTGCAAAACAAAACGGTGTCGGAGCCCAGAACACGTGGAAAGGACGTACAATTGACTTCGCAAGCTTAAAGATGTTTTGTTCCGTTACCCTCTTAAGCTGTATGATTTCGGGTACTTAAACGTTTGATACGTTTATTACGGATACATTGCGAATACTACGGTGACGCAAAATAACGCAAATGGACGGAACTTAAAATTTTTCCGGATGTCTGGTCCTAGATACGGCATAGACGTTCATTTACGGAAAGTACGTTTAGTTACGGTTACTTACGTAAGTCGGCATCGTAAAGATGCCCTGGCGAAATTCTTGAACATTTCGAAATTCGCAGCGTCGGCCGCGTTGGTCTCTGGTGCTACGATCGTTCAGTTTTACGGACAGGATACGTATACTTACGATTCCTTGCGACATGACCGGTCCATGTTGCGTTCATGCTGCGTCCACTCAGCCAAATCTATACGCAGCGGACGTAACTAAACGTAAGTGTCTGTGTGACTGTAGCATAAGAAATGATAGAATAGAGGATGAAAGAAGGATAAAAAAACAAATACGTAACTAAACGTAAGTGTCTGTGTGACTGTAGCATTACAGTCGAAAAAACATAACTACTGCGTACACCTTGCGTACCTTTTTACTTCTTCTTTTTGTATAGTACAGTCCACCATCTAGTGTATTTTCGTACTGGTATTTTTTATTTTCAATTGGTGTTTTGTTGCATAGGGTTTGTGCAGAAGCGGCGCGCCGCAGGATGTATACAGGGTGTATCAATAAAAACGGGACAGTTTTGAAAAATCTGTCAAAGTTTCGTTTCAAATTATGATGTCTTTATTTTGATGTTAATAGATGCTCTGAAGTCTTATCTTTCAAATGCCATTTAAAATGATAAGTGTCATTCATGCTTGAGCGCACACAGAACGTTTTTGTCGGGGGCTCAAAAAAAGGCTTGCGCACAAAATGGAAGAAAATGAGAAATACGATCATCAGACTTTTTGCTAATCAGCAGACTTACGTTGCACCTTTTCGTTATCTTTGCCATTATTTTCGAATTATACTTTCAAAATTCATTTACAAAGCTATTTATTTACTTGAATTTTTTTTCCCACATGTTAACATGATATCTTTTAGCACTGAATATTCCTTTAAACTAAAAAAAAAAAATGTTGTCAACCCAAGAAAGGGGATTTGGTTTGTTGGTTGCTTATTTGATTTATTAACTGATTGCTTTGTCTGTTAGCTTTTTGATTGATTGATTAATTGATCGATTGATTGAATGAAGGATTGATAGATTGACCATTTTGAATGATTAATCGTTTGATTAATTCATTGTTTCTTTGAATGATTGATTGATCGATTACTTTTTAATTGATTGTTCAAAAATTAATGATTGATTAAATCGTTGGAAGAATCATAGGAAATCGACTTAAAAGATCAGTGCAAAGTAACAATCAATCCGAATGGGAGTAATGATTCAAAATAAATAATACCCTTTGAATTTAACGAAAGATTTTTTGTTTTTGTTTTTGTTTTTGTTTTTGTTTTTACCTCCGACTGTCAACACTTTTCCGTGTTCGCTCAAGCATGAATGAAACGAACAAAGCAATCAATCAATTAAGCAACCAACCAAATCCCCTTTCTTGGGTTGACAAAAAAAAAAAAGTTTGAAAGAATATTTGTTGTAAAAAGATAACATATCAAAATCAAAACAAAAACAAAACAATCAAGGTAATCAAATAGCTTTGTAAATGAATTTCAAATCATAATTCGTAAAAAATGGCAAAGATAAAAAAAAAAAGTTTAGAGGAAGACTGCTAATTAGCAAGAAGTCTGATGATCATATTTCTCATTTTTCGATTTTGTGCGCAAGCCGTTTTTGGAGCTCCCGACAAAAATGTTCTGTGTGTGCTCAAGCATGAACGAAACTTATTTTTCAAAATTGCATTTGAAAGATAATACTTCAGAGCATCTATTAACATAAAAATATAGACATCATAATTTGAAACAAAATTTTGACAGACTTTTCAAAACTGTCCCGTTTTTATTGATACAGTCTGTAGTATAACCACTTAGCTGCGGACCAAGTAATATTACGTGGTCGGCGTTTGTACACTGTGCGCGGACCACGTAATATTACGTGATAATGCTCTTGTCTGAGCTTGGTATGTTTGGACGCACCAGCGCCAAGCTGGTCATACCCGTACTGTGCAATTATCACCACGCAGCAGCCAAATGGTTAAAGGGAATCCATATCAATTCTACTCTATGTTAAATGTAAAGTTAACGTATACCAATGTGCGGCATTAAATCGTAATTAAACAAGGCGCGTCCATTATCTAAGAGGCCAGACGCAACAAAGTGACGTTGGAAATACGGCTGAGAAGCGCGGAAATCTATACAGCTGGCTGCAATCATAAATTAGCTCACAAAAACTCGCGTAAGAAGACTTCCCTCCAGTTGAGTGGTATTGTCCGTTCGGTTGAGCAATCTACTCCTGGAGATGAACGAAATTGATGAACTTTTATCATGTTGTTAGTTAATAGATTCTCCAGACCAGATGAAGGAAATACACATTTGGGCAAGCTTATAACATTATTGTGCTGAACTTGTAATCAGAATATGCAATTCATATAAATTGATGCTCAAAACAATGACATAGATTGTGAACTTGTCACAAGTCTTGTGAAGACGCCGTTCACATGTTTCATAAGCGTAAATATTGACTAAACGAGGAAAGAACCTCTTATGATTATGTTCAAAGTGACAGGACTTTTTTTTAATCAATTAAAATGATTGTACCATCTCCGGAAAGCTGAGAATTCAAGCTTTTAATTGCCTGTGAAAAATAAGCTATAATAGTAATAATGGGGCATCGAGGATCAAAACTATACAGCGCATGAGCTATTTTGAGAGCAAAATATACCATATTGTACAGGAATTTGATCTGATTAGGCTTTCGAATTGACACAAGTGACAGGACTTTTTTTTCCCTTTGCAATAAGTTATTCCTATTTTTGAAAAATTCAGACTCTTAGCGTGCTTATTCAAGTTGAACATTTCTTTGAAAAGTTAGTTGCTCGTCACAATAAAGAAAATAAAGTGAAAAACTGTCCAAAAACAAATAAAAAGTCAATGGGCACGTTCGCTTTGAGTAGAATGGTAGCGCCCTCTATCTCTTAAGTTTACAACTAGAATTGATATGTACTAAGGTGGGAATGTGTGGGATAAGCCTAGATGAAGAAAATTATTGTGAACTTTCCTGATATTGTCATGCTAATTGGGAAGAGTATCATAATAAACAGCTCCACTATAAAAGATTGCTCTTCAGTTACCCTAATAGTAAGAATATGACCTAAAATACACCAAACAGCTGATATGTTTTGGGTCCCGAATATTTTGTGTTGCCCCTATCTGTGTAAGTCCGTGTGACTTAAAGCTGAATTGGAGTTCTAATGTTTTGGCGATTACAAAAAAAAAAAAAAAAAAAATATAAGCCCAAAATAATTCTAGTGTGAACTGTTATCCAATCTTTCCAAATTGCTTTTAGACGTTGTCTTTCACATTTCTATGTCACGACCCATCCCGAATGTGAAATCATGGTCTAATCAAACTACTTGGCAACTTTCTGGAATATATGACTACCACTGCAGATAAAACAATAAATTCGTTAGGTAGATTAGGGGAGACCTGGGGCAATGATGTAACAGTTTTTTTTCCAAATCTTGAATCCTATCGCTTTATTCGAAGCTAAATACTTGCTTAAAACTAAAATAAAATGAAATATGCATAATCTTAGCTTGACATATGAATAGGTTTGGGTTAAGTAAAACAAGTCATTTTGAAGCCATTACCATTTCAAACAGAGGGTCGAGTGTTACAATTGCCCGTGAACGAGGGGCAATGTGTAACAGACGTGCGGGGCAATTGTTAACACATGAACTTGTAAACATTTTGTTTTTCTTTATCAAAGCTATGCACATGACAAATTAAACATCTTTAACCACATAACTAATTATAATGAAAACATACAATGCTTGACCCATTTTACATTTTCCACTTGTTATATGCATGAGATGGACAAAGTTTATGATAGTTTTTTTTTTTTTTTTTTTTAGGTTGTTGTGGCTTCACCCTTTAACTGTAGAATTATAGAACCTCATTAATTCTATTTTTGTACTTTATCTCTTTGTACCTACAACAATTACATCTTTAACTGACAACTGTTGTATAACACTTTATGTTAGGTTACGCCTTTTGACTATAACGCATTTCTTGCAAAATTAAAGTGATACATTTCTGAGAAGAAGTAAAAATTACAGCTTTTTTTTTTTTCTTTCTTTCTTTTTTTTTGTGTAAAATCAATCTTTCAAAATTTACGCCATTTTTTTCTTCTGGCAAAATCAATATGTTCTTTGCCCTTTTAACAAAAACGTATTGGACATTATATTTTCAGGTATCATATTGAAAATATATTTTTATTTTTTTATGGGGGCTGCCATCCCTCCCTCTCCTCTCCTCTTTCTTTCTTTCTATCTTTCTTTTTCCTTCATTCACTCCCTTCTCTTACTTTTTTACTTCCTATCTGCCCTCCCCCCTCTCTCTCTCTCTCTCTCTCTCCGCCGTCTCCTTTTTCTCCCTTCCTCTCTCTTCTTTCTCTCTCTTTAATATGTGCGTTTTTAATGTGCGTTTTTATGTGTTATACCATGAACACTCGACGAATAAAATGAAATAATATCATATGTTCACAGCTTAGTTTTATTCCTCATGTTTGAGCTCATAGATAAGGTTACTTTGGTCCTTGTAAAAACAGAAACTATAATTGATTATACATTTCAAAGTTATGAAGTTCTGAAGTTCTCTAGTAAGTGATTATAAATTATAAAAAAAAAACAAGAATAACAAACTTGAGGCTCTGATTACAGTGAAACAAATGATAAACAAAACTAAAGAGCACTTTTTCCGGAAAATATCAATATTTCATTGCATTTTCTAACAAAACGTATTAAACAGATATTCGTTCAAAGTTATTGAATTTTCATGTCTGAGATTATACGGTATGGTTACCTTTTGTTTTTGTAAAGCATAATAATCGACAATACATTCAAAGTTAATAAAGTTCTGATACTTGAGCTTATCAACGAGGCTTTTTCTTTGCTATTTTTCTTTATATCCAAGTCTTACTCCTATTTACAATCTTGGCATTAAAAGAACGTAATGGTCACTCTCTTCATATTTTTACTTTTTTCTTTTCCAGTAAAGTTGAATATAAATTTATTAAAAAAAAAAAAACAACAACAACAAGAAAAAAACTTGGGCTCTGGTATCTCACTTGCGGAGACGTCTCCGCGATAGAATAGAAAATTTTGTTTTCGCGGACGGACAGAATGTATTTAAAAACGTCTCCAATATCGCGGAGACGTCTCCCGCCACAATTTATGAAAAAAAAATCCGTCTCCGAGATTTAGGAGACGTCTCGGATACGTTTCTAATATTATATTTATCCATCGCGGAGACGAAATTTCTATTCTGCTCGTGGAGACGTCTCCGCGAAGTGAGATACCACCCTAATTTTCATGTCGAGAGTATTAGATGTTGTTACCTTTGTTTTTGTTAAAGCATTATAATTGAAAATACATTCAAAGTTATGATGCTTGAGCTAAGGTGCTATCTCACTTCGCGGAGACGTCTCCGCGACAGAATAGGAATCTTTGTCTCCCGCACGGTAATAAATAGTATTTAGAGACTGTCTCCGAGACGTCTCTGAATTTCGGAGACGGATTTTTTTTTAAATTTCGCGGAGACGTCTTGGAGGACGTCTTCGGAGACGTCTCTAATATAGCTCCATGGTCAGAGGTTTCTGATTATGTTTTAATTATGTCTTACAGGAAGCAACAAATTTCGGGATCAATTGATGTTTTTATGTAATTTGCAGGGGCCCACGGAGCTGAGGGCTTCGTCAGCGAACGTGCTACAAAACGGAGAAAATGACCATACATTGTGATTTTTAATCTGTTCAGCCCCCCCCCTCCCCCCACTCCCCTCCCACTTGCGCGCTCAGCCCCCTCCACTTCCAAAAACGCTCCGCGCCTCTTGATTGGTTATTTAAATAGCTTGGTGTTGATCAGCGGAAATCTGCTTTACGAGTTCCTACGGGAGTTACTTTTAACAGAAACAGGGGCAATTTGTAACAGGCTTGTTACAATTGCCCCTGGCAGAAGCGTGACCATATATTGGAGAGATTTTTTTCTATCTTAGCTTCGGTATTCGTCCGTTTGAAACTTTAGCAAAAAATGCCTAAGAACATAATATTCTAAATATACCAAAATTGAAGCCGATTAGACTCACTCCACATATTGTCCAGTAAGAAAAAACATAGGGTATTGTGAAATATTAACTTTATGCTCAAAACAAACGGTTTTTTCGCGCTGTATGGAAAGTTCCACGAAACCGTTAAATCTGCTAACACTCATACAGCATGTGGAAGCGATTAAATGCTGCTATGTTCTCTTACAAATTTTGAGTTTATAGCGTGTTTCTGCTAGGAATGGGAGCCTCTGTTACAATTGCCCCGTGTTACATTTGTCCCCGGTCTCCCCTATATGACAAACTGATGATATGGGTGATTAAACGAATCCTAAAGCATTTCCATTAAGTAATTCTGTGACCTTGAGTTTATCACCAATTTACATTTAATATTCCAGGTGCTTAAACTGCTTTATGTGCAGCTTTAATAGAGGCAGTTCGTATGGAAACACATAAAAACAGTCACCGTGCGCGTGCGGGCGTCGGAGGGGGACATGTGCCTGCTGCATCAATTAGTAATTCCGTATTTGTTTCTAGTTTAGTCTCCTCACACGATTAATTGATCAAAAAGGACCCTTACCCGTAACAAGTATTGCATTATAACTAGTGTATTTTTCTATTAAAAATGTTGTTATATTTCGTTTCCATGCAACCAGAGGTTTACCGGACCTGCGCATATCGAAAACGGGCTTCATTGCACTCTGCCATTGTGTTGACTTCGGTAAAACTCTATTGAAATCTTTTGCTAGGTTAAAGGGTAACATTTTAAGTTGTTGAATATCATTTGGAAGAATTCAATTGAAGATCGTTAATATTTAAGCTTGATACGTCTTAAAGTTACACATTAAGTCATATATTGTATAACTGATGTCTAATACGTGTCTGTATTCGTAGACTAGCTTTTATTAAAATGTAGAATGGTGTATAGAACCATTACAAATATCAATCATGTCTATGTTCAATTATGCTGTTTAAAATAAAATCAAATTTATTTTCCTCGAGTGTTAAGACTTACAACGATTATATACGTCACAATACGCAGTAGGTACCATAGATGGATGCAAATTATTAAATGTTGTTGTTCTGTGTACGCGTGTGTGCGTGTGTGTGTGTGTGTGTGTGTGTGTGTGTGTGTGTGCAGGCGCTGATCCAGGGGGGCTGACGGGCCTGCCCCCCCCGAAAAAAAAAGGAGAAGATAAAGAAAGAAAGAGAAGGGAATAAAGCCCGATGTTTGTACAATATTCGCAAAACTTTATTCAATAAGAAGCGCGAAATAGGCCTAATTGAGTTCTAAACGATCATAAATAAGGCCTATAATGTGGGGGAGGGTCCACGAGGCCGATTTTTCTCATTTTTTAAAGAAAAAGAAATACATTACTGACGAAAAGTAAAAATAAGGAAAAAATATTCAAGACTTAAGTTTCCAAACTTCACAAAGAAAAAAACCTCGTGGACCCTCGGCCTAGTGGGCCCTCGGCCTAATGGGCCCTCGGCCTGGATGGAAAATAGTCGGCCTCGTGGGAATACTAAAAAGTGCCCCTTTATTTATTCCATATATCTTTTGAAACCCAACTTTTCGGCTCGCACTACGCGCTCGCGGATACTAAATCAAAATGCACAAATAACTCCAATTTTGAGCTCCAAATTTTTCGACTCGCGCTTCGCGCTCGCACATTAGCCTACCAATTTAGTAAGGTATATAATGCACAATTAACTACAAATTTTCAGCTCACTCTTCGCGTTCGCGGATACTGAATTGGGTCTATAATACACAATTAGCTGAAAAAAAATAATACTAGAAAGTACCCCTTTATTTATTGCATATATCTTTTAAAACCAAAAATTTTCGGCTCGCGCTTCGCGCTCGCGGATATTAAATAGGGTCTTTAATACATAATTATCTACAATTCTTTATGCTAGAAAGTGACTCTTAATTTATTCTATATAGATTTTAAAACCCCAAATTTTCGGCTCGCGCTTCGCGCTCGCAGATACCGATCTAGTAGGGTATTTAATATAATACACAATTAACTCAAAATTTTACCTCGAAATTTTCAGTTCGCGCTTCGCGCTCGCGGATACTAAACAGGGTCTATAATACATAATTATCTACGATTTTTAATACTAGAATGTGCCCCTTTATTTGTTCCATATATCTTTTAAAACCCCAAATTTTCCACTCGCGCTTCGCGCTCGCAGATACCAATCTAGTAGGGTATATAATATAATACACAATTAACTCAAAATTTACAGCTCGCGCTTCGCGCTTGCGGATACTAAATACGGTCTATAATACACAATTATCTACGATTTTTAATACTAGAAAGTGCCCCTTTACTTATTCCATATATCTTTTAAAACCCAAAATTTTGTCTGATACTAAATCATAATGCACAAATAACTCAAATTTTTACCTCAAAATTTTCAGCTCGCGCTTCGCGCTCGCGGATTCTAAATAAGGTTTAAAATACACAATTATCTAAAAAAAAAAAATAACAGTAGAAAGTGCCTCTGTATTTATTCCATATAATTATCTTTTAAAACCCAAAATTTTCGGCACGCGCTTCGCGCTCGCGGATACTAAATCATAATGCACAAATAACTCAAATTTTGAGCTCCAAATTTTCGGCTCGAGCTTTCCGCTCGCAGATACCAATTTAGTAGGGTATATAATGCACAACTAACTCAAATTTTGACCTCAAAGTTTTCATCTCATTTTCATGGTGGCAATTTAGAATACATATTCAAACCACTAAAGTTTTGTTTAAAATATACCGATTTTTAAAATTAGAATTGTTTAAATTCCTCATTTTAGGTCAGTATAGGCCTATATATATTGGAATGTTAACTCGTGCTTCGCGCTCGTTTGCTCGCTCCGCTTGCAAGATATTTTTTTCAAAGTTGGGCCCCACCTCTGGAAAATCCTGGCTCCGCGCCTGGTGTGTTTTCGATTGTTCCCCCCAACAAAACACTGCAAAAATGTGCACCATTTCAAACTACGATTAGAAATGGCGAACAGAAAGTGGTAAGCCTGCGAGAGATCGGAATGTTGCTGGCGTTCCCTCATCATTAATGATAAATTACTAAACAAAATAAATTGCAGGACAGAGTTTGAGATCAGACCCCAAACGGTACCTTTCTGGTAGTTTACATGATCATTAGGGACATTTAAGGGGCCCTCGCCGGACCGCAAGAAAGTCGCACGGGAACCGTATCGCATTAGGCCTGTCGATGTTTTATTTGGGGTATTGACTGAAAAAGACGGGCGGAACCCGCCGGCTACCGGCAGAACCCCGCTCGGATCCCTTTGGTAACTCAACGGGTTTTCTACGGCCAACCGGATTAATGGGGCGATCACAGTTTCGTGGCGGGGACCCGTACGGCGAGGGGAATCAGTCGTTTTTATAATTTCTCTACAGTGTGGTTCCAAATGTTTTTCGCACGAGATTTACCCTCAGAGCGACTTGGATAGAGACCACTATTGTGTCATACCTCCTTTCCCCAAAACCTTCTATTCCGGGGTCCGTACGGTGAGTAGAAAAAGACACTTTAACCTTTACGTGCGGTTCCCGGCCGACTCCCTTACGATTTTATGTGCACATCGGAACATTTTCCAGTAGTTATGCTTTAAATGTAGGGGAGCCGGGACAATCGAGAGTGTGCACTCGATTTTCCCGGCGTTTTTCTCAACCCGGTAGGCCGTAGAAAACCCGTGGAGTCACCAAAGGGACCCGAGAGGGGTTCTGCCGGTAGTCGTACGGGTTTCTGCCTATAGCCGAGCGGGCTCCGCCCGTGTTTTTCAGTGAGTCCTCCAAATAAAATATTGACAGGCCTCTTGCAATACGGTTCCCGTGCGACTTTCCTGGGGCCCCCGCCAGGGCCATAAAAGGTTCCTGAAGAGACTGTACGAGAAGGTTCGACTGTGTTGGGTCAGATCTCAAACTCTGTCCTGAAATATACGTTTGCTTATATATATATATATATATATATATAGTTTTTTTTTTTTTTTTTTTTTTGGGGGGGGGGGGCTGTCGCAGGAAAGACCACTTTGGTCTTTTTAATTGTTTATCTAGGACTAATCATCTCATATCGTTTCCCAATACATGGACCATCAATGTCACTTTCACCTTAGTGTAATTTCTCTCCTAATGGGTGTAATGGGTATACAAAATGAAAATAATATTTTGGATCAAAATTCGTCTCTGAACTATTGGTTTTATGGATGGATCTTATTTATTCATGTAATGCGGCGGTCACAACTCGCCGTACCTTCGACGTGCAACTCCCTACGATGGATTTCGTAGAAAATTCGTGCAGCGGAGGTACCATGCAGGTAGAATGCATGTACGATGTGCAGGAAGTTTTTACAATACCCTTACTACAGAAACGCAGGAATCGCAGAAGTCGACCCAGGAACTGTGCGTGCATTGCACATGCAACGCAGGCTACATTGATGGCACGTGCCCCGTATCCTACGAAGAGCTGTGACAGCCGCATAAGATCTATCCATTTAGAGCATCTAAAAAAAAAAAAAAAAAATATCGGGAGTCGAACTCACGTCCTCTGTATGAGAGTCTGTTCCTCATACCACTCGGCTAGTATTACTGATAGCGACATCTTGATTCCTAATTTAAATGAACCAAACTAGGATATATTAGTGCACGTTCAAGGCTTATTAGTAGTAATTAATTTGTAAACGGTTCGGAAAATAAAAATCGCGCGCAGCTCAAACAGAATTTATCAAAACGACTGATACAATACGCGGTCCGGGTCCCGCGGATGGTACTGTGATCGCCCCATAAGAAAACGCCAGGAAAATCGAGAGCACGCAGTCAATCTTTCCGGGCTCCCCTACATTTACAGCATGACTACTGGAAAATGCACACAAAATCTTAAGGGGGGCCGGCCGGGAACCGTACGTAATGGTTAAAGTGTTCTTTACTACTCACCATACGGACCCCGGAATAGAAGCTTTGAGGAAAAAAAAAAAAAAAAAAAGGGGGGGGGGGTATAACGTATAACACAATAATGGTCTCCATCCGCTCTAATGTCGTATTGTAATTTCTCTCATGCGTGCCTTCAGATACTGCCCTCTTTCTTTTATATACATACATGTATATATATTTTTAATACTGTCTTTTAAGTGCTTTTATCGCTTGTTATATTGTTTTATCACTTCATATATTGATTTCATGACATGTAATTGTGAACGCACCACTTGTATTGTGAGTGCCACCGTTTTAAAGGTGTATGTTCAAATAAATAAATAAATAAATAGATAAATAAATAAATAAATAAAAAAATGAATGAATGAATAAATAAATAAATAAATAAATAAATAAATAAATAAATAAATAAATAAATAAATAAATAAATATCCAAGTCACTCTGAGGGTAAATCTCGTGCAAAAATAAAAATCGGACCGCGCTGTACAAATATTATTGAAACGACTGATTTTCTAAATCGTACGGGTCTTGAGGAGGAGATGTGACCGCCGCTTTAGGTACGGGTCGGTTGTGAAATTCAATAATGACTAGATCCATTCCAGACTCGCATCCAGTTTGGATTCAGGCGAAGCGGCCCACACATTTTATTTGAATACCGTTCATTGACTGTACAAACCTCTATTTGGCATGGCATCCCCTATTTTCAAATCCTTGATTCGCAACTTGCCACTCCTTTAATCTAATCGTTCAGGCAAGGAATGCCAAATTGTATTCTTGCGTTAAATGATATATGGGTACTATTACAAACAAAATATCAAAGTGCATAATCTTGCCATTAAGAATTGGCTCGGACACTGGTCATCTGTCATTTTAGAAATTCGGTAATAGTCAATGAACTTAAACGACACATTTCGAAGCGGGGTTGTCGGTCATTTAATTTAGAATGAACTACTTCTTCCACCATGTCCACTGCAGGCTTCAATTTAATATCTATTAAAGTATGACTGGTTTTACTTGATAGATGATGTCATGACACAAAAGATGATGTCATGGAAAATTGGATTTACTTGGGCATTCTTTTTAGGTTTTTAGTTTTTTTCGTGTTTGTTTTTGTTTGTTTGTTTTTGTCCTTTTGTCTTTTGTTTTTTTTTTGTCATCCATATGAACGTAATCGTTTTTTGTTGTTGTAATTTTAACCGTTTTATTTCATGGACTATAAGCCTGTCCATTATCACAAGCGATGAATTTATTTACTTAATCATTACCTGATTTATGTTTCATAGCATCTGCACTCAAATTTGATTGCTAAAACTGTACTGACGTGGTATTAGCAAGGTGGTCCTTGATTTACTTACCAATGTATCTCGCCTCTCTAACATTAAAACAAAATTGATTCGCCAAACAGACAGGAATGCATGGTCATGCTCCAAATTACCTGACCAAAATACTAATTTTACCTCCCGTTATTACTTAGTTTTGAAAACTATCTGAAAGTTTAAAAGTAAATCGAAGAGTTGATTTACTATGGAAAATTTGACTAATACTTCGACAGAAACTGAAGTACCTGCAGGGTATTTCGAAGTAAATCTCATCTTCTCCACAATTTGGATAATTATATCCGTCATTGGCATAGCTGGAAACGTCTGTTGGGAGCCATAAGGGCGTTATTGCGTCTTATAGATGTTCCGTTGAGAGCCAGAAGGGCGCTACTACTGTACAAAGTCAATGGTAATTGCGCTCTTCTGGCTCCAAACGGAACATCCTTGATCTGCAATAGCGCCCTTCTGGCTCCAAGCCGACGGAAATATCATCAACCTAATGATAGTCCCTCGGTTACAAGCTGCCGGAGGAACTTTCCTTATTGTTCTGTCACTAACAGATTTGTTAATTGCAGGTTGCCTGATTACACGGGTAGTTGTGTCTCGTATAGGTTGGAAAGACAACTCTGTCTGATTTCAGTGCTGCCATTTTCTATCCTTGTCGCAGTCTTAGGGTTTTCCGGAAAGGCCCCGGATGATGTCCTCCTTTTGGTTACCTACACACTAGTCAAAGGGAACTGCTGTGTAAATGGTTTCGTGTATGTGTTTTCACGATCGGATTGAATTGAGGAATTTATTTCGCTAGCGATATTAAGCAACACTAACAACATGATATTTCACCTATGTGTATGAATTCATTTATTGTACCTTTCGATATACCCACGGCATTTATCGGTCTTTGACTTTTTGTCCTTGGCGTTTATATATGATCAACAAATCCTTTATATATATATATATATATATATATATATATATATATATATATAGTGCGATGAGACTCAACTTTTTGGACATGACGACCTTTTGTCCAGATGATATATGTGTTATGAATAAAAAGTCTAGGACAAGCTTGGACGTTGCTGGACTTTGAATCTTTAATCAAGCTTTCGGCTTATGCCTTCATCAGGATCTCTTGAACAGAAAATCATAAAAACAAAGAACAAAAACCATAATAATAAAAGTAAATCATACAAACAAAATCAGGCACCAACATCTTATCTTATATAATGTATAAAAAAAGTAAAGAAATGAATAATATGTACAAGTATTTGTTTACCTTATTAGGCCGTGGAGAGTTGTTACGTGTTTGTGTTATTACGTTGTTTTGAAGTATTGAAATATAGAGGGCGTGTAATCAAGTGTGAATTTCGGAGTTGTTTCTGCCGTGACCAAGAGAAAGAGAGTGAGAGAGAAAGAGGAGAGAGGATAGAGAGGATGAGAGGGGGGCAGTGCCCGTTAACCAGGGGGGGGGTCGGGGGGTTCGAACGAACCCCCCGCAGGCGAGCAGGGTCCGCTTGACCCCCCCCCAAAAAAAAAAAAAAAAAAAAAAACTCCCACTTTTTGGTAGAAATATGCAGCATACTTGAATAGAAATACAAGAAAGGAGATTAAAACTTTTTGCTTTCAGTCCCCTACATGTAAAATGTTTCGCTCGCGCTTCGCGCCGCAACATTTTATTTTGGGGATTGATCATGTTTTTTCAGATCAAATTACGCAAGAATACACTTAACCATTTCGCAGAATGTTTTCGTTTGCATTTTGTTCTATTTTTGTATTTTTTAAAATTGAGTCATCTTCAATGTTTAGGAAATGATATAAGAAATAAGGCCTAGTGCAGAGCGGTGGAACCGGGGGGGGGGGATAGGGCACAGTGACCCCAACTATAAAGCTGCCTTATTCATGACCAAAAGTGTCCCTTTTCTAAGCTAAAAAAAGTGTCATCTTTTATACTAAAAAGGAAGCCTTTCAGAGTTTTTTGAAAAGTCCCGTGGACAATTTATGTAAAAAGGGGCACTTTTTAATACTAAAAAGGCCCCTTGTTACTCCATATGTTTTTAAAAATCCCTACTTTTCGGCTCGCGCTCGCGCTCGCGGATATTAAATAGGGTCTATAATGCACAATAAACTTACAATTTTGAGCTCAAAGTTTTCTACTCGCGCTTCACGCTTGAGGATATACTAAAAAGGGCCCCTTGTTACTTCATATGTTTTTAAAAACCCCTACTTTTCGGCTCGCGCTTCGCGCTCGCGGATACTAAATAGGGTCTATAATGCACAATAAACTACAATTTTGAGCTCAAAGTTTTCTACTCGCGCTTCGCGCTTGAGATATTGGGGTCAAAACAGAGGCGGTGGACCGGGGGGCAGGGGCATAGGCCCCCATTTTTTTCATGCACTCTAAAAGTGCCCCTTTTTAAAGCTAAGATTTGCCCTTTTTATACTGAAAGAAGCCTTTCATACTCTTTAAAAGTCCCATGGAAAATAAACAATCTTTAAAAGTATCACTTACAATACTAAAAAGTGCTCCTTTCTTTACTTCATATGTCTTTAAAAACCCCAAATTTTTTCCTGCTCGGTCACTATGCGACCTCAAACGTTAAAATTAACAAACAATACAGTATTTTAAAAAAAAGGGTTGGACCCAGTGCTCTCTAATGGAGACAACCTTGTCAAAAGAATCGTTGTAATTGTGTTTGGCTAGATTGGGGAGGCCTAGGTGCTTGCCCACAAATATTCATAGCAAGATTATTAATGAGCCAAGATTATATGTATCTTCAGTATGGATCCTTTAGAAGAACTATTAAGGCACGATTTTTAGCTCAAAACTTTCAGCTCGCGGATACTAATAGGCTCTATATTGCACAAGTATAACTCCAATTTTGTTCTCTAAAATTTGGAGCGCCGCTTCGCGCGCGCATTCCTATATTTTTCATTACTCATGAAATAAAAAAGAAAAGCCTTAAGATTCTTAAAATTTTCAGCTCGCGCTTCGCGCTTGCGGATACTATGTAAACTACTACATGCACATTAACCCAGTTTTTTAGCTCCTAAATATAGTCTATAACATGATATGCATATTGTACTCAAAGTTTAACTCAAAATTTTCTGCTCGCGCTTCGCGCTCTAAAAAAAAAATCCTGAAAAGGCTCACTTTTCAATGTCGAACCCCCCGTAAAAATCCTAGTTACGGGCCTGGGGGGGGGGGGGGGGGAAGGGGGGTAGTGAGAAGAGAGAGAAGGTGGGGAGAGAGAGAGAGAGAGAAGGAGGGAGGGGCGGGAGAATGTTGAACGCGTGTGTGAACATATCGGTATTTACTCTGATTTAATTCTCTCTAAACGAGAGGAGAAGAAAATATAAAAAAGTTTGTAAATTAATACCTGTTACATTAATAAGTTCATCTATATATATTAGTTCTAAAACATTACCAAGATGATATTGCAAAATAATTATGACGAGGTGCGTAATGGTTTTTTATTCTTTCATGCACCACGCATTTCACAGATCGAAATCAATCATGGCCACCAACACCGAACAAAAGCACAACGACTTGGGAACTCCGGAAATGCACGACGAAACTCGAACGATATCGTCTGTGTTACAATATGTTATATATAGCGCCAGCTATGGTCTTGAGTGAGGAATAAAGGAGAGTCGCTCTCTCGTACTTGACAGAATAAGTACGAACTGTAATATGTCATGTCTCCATGAAGTAACTAAATAAGAGAGTTAGAGAGAACAGGAGAGAGAAGAAACATGGTGTCAGAAGCGGAGAATGTCAAGCTTCATCATCGAATATGATTTTCGTCGGAAATGGACTGTTTTCGCGTGATTTTTCGCTCGCAAACGTCATGGACTTGTCGGTGTTACACGACTACGTTATGAGCGGTTTCGTGTAGTCCCATCGCGATACATTAGCGTACCGTTTCTCGACACGTGTATCAATGACTGGACTTTGGACTTTAGTAAGTTGTTTGCTGTAGGGTATTACCCGGTAATACATCCAAAGTATGTTCATTTAGTGCTGTGAAAACAAGGCATAGTTTGTTGGCTGAGTAGCAGTGTTGAAGTGAATTATAAATGTGGGTTGTGTTACAAACATCTTGAGTTGTTGTATTGTGAAAACCAAGTGATTGATGAGTAGCAATTTGATTATGATCATCTATGTGTTGATATAATTTTGATGATAGATTATATAGTCTAAAATTAGTCCCAGTTATTGTTGAGTAAACAGGTCTAGAATAATTCTGTAACCATGACTGATGTACAGGTTGGTACTGAAAATCCCGCCCAGAGGACAAGGGTGCCGAGAGGGAATGTTCCCTTGCCAAGGTCGTTATCTCTAGAGGGAGATATGAAAGAAAATTGGGAGGTATTTAGCCAAGTATGGGAGAATTATGAAATCATAACGGGCCTAGAGAATGAAGAACATAGGTTAAGAATTGCTCATTTCATGACGGCCATTGGCCAACAGGCCGTTAAAATACATAATGGGCTACCGTTCAAAGACGAGAGTGAAAAAAAGGACATAAATGTTATTTTGAAGCTCTGGAAAGAATACTGTGGTGGTCGAACCAATTTGACTTAAGAACGCTATAAGTTCAATATCTGTACGCAGAGTAAGGGTGAAGGATTTGAACAGTTCTATGTACGCCTACGTAGCTTAGCAGCTACATGTGAATATGACAAGTTCATAGATGATTTTATCAAAGATAGAATAGTAGTAGGGTTGGTGGATGATTCAGTGCGTAAGAGGCTTCTGCAAGAGCAGAACCTGACGCTGAAATTATGCCTAGACATATGTAGGGCACATGAAGCTTCGATGTCACAATCTCGAGCTATGACAAAATGAGAGTGTCTCTAAAGTGAGTCAAAAATTTCCTAAGCAGCAAAGTAGTGACAAGTACAGATCACAAAAATCGAGTGACAAGATAGAGTGTAAGTTCTGTGGTAGGTCACATGTCAGACAGAAGGAAAAATGTCCTGCTTATGGTAAATCTCTGTAATAAATGTCGTACCAACGAGACCATTTTGCAAATTAAGTGTAAATAGTGGTGAAGGTAGGAAACAGAACCACAAAGGAAAGAAACACAGAGATAATGTAAAGGCACTTGAGAGTAACAGGGATACTGACTCTGAGAAAGTGTAATTGTCCATTGGTACTGAGAAGTCAGTATGAGAAGAAAATCTTTGGAAAGTTCCTAATTAAAGGAAAGAAATCCAGATCAAGTAGATTGTGGGGCAACGGTAAAATTCTTCCAAAGAAACATGTACCAAGCAAGTAGAAAATTGTGCATAGTCAAGAAGGATTAAACCCTATGAAAGTGAAAGCTTTGTAGCGAGGGTACATGCAAATTGTGTAAAAATCCCTAAGACTCACAAGAAGTATGATGTAGAGTTTTTAGTAGTGGACAAAGACTGTGTTCCACTTATTGGGTCACAAACTGCCCAGTTAATGAAACTGATCAAGGTTAGATATGAGAACATTGCAGTAGTGCAAAGTAGTACTGGTGACAAACAGGATGTACTGTAAATACTAAGAGTGAAGTATTAGAGTCATACAGTGATGTCTTTCGAGGGCTGGGGAAAATGCCAGGTAAAGTACATCTACAGACAGATAATAGCGTAGATCCAGTGGTAATGCCCCCTCGTAGAGTTCCGTTAGTTGTCAGAGATTAGCTTAAATTGGAACTGAGAGGCTGGAAAAATGGGTGTGATTGCCAAGTACCAAACCGACAGAGTGGGTATCGGTTGGTGGCGGTACAGAAAACTAGTGGAAAATCAGGGTTGTGTTGACCCGCATATCTGAATCGTGCACTTAGGAGGCCACTATCCATTGCCTGTAATAGAGGATGTATTCCAATGCTAAGTAAAGTCAAAGGTGTTACAAGGCTGATTGCAAAGAAGGTTTTTTGCAATGTGAATTAGATGAAGAGTCGTCCTATTAACTACCTTCCGACCCCGTGGGGTTAGATATAGGTATCAAGAATGCCATTCGGAATCAAGTCCTGGCGCCGGAAATATTCCAATGTCATCATGACCAGAATCTTTGAGGGTCTGCAGGATGTACAAGATCGCAGATGATATTCTCATAGTAGGCCGTGGAGATACTATCGCTGAAGCAAACGCGGATTCACGACAATAACTTGAGGATGTTTCTCGACCGATGTCGCGAACGCGGGATTAAGCTAAATCCGGACAAGTTTGAATACAAGAAAGCAGAAGTTCGCTTATGGGTCAATATATCTCTCGCGACGGACTCAAAGTAGATCCCCAGAAGTAGCAGCAATAGCGGACATGCCAGTTCCTGATTCCGTTGAATCTCTGCAACGCTTCATTGGCATGGTCAAGTATCTCGCGAAATTTGCATCGTTTATCGGACATAGCGAGCCCCTTCGTCGTCTCACAACAAGAATTGCCTGGCAATGGGGGTACCGAGCAGCAGAAAGCTTTCGACGCGATAAAGCAACAGGTGTGTGAAGCTCCGGTACTGAAGTACTTTGACCTCTTGTCCAACGGAAAGGGCAAGGTGATGCGTCACAGAACGGGTTAGGTTACGTACTTCTACAGAACGGTCAACCGGTAGCGTACGCGAGTCGTGCTCTCACAGATGCAGAAACGCGGTACTCGCAAATTGAGAAAGAATTACTCGCACAAGTCTTCGGCTTAGAGAGGCACCATGAGTTTGTGTATGGCCGCGAGATAACACTATGGACAGATCATAAGCCACTTGTAGCAATAATGGAGAAGCCCCTAGCTACAGCACCAAAGCATTTACAACAACTGTTATTGAGATTGAATCGATACACTGTCAAGATCAAATATATGCCAGGTCCAGAACTATACGTTGCCGATACTTTGTCAAGAGCGTATCTGAAGGACACAGAGAGATCGCAAACCGAGACAGATATCGAGAGCATTCATCTCCTTGATGGACTTCGCATAAGTGAAACAACTAGACGTGAGATTCAGCAGAAGACAGCGGAGGACAGAACACTGCAATCGGTCATGCAGTACATTCGTAAAGGATGGCCCACTTCGATTCGCGAGTGTGTTGCTGAAACGCGCCCGTATTACAGCATTCGGCATGAAATGACAATGGATGATGAGATCGTCTTCAAGGGCCTGCGTTGTGTCATACCACGTGCGTTGAGAGCAACAATCAGAGACAAGTTACATGCAGCACACACTGGGATAGAAAGCACACTCAAACGAGCTCGCGAGTGCGTCTACTGGCCATCAATGACTGCAGAACTCAAAGATCACATTGCGAAGTGTGAGATTTGCAATGAGAATCCTAGCAAACAGCAGAAAGAAACTCTCCATCCCCATGATGTGCCAAATCGTCCATGGGAAAAGTTAGGATGCGATATCTTTGAGGTAGATGGTCGAAGCTACCTATGTACTGTTGATTACTTCTCTGATTTCTTCGAGGTCGATAATCTTCAGGGCAAGAAGGATGTGCGAGCCATCATCATTCGCTTGAAAAGACATTTCGCTACTCACGGTATACCAGATACTCTACAGAGCGATAACGGACCACCTTTCAACTCGAAAGAATTCTCGGATTTCGCGAAAGCGTAGGGCTTCGTATTGAAAAAGAGTTCACCTGAGTATCCAGAGAGTAACGGGAAGGTTGAAGCAGCTGTGAAGATCGCGAAAAAGCTAGTCAAGAGATCTACTCGCGATCATGGAGACTTTTATCTTAGTCTTCTTATCTGGAGAAACACTCCAACAACTAGTATGGACAGCTCACCTGCACAGAGGATGTTGGGACGTAGAACAAAGAACAATGTTCCAATCGCAGCAGAACTACTTGAACCAAAAGTCGTGCCAAATGTCAAGAAGCGTAAACAAGCAAATCAGCAGCGACAAGAGCAGTACTACAATCGCAACGCAAAGAATCTTGAGCCATTGAGGAAAGGAGATGTGGTTCGGATTCAGCCAAGAGGTAAGAACGTCATATGGGAGAAAGCGAAAGTAGTCGAGGAAGTAGCGCCTCGATCATATATCGTTGAAACTGAGAGCGGTGTACAGCGACGCAGAAATCGCAGACATTTTCGTAAGACAACAGAAGCTTGTGATGACGATGTCGCAACGTATCCGTTTTCGCAACATCAATCGCGAAGCGATATCGACGAAGAACGCGAAGCGAACGCACATGAAGAAACGCAAGAAACGCAGCAACAAGTTCGCAAAAGCACAAGAGACAGAAAAGCACCTACATATCTGAAAGACTATATGTGGAAGTAAAAAAACTCTGCATGAACTAGTTTTAGTGTAGATTTAACAAATGATTCTTACATTCATTGTCTGCACAACAAAAGTGTAAATATTTGTGTTATAGTTCAACCTACAGGGTTAAGTAGTTTAGTGTTTTATATATGTATTTGATAAGGTTATCAAGTGTAAAGATTTGATGTTTAAGAAATCTGCCCACAGGAGATTTCAGAATTATACAAAATAATACTCAATATGTGCCAGTTGAAATCTTAGAATAGATTGTATCCGGAATAGTGTGTTCAAATAGCTTGATACTTTGTGAGCTCAAATATAACCCCACAGTACAGCACAGTACAGTACAGTCTGATAAGCCTGAACATGTCTACATTTAATAATCACTCAATGTTGCACAGTTAAATGGTTATCCTGATGTTTTATAAAATACAGAATTGCATGTGTTGAAGAAGCAATTCTTTTGTTTGTTTTAAAAGGAAAGGTGTTACAATATGTTATATATAGCGCCAGCTATGGTCTTGAGTGAGGAATAAAGGAGAGTCGCTCTCTCGTACCTGACAGAATAAGTACGAACTGTAATATGTCATGTCTCCATGAAGTAACTAAATAAGAGAGTTAGAGAGAACAGGAGAGAGAAGAAACAGTCTGCATGTCAAATAAGATAAGATGTTGGTGCCTGATTTTGTGTGTATGATTTACTTTTATTTATTATGGTTTTTGTTCTTGTTTGTTATGATTTTCTGTTCAGAGATCCTGATGAAGGCATAAGCCGAAAGCTTGATTAAAGATTCAAAGTCCAGCAACGTCCAAGCTTGTCCTAGACTTTTTATTCATAACACATATATCATCTGGACAAAACGTCGTCATGTCCAAAAAGTTGAGTCTCATCGCACTTACGTCTTCTACCTCAACTTGTATCCTTCGGTTCTTGCCTTACGGATCCACGACGACGGCCAGGACGGCTGCTTTGAATCAACAACAATAACAACAATAACAAATTCCAGAGCAAGTACTTCAGTACCAACAATCATGGCCACCAACACCGAACAAAGCACAACGACTTGGGAACTCCGGAAATGCACGACGAAACTCGAACGATATCGTCTGCATGTCAAATACCTACATTTATACAGGGATTTAGACATTGTTCCAAAAGGTCTACTGATCCAAAAGTCATTTGCTTTTGTCAACGACGAATCAACCGACACCGAGTGGACATCGACATTGTGGAACGCCTCGCGCCAACTCCGGAACATCACTATTCAAGCTTTACAACATAGAACCGAAGAACTGCTGATGCATAGAGATGAGCTGAGAAAGAAGGTACACGAACAGAGCACGAACATGGATTACCACGCGACAATAAACGACATCAACCAAGACTGGATAGGGATTAAAAGAAAACTAATCCCGATGAAAGAAGGAAAGCTGAAAAGGGACATTACGAACTGTAGAGAGATTAAGAAACGTATATGTAATAATCCAGTGTTAAGTAACAACAACAGCACACAATTGAATGTGCCACAAAAAAGAAGACGATGCAGACGACTAAGGAAGAAACAATATAGGAAACGTAGAATACACTACCAAGATATAAATAACAACAATAACAGGACGGGTGTAACTTCAGAAAGAGACCAAAACCAAAATAAAAAAGACATCAAAGTGTCTGTAATTAACCTATCCAATTATCCTCTGTCTGGGGCAGAAACAAGTCTTCTACAGAAAGGACTGAAATTCTGCCCCACGCCCCCACAAGTAGACTCGCTAGAAATCAAAAGGAACCTTGGGGCATTTGAAAGACAAATGAAACTTAAGCTCCACTTTGCGGGAAAATCACAAACAAGTGACAACCAATCACATAGCCAAAGCCAAATCGCAACTCAGGAAGACAAAAACACGCAACCGCCTATCATTAAACAAAGAAACACATGGACCCCAAAAGTACACGACCCATACCTACAAATATTCCTCGAAAACGTACATAAAGACATAAGTACAAGTGTAGACACCTATAACAACACAACAAAGCGTAAAGACAACCTATCAAAAGAAGAAAGACAGGCCCTGAAAAAATTAAAATCAAACACTGACATTATCATAAAACCGGCAGACAAAGGCTCATCAGTTGTCATAATGTCCTAAGAGGACTACATATCAGAAGGAATGAGACAGTTATCAGACGTTGGTACTTACAAAGAGCTCACACGGGACCCCACCCCTTCCCACCTTGAGAAAGTTCAAAAAGTTGTCCGAGAATTACACATAGACACCGAGACACAGAAAGGTCTAATTCCCAAGACAGTCGTCTGTCCCAACCTATACTTTCTACCAAAAATCCATAAACCCAATAATCCCGGTCGACCAATTGTTTCCGGTTGTTCTTGCCCCACAGTCCAAATCTCCAAATATCTGGACTTCTAT
>CALNVZ010001721.1:4236643-4247628 GCA_940671915.1 Paracentrotus lividus
TGATCAGGATGACCATGGCGATGATGATGATGACCCTCAAACATACGATGATGACTATGACTACGACTATAGCGATCTTATACAACACAACGAGGAGAACTATAATATCGCCTCCCCAAATATGCATTCTGAAACTGGAGAGTAATATTTGTCTATGATATCTAGATATGACGGTAAAGACGTTACGAAATTAAGAAAAGCTCTCAGCCAACACAAAATTACAATCCTCTAACTGCATGGAGAGTAACGTAAATATTTTGTGTGATCTAATAGTATGTCTTTTCTAGATTATCTTGTTAAAGAAAGATCAACATAAAAAAAAAAATATGTAAGATATTATACAAGGAGGAGGTTTCTGCTGGAACTTTTAAATGTATGCCATTTTAGTTCAGAATGGTCAATGGCCTCAGCTTAGTTGGCCCCGTGGAACACCAGCAGCAATATTATAAGTCGCAGCTGAAATGGGCTATACCAGCCGTATTTTAATCTTGATATATATTTGTACTTTATATGTAATTATTGTATATTATTTTTATTTTACGGAAATAAAACCAACCAACCAAAGTTGTACCCGGAAGTACTCTGCTATTCACTCATCCGTCAACCACTGAAGTTAATTATGAACATATTTGGCGTAAAATCAAAATTATTAGATATGAGGACTACCATTATGGGGCTACAGTTATTTTGAAATAAAATTAAAACAGGAGTATTAACTTATTGATTATCCCACTTGGCATAATGTGTGAAGGAACCTGGAAGGTGTTTTAGGGGCAAATCTCATTGAGCGACGACTGGGGCAAAATTTGGGCTTTGCCAGGGAGTGTCAAGGCTCGTAAAAAAGTCGCAATTAAGTTCACTAAACATTATGTATTAAATATTCTATATAATACATTTTATATTAAACTTTCTAACTTAAATATTACATATGAAATATAGATTGAATAGAATATTCTAAATTGAATATTATATTTATATATTTGCATATTTGTAAATAGTTGCAAGCGTTCGCACAATTGGGTTATTCATCAACATTTCTAACGGATATTGACGAATATCAAATTTCGCCTCTCACGATCCTAAGTGCTGATTTATTTCATAATGTCCATCATTACCATGACAACACTTAAGATAACCGGGAAGTGCAATGCATATATAAACTTGTCATGTAGATATTCATACGTGCATATTATTATTATTCCTTTCCAGTGAAGTGAAAGTAAAACTAATTTGTCTATAATCAATCACTGAGCAATGTTTCCTGATCTATTATTATTACTAAAAATTCTGGGCTGGGATGATAACGAATTTAGTAACATGTATATAAAACACTTGTCGTGGCAGATCACGAGGGAGTGAGCGCCGCCGAAAATTTTCTTATTTCAACATGTACAGTCCATGGGTGGTTTTTAAATTTTAGGGGGAGGGAAAGTGTCCCCTTTTACATGGGCTTCGGAACCGGGGGGGGGCTCTTGGGGGGCGCAGCCCCAAAAATTTTTTTGGGGGGGGAGCTCAGATAATCGTTGAGGCTGGTGCGGAGTAGCGAGACGCACCCCCCCCGCCAATATTTTTTGTGCGTACGATCGGGCCTATGTGATTAAACATGCCATTCATGCCATAACTCGGCTCCTAATATTCAACATGTTCAAGTCGTTCGTAAAGTTCGTAAAAAAAGTTGTGCGTAACATATCAGTTGCGTACCTAGCCTGATTAGACACAATGAAAACGGGGGGGGGGGCGCACTATTGTGCACACACAATAGTGCCCCCCCGTTTTCATTGTGTCTAATCAGGCTAGGTACGCCACTGCATATGGACAGCTCGTTGAAACACCCTGTCAACTTTCACCCAGAAGTCCCTTCTCCAAAATCTACCGAACACATCTTACAAGAATCATATTTGCGTCTTTAACCCCTAAACCACTCCTTTCTCTCTAAGCTTTTAAAGAGTTCAATACGAAGAGAGGTGCTCTTTTGATGCGGTGTAATCTACAAAGGGTAGCGACACTTTCACGGGTAAACTACACATCGCCCAGGATGATAATCAGAATCAGAGGAATCGTACTTTCTTGGTTCAAAGACTATTTGAATAATAGACGTCAATATGTTAATTTCAAATCCAAATCATCTAACTATAGCTCATGTGAAAATGGGAGTACCACAGGGTCCATCCATGGCCCCTTATATTTTTTAATAATATGAATGACATTGTAAAACGCATCACCATATACTTACATATTATATCTTATTCCCGCAAAGATGACAAAACTAAACAATATTTTTCCCGCTTAATTCTCAAACCAATTCCCGATACTTAAAATATACTTTGTCGCAACTTCTCAATCAAGAATTAAAAGAAAATTTAATCTTTATGGTAAGTCAAATAAACTCTCCCTTAACATTAATAAAAACAAACTTTTATGTACTTTAAGCATACTTTAATTCTAAATTTACGTATTTCTGCGGATAAATATTTATATTTCAATGATATGCCCAAGATGGAAAAACAGGGAAACTAAAATTTTAGGGTCTTGTGACGATTCGTAACGAACAATGGAGTAGTCACATTCGTAATATTAACATGAAGTAGCAAGAGGCACAGGCATTTGTATATAAATTTAAATATATAAATTATACTCTCTCAAGAATCATTACTATGCTTAATAAACTCATGTATTGTTGTTCACATATATACTTATTTGCTAACATTAGTATGGGGAACACAGTAACAAACATAAAAATAGATTCTTATTGCGCCTTTTCAAAAGAGAAAGCAACTCGATTTGTCCTCTATTCCCATTTATGCTCGCCATACCGATCCTTTATGTCATTAATCAAAAACATTGAAATTTACGATAATTCACACTAAATCAAACTGCTTATTATACTTACAAACTCTAACTAATACATATTACCAAACCTTTCCAAAATATCTTTATTTACAACAGCAGATCATTCATTCATTACCCCACACAGACATTCATCTGACTTCATTTAACAAATCCAGACTATATGCTCACAAAAACAATCCGTTCATCAAGCCTGGATGTTTGGAACACATTATCCTATTAATATTAAACCATGTCTGCATACCTTTAATCCTTTAAAGTTTTGTTAAAGAGGCTAACCTTTTATCTAAGTATCTTGTAAAAACCCTCACTTGCACTCGCACTCACAACTCATCCACATTCACTTAGCCTTTTCCTTCCCTTCTACTATCTTATTTCTTAGAAAT
Source organism: Paracentrotus lividus (assembly GCA_940671915.1). Lineage (NCBI taxonomy): Eukaryota > Metazoa > Echinodermata > Echinoidea > Camarodonta > Echinidae > Paracentrotus > Paracentrotus lividus. Next base: position 4,239,877 of record CALNVZ010001721.1, read on the forward strand.
AAAGTGACATCCTGTTAAATATAGACTGTAATGTTAAATCAGGTTTTCAAGTAGCCCCCGACCTGGCTGCTATTCTCGGTCAAAAACATTTAAGCTTTGCTTGATTGATTAGCCTGGCTCCCTGCATTTTGGAAAGTATAGTATTTGTTAAAATCTATATGCATTATGTCTATTATTCTATTGTGTTATAGTTAATGTCACACATTGTAATCTTAGTCAATTATTTATATATTAAGTAGTATAGTTATATCATTGATAATGTGATATGTTTCAGAATCACAAAATGCAGAAGGAACACCTGCCTAAAAATAATAATAAGGCAGCCTGTCAACACGTATTCAGACGCAAGACTGAGCGGTCGCCCATGTTTGAAAAAAACAATGCCACAAGCTCCTGAACAATGCCATGAACAACATGAAACAATGCCATAACCAATGAACAATGCCGCAAGCCATTCCTAACCCTTAATGAATATATTCATGAAGCAAGTCCCACGCTAGTTATTTGTGTATGTACTTAAACGCCGATTAAACAAGAAAGCACACCAAAATTAACATCTTGCCAAAATTCACTAGACACAACATCGTAGACTATTATTAACGTCAATCCCTCGTTCAAAGCCTACCCAGTTTCGAGAAGCTGAGCTTCAGGTGTTCGGACCCCTCTCTTATAAAAAAAGCCTCGTTCTGAAACTATTCCAAGCACATCGACCCCACTGCATGCAAAGATAATACCCTGTTATCAAACTTTGCAACATTCCACAGGCCAGCACTTGAGCCTCAAGTTGAGCCAGGGTAAAAGATAAACAACAGCTGGGATGTACGTAATTAGCTAAGCTCTGCCTATTGAAGTAGGCCCCTTCAAAATAAAAATGATCTAGTAATTTGAATGTATTCAAGTTTTACAGCAGCTATTACATTAGAAATCAAATGTTTAATTTACGTTTTTCAATTTCAAATGAAGGAAAAATCGACCTCGCAGATAAGGAATATACAAGAATATAAAAACTAATAAATAATGGTATACGAATACAGGACATTGATCGTTTCAATGAAACAATTTGGCCCCCCAGCTGGACCTTGGGTGAGGGCTGCACTGTTTGGACTAGAGGTAAGAAACAGATGTTTTTTAGAATAGATTATCGGCTGACGGTCTGTTTGTCACACTAGGTCCCTCACGTCCCTGGTCACACTTGGAAAAGAGAACTAATAGAGTTGCAAGAAGGGGGTAAACTGTCCTCAAACGGACTGCGTTCGTCATGACTTTTAAATAAGATACAAGATACAAGATAGCCACAGAAATTCAGAGAAGACGACGAACTGGGTTGAAAGTTAGATGTTCCAAAAAAAAAATCAAATTATGATAGTAGGCTTGCTTCAATTACGTAAATCATCAAATTAGTTTGTAATTGCCTTTGGAGCCTAATTACCTAAATTGTTTATATCGATGGAAGATTAAAGGGAAAACGTCACCAAATTCGTAAGAAGAACATTTTAAATCTCATTAGATATTTTACTGATTTTTTTTTTTAATCAGTCTTGGAGTGAGACAACCTCGCATGACCTTGTAAGCATAATGATACATTGTCCCACATGATGTATTTTGTGTATGTAATTAAACGACGATTTACCAAAAAGCACACAAAATACATCTTTTCCAAATATCACAGCAACATCGCATTATACTATCACATTAGATCCAAGATACAAGATAGTCACATAAATTCAGAGAAGACGACAAATTGATGAAAGTTAAAATTAAATTATGATAGTAGCCTTGCTTCAATTACGTTAATCATAAAATGAGCTTTTAATTGCCTTTGGAGCCTGATTACCAAAATTGTTTATTCAGATGGAAATTTTAGGAGATAACATGACCAAAAGCGTAAGTAGCACATTTAAAATCTCAATAGATATTTTACTGAAAGTTTTAAGAAATTTTTTCAACCTTGGAGAAAGACAAAAAGAGAAAATAATCAGCGGCCTCTTGCGCCATTTGCTATTATTATCTTGTCAAACATGGCCCGCCTTCATTTCGTATTCCCTATTGGTTGTTATCATTATCATTAAACATACGTTGTCAGCTTTTCGTCAAAGGTGATATTAATGGACCTATAGCTGTCTCTATACAAAATAAGATAACGCAATGTTAATACTGATTTCTTTCCAGATGAAGGGGGGGGGGGCACTGGAGGGAAACATTTCTCTTGTTAATTCATCTAGTAAGTGAAATTTATTATCTTTAGCCCTAGCTGTAAAGTATAGAAAGGTAAGAGTACTTCTTTGCGATAGATCGTTCTAAATAATATAGACATGGTCAGAGAATATTGCAAAATTCTAATAGTTTTGTGATATAAAACCTAGTTTGTCTAGTTTGACTAACTTTACATGACTCATTATAATTACATTAAGACCTACATAGCACTGACATGACTTTGCTAAAATTTTAATTTACTCCTCCAGATAATATATTATTATGTAGTTTTAGTTGTTTATTTCTCTTGAGTTCCTCCAATACATTTTTACAATATAATACAATACAATACTTATCTATCATCATCATCCCATTGTTATGTCAATCGCGCAATTCGAACGCTATCTGAAAGCAAGAGGCGCTACCAGGCCCCCACCTGGCGAGGCTGAGAATGTGCCTACTTGGAGATGCAAACTATGATGAAATGTGATCTTGGTTTTTATTTGTAAGTTATTTTTAATATTGATTCATAACATGTGCATTCACTCAAAGAGAACTGTTGCTGAGCTAGCGCCATTGAGCGTCCTCCGGACGTGTGTGCCTCTACTAATGTTTTCACTAGCTGCACCCGGCGCTACGCGGGCGCGAGGGCAGCTAGCGGTCCACCCCCCTACAGTTGAAAAACGGCTTGTTTTTCTTTCATTCCCTAGTCGACCTTCTTTTAAATCATTTCGCGATAATGATTAAATTGCTTTATTGGCGACAATTGGGCTCCTGCATAAAATTATAAAACCTGCTCCGCCCCTATATGGCTGAATTGAAGTTTCTTCTGCTTCTTAGTTCTTTTTTCTTTCTACATTTTTTTAGGTTATTTATTATTATTATTATTATATTATTAAATTATTATTATTATATTTATTTATTTATTTTTATTATTTTTTTTTGTTTTTTTATTTATTTATTTATTTATTTATTTATTTTTTATTTATTTTTTTGGGGGGGGGGGCGGTGGGGGGGTGCTGATGTGGTTGTAGGCCTACTCCTATTACCGCCCCTCCTCGCACCTCTCCTCCTAACATAGATCTGCTCCTGATTTTATTGGGAGTTTTATTGTTGGTGGGAGAGGTTTCATCGATTTCTTCATTTTTTAATTTTGTATTAATAAGACGAAAGGGGGACTCCCTTTGAAAAAACTTTTATCTAAATCATGAAAATGGGGCTAACTATTATTATCAATATTATTTTTTAAATTTAATTGTTAAGGGGCTTTATTTATTGGGGGGGGGAGGAGGCGGAGCTAGAGGCGCAAAAATTCGCAAAAGGCTTGCGGTCGTACAAGCCCTACCGGAAATCTAAAAAATTCTTGCGCACCTCGGAGGGTCTTTGATAAAGAATTGTGACTTTCTTTTTTGGGTGGGGGATACTTTCAATACTTTGAGAATTGGTAAGGAAAAAAAAAGAACAATGCATCGGGCTAATTAATTTTTTTGTAAATTATTTATTACTATACATTATTATTTTTGGTGGGAGGGTGGAAAATGTGTACATTTTTTTCCGCGTACCTTGGAGTAACCTAAAGGTTTGCCCGGGGCGGGGGGGGGCGGGTGGGCAGAAGTGTACGTAAAGATTTTTTGGCCGCGTGTACCCTTGGCGTAACATTAAATTTCCGGGGGGGGGTGGGAGCAATAAAGTACTGGTAATTTTACGTACCGTGGCGTAACCTAGAGGCTGCCCCTGAGGGGGACGCTGCATGGGCAAAGTGTACGTAAACTTTTTTCCGCCGTAGGCCCTACTCTTTTGCGTAACCTAGAGGTGCTCTCGGACGGGGGGACGATGAGCAAAAGGGTAGTAAATTTTTTTTCTGCGTACACTTGGTGCCAACCAAAAGTATTGTGGCGCGGGGGGAGGGGAGCGAGTTGGTAGGGGGGGGGGGAGGGGGAGCAACAGTATATTTTGCTACCCTATGCGTACTAAAGTTTCCTCGGGGGGGGGTGGATGGCGGTAACCGTTGCATAAAGTAGAAGTTGTCCCCTTGGGTGAGGACGCTGGTGCTAAAAGTGTACGTAAATTTTTTCTGATACCTTGGCGTAACCAAAGTTTCTATGGGGGGGATGGAGGCATAGGTCTACGTAAATTTTTTTTCGCTACCCTTGCAGTACCTTAAAGTTATTTCCCTGGGAGGGAATGGGGGTTGGATGGCAAACGCGTACATAATTTTTTTCACATACCCTTGGTCGTAACTCTAAAAGCTTTCCGGGGGGGTGAGGAGGAAGCAATAGTTGCAATTAATTGTCTCGCGGACCCTTAGGCTTAGTGTAGCCTAAGAGGTGCCCCTGTGGAGGGGGACGGATGGCAGAAATGTGTCATTAATTTTTTCCGCATAGGCCTACCCTTGGTAACTGAGAGTTTGCCCCTGGGGAGGGGACGATGGGCAAAAGTGTACGTAATTTTTTTTCCGCGTGGCCTCCCAGTTGGCTTAACTGAGAGGTTTGCACCTAGGGAGGGGGACGAATGGCAAAAGTGTAGGCCTACGTAATATTTTTTGCTTTTGCGCTACCCTTGGGTAACCTATAAACTATTCCGGGGGGGGGGTGGGAGCATAAGTGTATGTATTTTTTTTTTCGCGTACCTAGCGTCCTAGAGTTTTGTCCCTTTGGGATGGGGGGACGTTACGATGGACAAAGTGTACGTAATTTTTTTTTTCTGCGTGACTTGGCGTACCTAAGTAGGTTTGCCACTGGGCAGGCATATAAGTTTTGATCACCTTCTTCTGCTGCCGAGCTATTTTTAGCCTAGCTAACCACATGCATGATAAAGAAAGAAATCAATTCAATCTGAATGAAAATCAAACTAATCAAGCAGTTCACCCAACGTCATATGCAACACAAACAAAAGAAATTTTGGGGGGCAAAAGGATGGGACATAATTTCTTTTTGCGTACCCTTGGCGTAACGGTCGATCTGCCCCTTCCCCATACAATTGTATATCACCACTATTTTGCTTTTACTGTTTGTATGAAGAAAAAATTTCAACTGAATGAAAATCAAACCATAATAAACAAAAATCTCAAGACTTGATTTGCAAGTCAAAATTTGATGGGATCCTCAAAGGGAAGAAATTATATTTTTATTTTAGTTTTTCTGATGGTAGTGATTCTAAATTTATTCAGTCAAAACCTATTTCCTGTGAGGTATTACTACATAGAAATATACGACAAATCATTTAAGAAGAAAGAAATAAATTTAACACAAATAAGCCAAAGGTAACGGACTGCTGAATTGATATACCCCGTGCTGTCACGCAACACCATCCAGCTCAGCTCACTCAGCTCACTCAGCTCATTCAGTCACGTTTAATCCAATACGACTATGTATGGAGGATCGCCGAATTCATGTAAATTTCTATTTTTTAATATCAAACATAAAGATTGATACCTGATGACTGTTTTTGCAAAGATGGTAGATGGACATGACTTTACGATGTTTATTTTGCGTCTAATCCAGTTTTTAAGTGCATTTTTTTTTACAACACGTACATGACAGAAATCGATTCGAGAAACAAATCATCTCGATCCTCCTCAGTTTCACAATCGACCTAAAATTACTCAGCATTGATGTTAACTCGGCGCTGCCGTGTCAACAGAAAATACACCGATGATGTCAGCAGGACATGATGCTTACATGCAGGGCGATGTTGTTTGGGCAAGAGTCATGAGGAGGTGATGGTTGGGTACTGACACGTCAGTTCGGTTCGAGATGACGTCACGCTCTTGTCGTCTCCCTTACAAAAATGTCCTGTGGTAATTCCTGTGGTAACTGGTTTTACCACACAAATTACCACAGGAATACCTCATACCACAGGAATATGTGTGGTAATATACCATAGAGTCGTGTGGTAACGAGAATTGGTGCCTGTGGTATTCCTGTGGTACTAAAATTACCACACAAAATACCACAGGAATATCTTATACCACAGGAAAAGTGTGGTAATATACTTTAGATTCGTGTGGTATTCCTGTGGTACCCAAATTACCACACAAAATACCACAGGAATATCTCATACCACAGGAAGTGTGTGGTAATATAAAATAGAGTTATGTGGTAATGATAATGGCTGTATGTTGTATTCCTGTGGTACCTAAATTACCACACAGAATACCACAGGAAGAACTCATACCACAGAAAATGTGTGGTAATTAATATAAAATAGAGTTATGTGGTAATGATAATGGCTGTCTGTGGTATTCCTATGGTACCCAGAGTACCACACAAAGTACCACATGAATATCTAAAACTACAGGAAATGTGTGGTAGTATTCCATAGAGTCGTGTGGTGATAAATATGGGTACCTGTGGTGTTCCAGATGTACCAAAATTACCACAGAAATTACAACAGCTAGAATATCTCATATCACAGGAAATTTGGGGTAATATATCATGGAGTCGTGTGGGAATGAAAATGGGTGTCTGTGGTATTCCTGTATAGTACCTATATTACCACACAAAATACCACAGGAAGATCTCATACAACAGGTTATGTGTTGTAATAACATATAGAGTTGTGTGGTAATTAAAATGGGTGTCTGTGGTATTCCTGTGGTACCTAAATTACCACAAAAATACCATAGGAAGATTTAATACCACAGGAAATGTGTGGTAATAAAACACATAGTTATGTGGTAATGGTAATGGGTGTCTGTGGTATTCCTGTGGTACCCAGAGTACCACAAAAAGTACCACATGAATATCTAATACTACAGGAAATGAGTGTGGTAATATAGAGTCGTGTGGTAATGAAAATGGGTACCTGTGTTATTCATGTGGTACCTAAATTACAACATAAAATACAATAGGAATATCTCATACCACAGGAAATGTGGGGTAATATGATCACGGAGTCGTGTGGAAATGAAAATGGGTGTCTGTGGTATTCCTGTACAGTATGTGTGGAAAAAATATTTAGGTATCAAATAATCTCAAATGATGTGTGAATTTGGTACCAACTTAAAGCCAAAATATTCTGATCTCAGTGATGCATATTGTTTTGTATAATTTGCTTTTGTAAAACAAAAGTTATCATAATTTTTGTGCGGCGATGAGCTAATCGAAATAGCACACATCTTTTGTGTCGGTGTGCTGAATACATGGCTATTATCTGTGCGAAACCCGAGAAGCATGCGCAATAAGAATATGTTTTCTTGATTATGGAAAACTTGTCATATCTCAAGATCTACAGCACCAAATGGGTGAAATAAATTGCAGAAGAAGGCCTGATTTTCCTAAACGGTTTATTTAAATATCGAACACTTTAAGAATGTGATTAATTTTCATACATAAAAAAAATATTTTCCAACTGTACCATTTTATTTGACACAGACGGTAGTACTTACCTGTATTACCACATAAAATACCACAGAAAGATCTCATACCATAGGAAATATGTGGTAACATTATATATATTCATGTGTATATCAACAACAATACCAGAGCAGATTACCACACGTCAGTATCACACATGAGTACCACACATCACCACACAGTACCTACCACATACTGATAC
>CALNVZ010001721.1:4249481-4262853 GCA_940671915.1 Paracentrotus lividus
CCCGTTTCTAAAATGGTTTTAAAGCTCTAAATACGATTTACAGACATGGTTGCTAGGTAAAAGCGGTTGCTAGTCAACATATTGTTTCAATCGATGCTTAGAAATATGTCACTAATTTGAAGTATTTTTTCTAAGGTAAAGAGGTTTTTATATGTGTTTGGTTTCTTCTCAATATATGATACTTCACAATGTTTGGCACCCATTTAATCCATGTGTATAAAATATTGTTAAATACAGTTGAAATAAATAACAGATTTAAGTAGGTTTTGTCATAGCAATATGACAAGGTTGGGTTAGGGTGATGGTTTAACAAAAATTTTGGCATTGGGTATTCATAATACTTTATAACTTGGATTCTTTTTTCTTCTTTGGTGTCTCGCCTCTACAATCAATATCAACACATTTTCAACCTTAAACTAAACTAGTTTGATTTTGTAACTTTAAAAATACATAGGAAATTCCATTTGGAATAGGGAATCAACATTTGAGCAGTGGAAATGGTTTGCTCATAATATAATCTGGTTGCTAGAGGGTCAACAAAATCTAGATTTGTAATTTACTTCAATTTTTATAAAATTGTATTGGAGCAATTTTCAGTTATATCTATGTGGGTTTCAACATAGGGCTAAGCCCAAATATGTCAATAATTCTTATACTGGCATTGAAATGACCCGTAGATTTTTAATATTCATAAATTTTGGTCATAAAAAATTGGGGCGTGCCTATTCGAAGCTAGTTCCATGGTGAATGGGCTACAAGATGCGCAACTTTTATGCTTCATTTTCGAAAAATTCGCAGCATAAAATTTCTTTTAAAATAAAGGATTATGTTGGTTGCTTTAAATCCAGTCGGTGTGCATTAAAGATAAGCATAGAAATAAGCTCTTGGGGATTCTCGCGTCTCAGCATCTAAAAAGTAGAATCCGTTAGAGCCACAGAGGGAAACTAAAAACATAATATAGATTTGTTTTAATCTACCCTTACAAAATATCGTGGGTACCCAACAACGGTACCATATAAAAATGACCACATGGGATTTTTCCTATGGTTTTTTTGGCAACAAATACCCACACAAGAATGCCATACAGGATAAACCATACAGCTAAAATACCACCATAGGGATTTCCTATGTGGTTTTTTGGGGCACAAATAACCAAAACAGTATAATACCAATATGACATGAAAGTACGTCATAACAAGACCAAAATATCCATATGGATTTTCCGCTAATGAGTTTTTTGGCCGCACAAATACCTAACACAAAAATAACATACTACAGCCAATATGACCGAGCATCAGATTTTCCTATGGTTTTTTGGGCAGCAAATACCCACAAAATACATACAGAAGTACCATACCAGCCAGATAGCCCATAGGAATTTCTCTTGATTTTTGGGCACAAAATACTACACAAAATACGATATATCTATTTTTAACCAGGAAGTACATACAAGCAAATACAATAAGGATTCACTATGGTTTTTTTGGCACAAAATTTACTAATTTAGACAATCAACAAAACCATACAGAAGTAACATACAGCTAAATAATCAAATAGGATTTCCTATGGATTTTATGGCCACAAATACAACCCCAAAATAATCACATACAAGGATATGGTTTATTTATTGGCTTCAAATACCACGAACACAAAATGACCATACAGAAGTCTAGCCAAAATACCATATTACCGTATTTGCTATGTGTTTTGGCCACCAAAATACCACATATTTGGGTATGAGACTATAGATTTGCCTATGTTTTTTGGCACAAATCCACTGGAATTTCACTATGGTTAATTTTTTAAGCTTCATAGTACGTAAAAATACCATTCTATGTATGACTCCCATTCACAGGCAAAATAACCTAATAGCATTATCCACAAACTAGGTACAACGATATACCGGGAGCAGACAGAGTTACGAAGGATTATGAATCTACGGTTGGGGCGACCGGGAACCCACACGCCATTAATTAGATGGAGCACAGGTTACCACATGACTGCCGCTAGAACACCAAGGATACCATACACTGGTAATATCACTATTTAGCAAAAATTTTGGTCACAGTTAGTTATTTTTCTATAATCATGTATATTTCTTGATATAATGAAATGTCAAAACTATCGCCTTGATGTTACTTTGTGTTTAGGAAATAATTTCCCTAAGAAAAATATTAATATGCAGGCATTACTAGTAATGAGTAATCACAAATACTGATTGTCAAACGAAACATTGTTGCAAATGAGATTATTACATAGTACCACACGAAGTACACAGGAATACATACGACTACAAACTTCAAGATAATTGCCATAATCCACTTGACTAACGCCGTTGGTTTCCTCCCTGTGGATGTTTGTCTTCAATCAGTTCGTCAATTACATTTGGTCTAATTAATTCCCATTTCGTCTAATCAAGTCGACTTGGGTCAAACACCACTTAGTCAATTCCTGTAAGAACTAATCCTTAAAAAAAAATATCCTGTGACAATTACACAACGGTAGTATGGCGCGTTCCCGGGTGGACGGGGGGACGATCAAGCCCCCCCATCGATTTTTTGTTTTCTGGGGGATCGTCACCCTCGATCTTTAAGCTTAACAAAATTTGTACATATAAATGACGAGAGCAAAGTGTGCGTAAAATGTACCAAGTTCAGGTCATTAAAAGCAAATTTCTGGCCTCGCGCTCGCTGTGCAAAACAAAACACAGACAATATTAAAACTAATCTTTATTCAGGTCCCTATATTCATTTATTTCTTTATTGTTTACAACGCTTTTATTTGTAACTTTGGCATATGTGTGAGATAGGTCATTCTATTGTGACTTTGGTATTAGCCTTATTATATGTCTCTTTGGGGTGCTTTATTATTTCTGATAGTGTAGTAATTAATTCTCTCAGATTTGGCGGCAATAGGGGGACGTGTCCCCTGATTTCAAAGCTTCACATTTTGTTTTCATTTTCTAAATAATTTGGATAATTTTGTATTTGCCCCACTTCTCCAAATGTGATGAATAAACTTTTAAATTTCTTTAAATTCTTTGTTTCAGGTCCGTATCGTTTAGTAAAAGTGACATATTCAGAAAGGGATTACAACATATATATATTGTAAAACGTTGATTAATGAGATTTTCATACGCTCTTCGGAATTGTATTTCTTTAAGGGTAGTGATTATCAGCTGTAATACAATATGTTATTAGAGCAAAATTTTAGCTCGCGCTTCGCGCTCACAAACAATAACAATACAATGATTTAACGATTTAACTATGTTTCAGGTCGTAGTTTGTGGAATATGTTTTTATTGTTCCAACCTTATATTCTTAAAATTGTCATTAACCCTTACAAAAATGTCCTGTGGTAATTCCTATGTATTTCTGAATGTCCTGTTGGTATTGTATGGTATTTTTGAATGTCCTGTGGTATTCGTGATTGGTATTTCTATGGTAGCAAGATAAATACCATAGAATTACCGATAGGGAAATACCACACGAGTGGAAAGGGTACCATAAGAATACCGATAACAGCAGTGCTGTGGTATTTGGCACAAATACCTATGTATGGTATTGCTGTATGGTTTTTTGGCTAACAAATAACCAATATGTTAATGCGTATTTCTGTATGGTTTTTTGGCACAAATAACATAATGTATGGTATTGTCCTGTATGGTTTTTTGGCACAAATAACCATATGTAATCGGTATTTTCTGTATGGTTTTTTGCACAAATATCCATATGTATGGTATTTCTGTATGGTTTTTTTGGCAAACAAGATACCATATGTATGGTATTGCTGTAGGATTTTTGGCACAATACTATATGTAGTGGTTTTCTGTATGGTTTTTGGCACAAATTACAAATATGTATGGTATTTCTGGTATGGCTTTTTGGGCACAAATAAACCATATGTAATGGGTAAATTGCTTCTGGTTTCTTGGCAACATCATTGCTGTATGATTTTTTGGCACAAATACCATATGTATGGTATTGCGTCTGTATGTTTTTTTTTTTGGCACAAATACATATGTATCGGTATTGCTGTATTGGTTTTTGGCACAAATACCATATGTGTGCGTATTGCTGGTATGGTTTTTTTTGGCACAATACCATATGTATGGTATTGCTGTATGTTTTTTTTTTTTTTTACACATATATCCCATATGTATGGGTATTGCTGTAATGTTTTTGGCACAAAATACCACATTATGGGAGCCTCTGTAGCAGTCAGCCCCCGTGTTACAATTATTGTCCCCTGTCTCCCTTACCATCAGGGGCTGCGATGTCATGTGATGACGGTCAGGGGTGAGGGGAGACGGAGACCGGAATGGGAATTATTAAGGCTTCCTGAAAGTATTTGTTATACCGCAAAATTAGAATAGAATAATTTATATTCACATTATTATTACGCAGAAACTAATTGACAATTTTGAGTAAATAAGGTTGGAACAAATAAAAACATATTCGCAGCAAAATACAGACTGAAGACATAGTTAACATCGTTAAAGTCATTGTATTGTCATTTGTTTGTGAGCCGCGAAGCGCGAGCTAAAAAATTTTGCTCTATAATAACATTAATCATTGTATTCACTAGTGATTAATCAGACTACCCTTAAAAGAAAATACAATTCCGAAGAGCGAGTGGAAAATTCATTAATCAACGTTTACAATATATATATATATTAATATATTATATATAATATATATATATATATATATATATATAGTGGTCGATTCCAAAGCGAGGAAAGTGTTACACGGTGTTTTTTGCATCATGTCAGGCCATAAAAAATCCAAAAATGTAGGAACCTATTTTGCGTTTTATGTATCCGCACCTGTGGAACTTATTCGTCGCCGCAATTTGTTCCAATTTCTTTTTTTTTAAACGATTTAAAAAACCATGCGCATTTTTGGCATGTTTTGGAAAAAAAAGAAACTTAAATTTTTTTTTCAACGACCAAAATTTTTTATAGAAAATCAATCAAATAATTTAGATTCAAGTTGTATTTTAAGGATGGCACACATCTCAGGAGAAATTGTACCAAATTTGAATATATAGGGCAATCCAACAATTCTCTGGAATTTTTTTTTTCGAGTGGTAAATTTGTTTGATGTACCTACGAATACAGTTTTTTAAAGTTTAACGCATACTAAGATATATACAAAAGTACGGCTCCTAATTGCCGTAGCAGAAGCGCCTCACCATAATTGTCCTTAGTCGACATGGCATTGTTCCCGGTGAATTGCTTTCTTTGTAAACTGGCAGAAGAGGTCAAGGTTCCGAATTTTCGAGTGGTCAAAAAATTCAGTTAACTAACGAATACTATAGATACCACTGCAATTTTTCTATACGCTTTAAGAGATTAGTGACAAATATTGTAGGGAAAGTTGACAAACGATGTCTTGCCTTTGACGTGTGTAAACTTTTAATCATCTTAAACAATACGTTTTTTTGAGATATGTACGCGTTATTAGTGCTGTATTCGTAGGTAACATTTGACATTCCGAATGTTTACCCTACGAATACAAGTATGCATAAGCTGTTTCTGGCATATTCTTTAGTATTTTGTCTTGACACTAAAGTTATCGAGAACTTTATGGTAGTTTCATTTGTCCATATAAATAGGATATTGTGTGACAATTTTTTCTTGGTTCAGAATCTTACGTTTTAATTATGTTTTTCGAACATTTTCCTGTATTAATGTAATAATTTTATATTTTCTAATTATTTTTGAGAGTAATCTTTCTCTGAAACAATGGTTATTATCAAGTTTAATTTTTTTCGTAGCGCTTATCAAGTGGGGAAACTCTTTCAAATTTTAAATTACCAAAAAAATTTTTTTTTTTTTTTTTTATAAGCTTTTCAGGAATAATAAAAACATGGGATAGCAATTTCCTGTAAAAAACAGGGGTTGGTTCAGTTTATTCGTGGTAACAATGTGGTAATTCGTCAGGTAACAATGTAACGTAAACTGCCATTTCGGCCTTTACAATAACCTCAACTTGCTTTTCTTTATTTGGGAAAGGGAGGAAAGTCCCAATAAGGTATTGGGGACATCGTTTGGACCCAATAATATAAGTTATTTTATTTTGTAATTAGTGATATCAGTATTTGAAGTAAAGTGCCCCAACATTATAACTGTATTGGCATTATTCGGGATTAACAAATCCTTTTTTCCTATTTCATTTAAAAGGACGTTTGCCGGATTGATGCACAATCTGTACATAACAGATGTGAATTAACCTTCTCTAATTTTATTTCTAAATACAATGAATAAATTTTACTGGAGATGGATTTTCATTACTTATAAAAAAATGAAAAACAAAACTAAACGTTGATTTTTTTCCGACTTATCCTTTTTATTTAGATTTCATTTTATCAGAGTGTTATGTTTTCTTATTAATGATTGCAATCTGAGTTCCAATTCAAGCACTTGCCCCATTCTTTAAGTTATCTTTAATTTCCAAATTGGGAATTTCATGCGTATTTACTCAGACCTCATAAATTTCATAAGTTATCGGAAACCATGTTGATCTAGTAAGTTGACTTCATTTTTCATTTTTATTTTTTGATGAAAATGGAAAATGATGTAAAAGGTGACAGATGCAGAGTATATCGTCATTCTTTAATCATACAGTGGCAGCAGCAGATTCATTGGTTGGGAATTCAGCTGGAATGTGTTCATTGGACGTTTATATTACTCTCAAATACTTGATTTTGTTTTACGGTTCGAGGCAAGAGGTCTTCATTAAGTTCTTTCCAATATTCATATCATATCAAAGAAACAGTCAGGTTATGAATATTTTTAACTCATAAGCAGTTCAAAGACAGTCACTGGTTACCCACAAATAGTATCATTGGAATTAAAGATAACAGAATGGGATACTGCATATTGTGCATGTAAGTGCCTAGAATATATACGGATACATACAACATTGTTTTATTAGTTTAAGAAGGGTAATAATGAATATTAGATTGTAAAAATGATATATAGCTAATTATTATATTCGTTTTATGGTTTACGGCTTATGTAAAATATGATTTCAGAATAAAATGAGGAAAGAAATCCTATACAGTTAGTGAATCATTAAAAAAAAGTGCTCTACATCTATAATGTAAGTGTTTTCGTGCGAAGACATTTGATTACTTATAATTTTTTCGAATTATGTTAAAGTAATTTATGTTAGCAGAAGATATCGTAATTCAATTTTATTGTTGTTTGCTAGGGGCTGAGAATGCTATAAATAAATAATTTCGCAATATTATTCTATGTGTGAATCTTTTGTTTAGACGTTTATCATTTTAACTCGGTATTGTATGCTTGTTATCATGCCAATGTTGAGAAAGAATACCTTAGACTTATTAAGTAGCAATAATCTGATTAAAAAATATAAACAATAGCGATCAAACCGGACAAATCTTGACGTTTTTGGTTAAATAAAAGTTAGTGTTTCCCCAATACTTGGGTAGTAATTCCATATATGGCTAAGAAAGATATTTTACAGAAACATTAGTCTGATACCCCTGACACGATTTATTATATCAATTGGACCAAACAAATAGTTTAAATATACATGTAGCCAGTTATACTATGTTACCTACGTAATACATTAGTGTTACCTACGAATACATATGTTTTCTTATCCTCTTCTATAAACAAAATTAATGGGCGGAATTTCAATTTTTTTAGGGTTTTGATGAGGAGTCAATTCTCTTTTCTTTCAGTAGAGATATGACATAATCTAATTAGGTCGTGAGATTAAACAATCAAACTGGAGACACCAACCCCATGTTTTTCACGATTGTCTTAAAACTATAAGACTTTAATGAGATATGGCAAATACAATGAAATTAGGAGCACAGTGCTCTTACCGATTTTTAACGTATTGTTAGAATCTTATTGGATGGAATGAATGACAATATTTGAAGGAAAATGTATATTAGGAGGCAAAATTCTGACTGTATCACATTAGGGTACGTGTATTCGGTAGGTAACATGCAAAAATATGTTTTTTATTTTACCCTTGCCACAAAGTCATTTGGGAGATTAACGTGGCAATAATCACACGATAGGTTGATAATGTTGACTTTTAGTGGGTCAAGACTAAAATCATCAAGAGGTTTCAAATTTGGGCCTCAGCTTTTTCGGCCGTGTACACTTTCGCTGGAATTCGGACCCATATATAAATATATATTAATATTATATATATATATATATATAATATTATATACTATAATATATATATATGTTTTGTAATCCCGTTTCTGGAATATGGTCACTTTATTATAAACGATACGGACTGAAAACAAAGAATTTAAGAAATTTAAAAGTTTAATTTCCCATCACATTGGAAAGTGGCAAATCAAATTATTCAAAAATTTTAGAAAACTAAAACAAAAGTGAGCTTTGAAAATCAAGGGACACGTCCCCTCTGATTGCGCCAAATTGAGAGGAGATTAATTCATGACACTATGATGGAATAAATAAAGCACTCCAAAGAGACATATATATAGCTAATATCCAAATTCACAATAAGACTACCTCACAAATTATGCAAAGTTTACAAATAAAGCGTTGTAGAGATAAAAGAATATGATATAGGCTGAAGTAAAGAATTATGTAGTTTTAATTATTGTCGGTGTTTTTGTTTGGCAAGCGAACGGAGCCGATAAATTTTGCTTTTAATGACCTGAACTTGTTCATGTTTACGCACATATGTCCTTCGTCTTTTATATGTACATATATTTTTGGTTTACGCTTGATAAATCGAGGGTGAACGATCCCCGAGAAAACAAAAAACGATGGGGGGGGGGGGACTTCGATCGCCCCCTCGTCCAAGGGAGCCGCAATCTACCCCTTGTGTAGTATTGTCACAGGATATTTTTTTTTCTAAGGGATAGTTTCTTACAGGAATTGACTAAGTGGTTTGGACGCAGTCCCGATCTTGATAGAACGAAACTGGGATTAATTAGACCAATGGTAATTTTGACGAACTGATTGAAGACAACATCCAACAGGTAAAACAAAGAAACGGCTTAGTCAAGTGGATTTAGGCGTTTACTGCTGAAGTTGGTAGTCGTATGGCTATTCCTGTGGTATTCTGTGGTATCTATGGTAATTAGCTCATTTGCAACAATGTTTTTGTAAGCACAAATCAGTAATTTTGTGAAGCTTACCTCATTAACTAGTAATTGCTGCATATTAATGTTTTTCTTTAGGAAATTATTTCCTAAACACAAAGTAACATCAAAGCGGATAGTTTTGACATTTGCATTATTATGCGAAGGAGAATTTGAAATACATCACTGCTGACCCAAATATTTTGCTAAATAGGGTATAATATTACCAGTGTATGGTATCTTGGGCGTCTAGCGCGTCCTGTGATAACGGCGTGTGGCTCCATCGAGATTAAACTGGCGGTGGTGTTCCGTCGTAAGGTATGTCATTAACTGGAACTGTGCTGCGTATTGATGTGTGGTAAGCTAAGTTTCGGATAATGCTATGTATTTTTTGCTGTTATCTACTCCTGTAATGGTATTTTCTTGTGGACTTGGCTAAATACCATAGGAAATCCTGTGGTTTTGTGCCAAAACCATTACGCAACATCCCTGTGGCTATTTTGTACTGTATGGTACTGCTGTATGGTATGTTTGTGGTGGGTATTTGTGCCAAAACAATAGGAAATCTATGGTGATTTTGGCTGTAGTGGTACTGCTGTACTGGTTATTTTGGTGTGTATTTGTGCAAAAAACCAAAGGGAATCCTACTGGTATTTTGGCTGGTATGGGTATTTTGTGTGGTATTTGGTGCCCAAAATCATAGGAAATCCTATGGGTATTTTGGGCTGTTATGGTAATTTGGTGCCAAAAAACCATAGGAAGATCCTATGGTATTTTGGCTGTAATGGTACTGCTGTATGGTCTTTGATGTGGGTAATTTGTGCCGAGAAAAAATAGGAATTCCTATGGTATTTTGGCTGTATGGTAGTTCTGTATGGTATTTTGGTGTGGGTATTTGGTGGCCAAATAAACCATAGGAAAAATCCTGTGGTATTTTGTTATGGTACTCGTTGTGTGGTACCACACGACATTTTTGTAAGGGTAGATTTTCTGCAAATATGTCAAATAGATCATTCTATTTTTCGAATTTGGTAGGGTAGATTAGGGATACCGGGACATGAGGGGAATTCGGACGGTCACCACATGTCCAGCCCTAGCTGCCAACATAAGATCCTGAGTTTTGAAATACAGCATCTATTGGTCAAGGTGGTCTGTCTGGGAAGGTTGAATGCTGTATTCGACAACAACAAGTGAGAAATCTCCGAGAAAACTACACAATCTGTCAAGGTAGGTAAAATTTGCAGCCTGAAAAATGGCCTGATGTAAAAATTGAATTTTTAGAGAGAAGTGATGGGTATAAAATAGAATTGGGGCATGAACCTGTATTTCATGCATTATGGACATGTGTGGAGGGTGGGCAATACGTGTATGGAGTGTTTGGCAACTTGTACAAAGCCTGTGTATTGGGGGGGTGGTAGTGTGTTGAAAAGTGCAAGTCAGTCATTTTTTGTGTAGGGAATTACCGGCACCACATGGGACGGTTGTTTGTTTTACTTCAGGTTGAGTTCCTAAGCATGTAGATCAAATATTAAGTGCATATATAATGTATTATATTTATTTTATTAATTGTTGACAATTTTGAATGTCTATTTCTCTATATTATTATTGTGATATGTCATGATCTACATGAGATAATAATAGTTATTCTGAGTGTTTTGAAATTTTGTAGTAAAATGCATTAATCTTCTAAAATGAATAATGTTGATAAAAATCCAATACAAAATAGTCTAAGTTGATGGTTTTACATTCAAATCATTGCTTCCAGACAGATTTTATACAAAAAAAAGGGTAAAAAAACATACTGGTCGCGGTTTCCTACACTGTAGGGAAGCCGGACAATTTACGAAGACGTATCATTCATTTGCATTATACTGCCTCAACAAATATTTGATTTACCGTCAATTTTTTGGAAAATAGTTGAATGATTACTAAGCGAAATCGAGAATCTTTTTCTTTTTGATTTTATTGTTTTCATGTGTAAATTAAGCAAATGAGCTTAAGTGGCCGGTTTTCCCTACATCTACCCTATACAAATATTTAGGAGCCTTAAGTGGGCCTGTCCACAGAGGCGATCGTTGTAGGCGACAACTATGCATGTTAGACTACTATAATGCGCTGTCAGAATCGTAGGTGAGCCGTAAAGATCACATACGTATCTACGGACTCTGTCTACGATAGGGCTACAACAACGATTGCTTCACGCAAGCAATAGGCTAACATCGCTGGTATCCGATAATACAAATAGCCCTCGGACCTTCGCCATCTGCGCGGCTGGACTTCTCTTGTCGCAGCTTAAAATAAACAAAATATGAACTTACGAGCACTGTGCGATCCTTGCGACCGACACAGGCGATCGATGTTTTTGTACTGTGGCGCCCTGTCGCCTTTAGGTTTCGTGCATCCTACCTGCTCAGTCGCGCATCATAATTTGGGTAGTGATTTGATTTTTAAAAATTTCCAAAAAATTAGGGTCACTGTACACTATTCTGAATGGGAGGCAATCCTGATTTTGGTGAATGTTTGGTGCGACAAAGGCCGTAGCGCTTAAATTTCACTGGCCGGTAGGTTCAGGATGCGTGCAACGTACGCTGGAGCGCGACAACCTAATAATTGGCCGCCGTTCCGCTGTGCTAAACAAGTTCTGTCTGGCGACATATTCTAACGATAGCACCTGTCGCGACAAGAGAAGACAGGCCTACGTTCATTGACGTCAACCAAACTGACGCCGGCCTATTGTTTAACTGTTGAGCACCAACGGCGAACAAAATTTTTGCTACGTATCTTGTTGGCGACAGACGCGAATAATTCACGAGCTAAGAGGCGATTTGACCTGCGCATTGGTGCGCATGGTACTAAAAGTAGTTCGTGGGTTGTCCGCCCAACGATCGCCTTCGGTGGGAACAGGCCTTAATGCGGCGGGTCCCAATCGTCGTAGCTACGGGGCCGTGCAATCAACGTAGCCTTGCGTTGCATGTACAACGCACGCACAAGGTCCTGGTCAACTTCTGCGATTCTGCGTTTTTGTAGTAAAGGGTATTGTAAAAACTTCCTGCACGTCGTACATGCTTGTACCTGCGAGTACCCTCGTCGCTGCAACGAATTTCTACGAAATCCCATCGTGGGAGTTGCACGTCGAAGGTACGGCGAGGTTGTGACCGCGCGCATTATTCGTTCGCAGGTCTATAATATTCCCATTTCGGGGTCTCGCGTTCTCCCCACCTCCTGACCGTCATCACAGAAATCGCCGCCCCTATGGTAGGGGAGACCGGGACTTGTAACACGGGGCGATTGTAACAGAGGCTCCCATCCTAGCAGAACAATGCTTCAAACTTAAGCCTTTGTTTTAAAAAAAAAAAAAAATTATAATAGGGTACATGCAGGTTATATGTGGCCACCTGAAGCAAATCTGTCGTGAACGTCGACCGGTTGACGGTGACTGTGTGAGCAACCATAATGTTGTTCATATGAACTGTATATCGAAAAATAATATTCGACGTGAGAGCGTCTGGTGCCGAAATTTCTCTGAGAAAATTGCTGAATAACCACAGTAGGTAAATAACTACGGCATTTTTTTACCCTGATGTTAAAATTTTGATCTTTTCCACAGAATGGTGATTGGTGAAAGAAGTGTTTTGAGGGGTAAACCTCAATTGTTTTGTATATTTAGTCAAGCTTAATAGTTTTTCATATTTGATCATACTATCGTGTTACAGGTTCAATTTTTGATGCGTTGAAAGGGGTGCAATGTGGCAATTGAATGCTTGCCTGACACAGCAACATTAGTGCAGGTAATATGGGCCATCCAAATGGCGGAAATGATTCTGGTACTTAGCATTGGGAGAGGCATCAATCCTCTTTGCTAACGATCAGTTGATCTTATGTTGGCAGCTAGGGCTGGACATGTGGTGACCGTCCGATATTCCCTACTGTCCGGTATTCCCTACATCTACCCTACCCAAAATTCGAAATAGAATGATCTATTTGACATATTATGCAGAAACTACCCTTACAAAAATGTCGTGTGGTACCACACAACGGTACCATACAAAATACCACAGGATTTTCCTATGGTTTTTTGGCACAAATACCACACAAAATACCATACAGAACTACCATACAGCCAAAATACCATAGGATTTCCTATGTTTTTTTGGCACAAATACCACACAAATACCATACAGCAGTACCATACAGCCAAAATACCATAGGATTTCCTATGGTTTTTTTGGCACAAATACCATACAGCCAAAATACCATA
>CALNVZ010001721.1:4267864-4279064 GCA_940671915.1 Paracentrotus lividus
ATTTCGTCAGTGGCGGAGACATCGTTCCACGCCATTGACTTTGTACACAGTGAGCGAGGAGAGAGGAGACAAATTGGCGGATATAGCCCAAAACATAGATGTACACTAGACTACAGGCATCATAATCATATAGCCTAAACTGGATGATGTTTTTGTTAATTAAGTGTCCGGACAACCAACCCCCATCCTACATTCATTCTACAACATAAATAATCGTTGATCACTACGCAGATTTAGGTACATGGGTTCACACTGAATTCACAATGTCAGCACTGGCTGCAATAACAACATGGCTGCAAACATGCAGAAGATATTTTGAACAAGCACTTGACAAGAGATAAAATCATTGTATATGCGATTTCACAGATAAAATGCTACAGATATTAGTTGACATACTTACAAATTTCTTTACCTACAATAGGTGACATACTGAAGTTGAGTGATTATTTTTACCTCGGTATTTGTCACTATGCAGTAGCACTGACTGTCCTCCACTGCAAAGATATTTCCGTCGACGAGTCGCCACTCATCATTCACTAGTTGAACGAATTCAAAAATCGCTAGCATTAGATAATGCCGAAACAACAGTGGGATAAGCCCGAAAGGTATACTACTGGGGGCGTTCATAACGTTGTTGCATACCAGCTTAGTGAGTGCTGGTAGTGTATATTTCAACAAATTAATTGCAGTGTTGTCGGTGACGGGGTTTTAGTTATACCCATCAATTCAACCCTAACAAAGATTAATAATATCTGAGTTTGGACGGGGTGCTTAATCACTAACAAAATTATTTACACGAAATTTAATTCCCCATGGACCACAGTGTTGCTAAACCGATTGTAAGATTAATAGTTGCGCTGTTTTATTATTTATTATTTATTTAGTTTATATTATACTATTGCATTTTTGAAGAGGGGACGGAGGCGGAAGAGTTCGCTTAAATGAAATATATTGCCCGCTATATATGGATGTATTCAAAAAAGCAATATGTCATCCTACAGCCTCGTTAATAGCACCTTGCTTATGAGTATTTGTGGATGGAGCTCTCCCCCCGCCCTCGGCCCCCCCCCCCCCAAACAACAAAAAATGAAATAAATGGAAAAAGGTAAGAAGGAACAAAATGAAAAATATATGGAAATATGCGCAGGAAAGAGGGGTGAGTAATTTTATTGATTGATTTATTTATTTATTTATTATTTGCATTGCGATTTATGGTATTTATTTATTATTTATGTATTAACATTTTTTTTTTTTTGATTTTGTTTTTTTTTTTGGGAGCGGAGATGGGGGGTGCTACTGAACTACGAATCTAAATACTTTAAATGTTTTGGAGATGGGAAGTGTCATTATTTCGCCTGCACGCAACCTCAGCTTTTGGTGAATTATCAGTTGAGGTCAAAAATAAGGCCCAAATATGTATACATTTTTAATGATCCCTTTTGGAGGGAGGGGGCGTCTAGGCATAATGTAATGGCTTCATCTTCGCATGTTTGCCTTATCTAATCATGGGTCGTCAACTAAAAAGAAAAAGTCATAATCTAGGTCATATGAAAGATGTAAATTAGATATATAACGTAAGTTTGTCAGATGAGAATCGAAAATCACTCAAGAATCGAGAATTTTTTCTGTTACATTTTTTTAGCTATGTCATGTACTAGATTAAGCAAAATTTACTCGGTCGAATAATTTGTCAATAAATGAACGTAGAATAAACGGTCATAATCTGGTCATTGGCAAATGATTTAAATTTAGATTGTCAATAACTGGTTCAAGTTATGGTCAAGTAATACGTAATGTTTGTTCATAATAGAATTGTAATTAGCTCGTGTAGAATTGGTCAATACATGACGTCATAGTCACGTCATAGTCTGGTCATATAAATAATCCAAAATTAAATTGTCGTAGATTGGTACTAGATAATGAACGTCAACAATCACACGTCATCAATGTGGTCATATCAAATTTGCATATTTACTGCGTACTAGAATTGGTCAATAAAGACGTAATTAAAATTACGTCATAATCTGGTCAATCATACAAAATTCAAACTCTACTCGTCGTAGATTGAGTCATAATGACGTCATATTTACGTCCATAATCTGGTCATATAAACAATTTCAACATACACTTGTCGTTGAAAGTTGTTAAAACAGTAAAAAAGCGTCGTGGAGTACGCGTTGTCAGTTTACGGAACCAGTTTTACCGACAAGTGTACGAGCACCAATTTATGAACGTCATTATGACCAGTGTCTGCTGATCAGGGGTATTTTTTAAAAATTTAAGCAAAGACCTCCTGTAAATGTATATCTTTTAAAAGGAATTTCATGAGCGCATTCAACATACTTTTGAAAATAATTAAGGTCATTGGATATCAATGGACTAAGATACGAGGACTGCATACGAATTAAAAAATTGGGGCCCTTCAAAAAATGTATATTAAAAGAATCCCCACATATGAGATGTCACTGTGCTTCACCTGTGTTGTCTATGAATGCATTTTTGACATTCCGTCAGAAATTATCTTTCAAATATATATACTTTTGTAGGAAGAAGGCTTAAAAGATTTAAACGTTAATGACACATTGATCCTAGAAAGGGGCAAAGATTTAAAATTTTGCAAATTGTTGGGTGACAACTAAAAACGGGCGACTTGGGAGCGAGTTCCAACGCATTGCTTTGTTATTTACTTTTTTTAAACAGCATATGATGATATCGGAGACATTCAACCCATTTTAATAGGTAATTTAAAGTCAACGAGATGAAAATTATTGAAATCATCTTAAAATATGCTGGTGTTCCTAAATAATCTTTGGCGCACCACTGTATAGTTTTCGGAATTTTAGATTCATATTTAATTTTTCATTGAATTTCAACATAAATGTGAACACCTTAAGTAGATTTGAAATGAAGGTTTTCATTCATATTCATTGAATTGGCAGCCTATTCCCCCTTTTCCCCACAGACGTTCAGAAACCTATTCACGTATATGAACTGCACAAGACAAAGCTTCACAGTCTATTCGAGTTTATTTTCAAAATTACATGATAATTTACAATACCCGGTATAGGACTTCATTTAAAAATATTATAAAACACTCAAAAAGCAAACGAGTTAAAATGACCAGAATGAATGGTCAGCTGGGTGCTACTGGTAATTTTAGTCTTATTTAATATCTTATTAAAGATCATCAGTAATATGTTACTAAGAATATACTGGTTTTAAAAAATATTACTTCGCACATCTGGGTCCGTTATTCCAAAAAGCATGAAATTTAAGCATTATGGCTTATCTTAAAATGCGTTTCATAAATACGGCTTACAAAGAATTCTGTTCAGGACCTCTATTTTTGCAGTCGAAAGCATAAATTTTATATTTTTGCTAAGTCAAGGAAGTCGTCTGTTAAAGGAAATTGCGCTCTTGCAATAATCGCAACATAAAAAAATGAGAATTTTATCCTAACTTTAAGCCACTACCAGGTGGCTTATTACTTAAATGTGATTTATAGATAGCTTCATTGAGACCACAAAAATAAAAAAAGACGATATTAATACAATTCAGAATTTTGCTTGGTGCTTTCTGACCTCAGACAAAGTGCTTA
Source organism: Paracentrotus lividus (assembly GCA_940671915.1). NCBI lineage: Eukaryota > Metazoa > Echinodermata > Echinoidea > Camarodonta > Echinidae > Paracentrotus > Paracentrotus lividus. The sequence continues at coordinate 4,271,463 of CALNVZ010001721.1, forward strand.
ACGTGTTTATTATAAGGCTAAGAATTTTTTTCCCAGGACAAATTCTTAGAAAAAATACTTAGACTTAAGACAAATTGCTTAAGTATAGTTTATGGAATACGGGCCCAGGCCACTAATCTTCTACAGTCATTTTAACTAGTTTGTCTTTTAAAGTGTATTGTGTATTATTTTTGTTTGGAGCAAAGGTTACATTTATAAGCATAAACCTAAGCATGAAAGTCATTTAAGAGTAATTATATCCTAAAAAGTAATTTTAAGAACAGTGATTAGTTAGGCTTATGAAGAAGTTCTGAAATAATCCTTGGGAAAACATATTTATTTTACTGTAATGACCCGAAGCTCGAAAAAATGACTTAATCTAGGAAGATACATAAATCAATTTACTTCAATTTCTCTTGATCAATATTGTGTATGGCTGAAGTTGAATTGTGCTTGACACTGTTCCAAGTCTGAACTAAATTAAGAAAAAGAAAGATAAAGTATTTTGTTCTATCAGTGTGCAGATACAGGATTCTCTAGGGACATGTGGCGAGGGTGGGGTGGGGGTGCGAGCTCACGGTTTTGTTGGCAAATTTCTGATGTTTAACATGTACGAGATCAATTGAGCGGTTATTCAAATTATGGTGGGGGTAGGGGGCGTCACTGGTGAGTGCCCGCTCAGCCTGTCTATCCATCACCTTTAAAAGCACCCAATTCCAATGTCAAGTCCTAAACGTTCGGGCTTTTTCATCCTTTATATGAATTAAGTAAAGTGTTTCGAAACGCTGAGCATATTGACAATCAAATGGCGGTTTGAGAACCCACAAACCTGACAAAGGATGATCATTGAGAAAATGATTCTCTTCATCACCACCACCACAGAAACTCACTCTTTCATCCGATTTTGGAGAAATATTGACACTGCTCTCTCTTGACAAGTGTCAATTAAATCGCTATTTTTAATTGATCTTGTGACCACAGCAAAAAGCCATTGGTGTATCGGACCTTGGACTGAGAAGTGACAAGAAAATGTTTCCTTTTATCAAAAGACTTTGAGATGTTGAGTTTTTATATTGTGTGGTTGTATTTCGATAAAAAGAAATATTTTGTTCAGTTGATTCAGAATTCTCATGAGGAGCGTTTCATATTTGAAGAAAAAAATTAAAGTGTACTCACATTTTTAACAATTTAATGGAAAAAACCTTTTTATCCTTACGACCACATACAAAATTTAGAAAGAATTTAGGAAATCATTTTACGAGAAATTTAAACGGCACAAATTAGGACGATGATATCATGCCTTCTTGAAAAAGAAAAAAAAAAAATAAAGGCGAGAAAAAAAAAATATTTATGTATATATTATTCGGTATATTAAATTGAAAATTCAAACTGCAAAGACTGGATTACGATATTGTGAGCACATCATTTGGAACTAAACAAAAGTAGGCCTATTTTCAATATAAATGCAAAATATTTTGTTTTTAAAAACATTGCAATGCAATAAAATTGAAATTTTTATAATCTATCTCTTAAGAAATAAACCGGATTGATGGAATAAATCATGAAGATTTTTTTTTGGGAAAAAAGGGTGTAATATGAGTGTGCGTGTCAACCTTAACCTTTGGGGCACAGTGCTAAATTCACGTATGCAATTAATTGGTTTTGAATTTCAACCCGAACTACCCATGAGGCTTCGAAGTATTTTTCAGGTTGGGGGGGTGGGGGAGGGGGAGGGACGCTCAATTTTTTTTCTTCAGCACCAACTATTTCGGGGCTGTTTTTTTATTACCCCCCCTAAACCGCCCCCCCTCCCCGACGTCTGAGAGAGTCTTGAAATGACTAAGTCTTCTTCTCATTTCTTTTTTTTTTTTTTTTTTTTTTTAAAAGAAAAAAACCCAACAAGACTATAGATCTGTAGCTACAGGCCTAATCAAGGCTGAGCTGATTATGTCTAAAATCGCTGATGAATACCTTTTTGTATGCTTTATATATGATTTCCCATTCCAAATTTCAGAAGCTCGTCACTCCATTTGATAAGTGGTTCATTCAAGTTAGGACGATTTAGCTGTCAGTCGATTTTCCGGAGATCATATTCCCTTTTCCAGCAATCAATTACATGTTTCATTTGTTCAAATTCCGATTAAGTGCACTATATACATAAAAAAGTAATTCAATTAAGCAGAGACGCTGTTATGATTGCGCAATATCGCCATAAGCGGCATTTAAATTCATTCGGAGTTTTCGACTTACAGTAATTAGCATTCAAATTAGGACTGAAATTTATAGTTGCAGGAAATGTTTTTGTTCTTAATCATATAAATTTTTTTTTTTCATCAAATGTTTGCGAATTGCTATTAGCAGCAACCGTAAATGAGTATGACTTCTCTATACGGATGGCTTAGTATGATTATACATTCCAGTTATTGATAGTCTCATGAATTATTTTTCCCTACATTTTCTCTTTTATCTCAGGCACTATATTATCTTGTAATTAATAGTAACACACAAAAAATTCTTCACTAAAATCTATTTCATCACGCATTCGGGGGGGGGGGGGGTTTAGAAGGACATGGGGTAGGCGCAGGGGCGCCAAAACAGGAGAAAGAGAAATCTTTGAAGAAAATAAAAAAGAGAAAGGGAAAAAGAGCGGGAAAGGGGAAAGGAAACAAAGGAAAAAAAGGGCGTCATACTGGTCGCCAATTCTATCTTAAATTTAGGGGACGCCAAATAAACCTTGAAATTAGGGGCGCCATACTGATCTTAAACTATAAGGGGAAGCCACTTCGATCTTAAATTTAGGGGGCGCAAAATTGATTTTGAATTTAGGGGCGCCATAGTTATTTTTAATTTAGGGGGCTCCAAATTGACCTAAAACATATAGGATCTTACATTAAGTTGGGCGCTACTTTGATCTTGAATTAGGGTCGCCAAATTGATCTAAAACCCAGGGGCGCCAAAGTGATCTGAAACCTTTGGGGAGACATATTGGCGTTAATTCGATGATAGATACAGGGGCGCCAAATCGACCTGAAGCCAAGAGGCGCCAGATTGACCTTAAACTTAGGGGTGCCATAATGATCTTTGAGACTTTATTCTAATAAAAGTAATTAACCAGAACTTAAAGAAAAAAAAAGAATAGTTGTTTCATCATAACACTCAACAGTAAAGAAATGTTTAAAATGATCTAAATCTCAATAAAGAGAAAACGTTATATTTTTTCATTATTATTTATTATTATTGTTATTATTATTATTCTTGTGGAATAGATATAAAGCTTCAGAAAAAGAAATCGCTATTTTAAATGTTCAGTCTAAAAGTAACAAAGAATTTAAAACGATTTGCCACATTGTATACCGACTTGGTTTAATCAATGCCAAAGTTGATTGCCTCAGCGCGGATTTGATTGCGGGATCGCACGCATTCCATCCGATTTACTAATTTGATTGCTTTTGAGGGGATTTTGATTTGAAGGCTTTTAATACCAAAGCGAAGGAACTAAGTTGGAATTTGAATGATCAATTTGACGCAGTAGAAATATTTTGGGAATTTGAATGAACTGATTATCAAACGGAGTGACGAACTTCCGAAACTGAGTGGGAAATCCTATATTTTCCTTATGAATAACGATATGCGAGTGCGAAGCGCGAGCTAGGAAAAAAATGGTAAGGGGAGCCGAAATTTTTTGATAATTCAACCTGAAATCTGTGCATTTAAACGCGTGTTTGCTATGCTCATAAAGAAGATGCTTTCGATAAACAATGCGAGCGCGAGCCGAAATTTTTCGATTATGGTCATGTGTCACAAGTTGGGGTATAGTAAAAGGGTGGAGGCGTTACATTTTGGGGGGAAAATTATCACATTTTTTCACATAGCATAAAAATGATGTACAGTCATAAGCTGTGCAATAATTCATATTGTAAATAATTTATCAGGCTACGTGTGTGTGAAATTTCAGCTTTTTTATGCCTATAGTCTTAATACAAATATACTTTTAGTGGAGTAGGGTAAGGGGTGGAGGATCCTACGGTGGAGGCACATGTTAAAGCATAGGGAATTCCTATTTTTGTTATTTTCTTATTGTTTGATGCGTTATATCTTTGCAGCCATTTGGTCTTATGGGTTGAGTGATATATCATTCTCCTGGGAATTTATATGGTCCTCGATAAATGAGAAGCAGATTTAAAAAAGTCATTTAATTAATTAATTAATCAATTAAAACATACTTAATGCACACATCCTCATAGACAATGCATTGCAGGCATCAAAAATTGTCATATGCAATTTTATAACAATAATTGTTATCTTTTCGCCATTTTCCTTGCATGCATGTAAAAACACAATTAAGTGGAAACATATTACTTGCAATTAACTTTGTTTGAGTTGTAATCCAAGTGTAAAAGACAGGATTTCTGCCCTTTTTGCACAATTTTTCTGCCCTTTGCAACATTTTTCTTTTTTTTGACACCTGTAGCGCGGTTAGAAAATCATTTTGTATTACAAGTTCATATTTTTTAGGAGCATAGCATCTTATTACACAATCCAAGATGTTTCATTCATTGGTGAAAGATTAAGAAATTATTTGCCGGAAAATTGTGAAGTTTTTCAAACATTTTTACCTGTAACACTCTGTATAGCTTTTATAACACACCTTATAAGGCACAAATTATGTTATCGTCTCCTTTCATCTCCGCTTTCAATATATATACTTTTATACATGTCTGACTTACTATAACAAAACTAGAGATGTTTGATTGTGACAATGTAGATTTCTTAGAATTTTTGGACATGTAACGCATTTTCCACCCAACTCATGACAGTGGCCTATATCACTGAAATAGATGCATTTTTGGTGCTATGTCATGAGAAGAATCACTTAATATATACAACATGACATGACGAGCGCGAAGCGCGAGCGATTTTTTTTTATATATCACCGAAAACAGATGCATCTTAAGTGGTTTGTGCTACCTATGAAAGATCTCATTAAACAATGCGGCGCACGAAGCGGAGCTGAAATTTTATATATTCAACCTGAAATAGTGCATTTTTGGTGCTATGTCATAAAGAAATTCTCACTAATTAACATACGAGCGCAAAGCGCGAGCCGAATTTGTATACATATAATGAAAACATGCATTTTAAGCGGTTTTTTGGTGCACCTAATGAAAAGATACTTATCTTCCTTAAACAGTGCGAGCGCGAAGCGCGAGCCCAAAATTTTGTTATATATCAACCTGAATAGTGATATTTGGTGCTACGGCTCATAAGATTATATACTTATTATCAATGCGAGCGCGAGCGCGAGCCGATTTTTTAAAAAATATTCAACCTGAAAGCAATGCATTTTAGCATTTTTGTGCTATGCTAATCAGCTAATGAAAAGTACTTATGATAAGTCATAACATTTCGAGCGCGAAGCGCGAGCTGAATTTTTTTATATATCACTAGAAAACGTCATTTTTAAGTCAAGAGATATTTTATTATAATGCCAGCGCGAAGTGCGATCTGGAAATATTTGATATATCAACCTGAAAATAGTGCATTTTAAGACGTTTTTTGGTGCATAGTGCTCATAAAAAAGACATTCAGTAAACAATAATGTGAGCGGCAGCGCGGGGCTGAATTTTTATATATTTGCCAAAGCTTTACATTTGAGCGCTATGTGCTCAAAGAGGATAAAAATATTCATCGACAGATATAGACAAGTATCGAGTGGCAGAGTGAGAGCTGAAATATATTAAGACTTTTTTAATCCTCATATGAACATGATTTGTTCAGGTAATGTGAGCAAGCGATCGAAAAACTTTTGATATGGTTACCTGGCATCTTTGTTTTCTTTATTTTGTCCTACTGTTTTCGCTTTTAATCTTCCTATTTCTCTCTCCTTACTTTTCTCTTTTTCTCTTATTTTCCGTCTTATTCCTTTTTTATTTTCTTTTTCGCCGCTAATAGAGGGGGCGGCGCTTCGGCCACCTGGATCGCCAGAAGATTAGTAGGGACCTTGTTCTATATTAGAAAAGTTTAAACAAAAAGACTGCGAGCCCGTAATGTGAGCTGAAAAAGATTGTCAAGAGAAAATATGAGCATTTCAAATAATTATGAGCAGAAGGGGGGGGGTCAAAATAGTGAAGCCCCCCCCGCCCTGACACCGGGGGCGCAATTGCTCTCGCCCAATCCATGATAGTAGTGGGACGCCTTGTGTTCCTATCAAAAGAAATTATTATTAAAATGTGCGAGCGGCAGCGCGAGCAAAATTTTGTCAATAGAGCCTGAAATATCAGCGTTTTATTGAAAATATGGTGGGAAATCCAATGATATCTCAGCTCATTAAAATTATGGGAGGGGCTTAATGATGTTCAGGGCCCCCCACCCCGCCAAAATAAAATAAAATAATAATAGTAGGTGTAAATCTTGGGGTTATATTATTCTTGAGTCAAATATGATTATATCTAAGGGAGATGGCCGATATCTTTTATGGATCAAATTATTTGGGGGGGGGGGGCTTCATGATATTGAGCCCCCCCCAATATTTTTTTTTTTTTGGGGGGGGGGGGGTGCGCCCCCCGACCCCCGGTTCGAAGCCTATGCTACTGTACATAATTCGCATCTTGTTTACTATTGTCTCTCTCCAACTTCATGTTTCTGTTACGAGCTGACAAAATTTCAAGTAATAGTACTTTGCACCAAGAGCAATTGTTTTATTTGAAATTGGAATGTGAGTTAAAACATTTCCATCGTCTTGTTTTCAATGTTTTTTTTTTTTTTTTTTTTTTCTTCCCTTTTTTCTTATAAAGCGTCATTTTGCAGCGAATTTAAGGCAGGTCCCGTCAATAATTTTAGGTAACGGAACCGCTGATGGCGCTATAGTGACACGGGTGATTAGGTACATCAAGCACTCTTTGTCGATTTATGGGGACGGGCCTCTTTTTTGCTACAGTCACACAACACTTCGCTATAGTTTCGTTTTGTTGTTTATATCTTTTTTCATCTTCTATTATTTCATTTCTTATGTTTTCTTTGTTTATTGGATGAATGATATTATCAATATTTAAACTGCTGACTATGACGGGAAGGCATCCGTGGGGATTTAAGATGAAATAATTTTTTGGACGCACCGACGTAATAAACGTAAGTGTCTGTGTGACTGTAGCATTAAGGTTGTATCTACTTCGCGAAGACATTTTAGTGAATCCGGGACGTCTCAAAAACATCTTTGTGACGTTTCGGTGACCCCCCCCCCAAAAAAAAAAAAAAAAAAAAAAAATCTCCATAGATAAGAAATAAGAACATGTTGGATTTTTTGACGGGCTTGTCAAATCCTCGCTTCGGATTGCTACTCCTTTACCGAGTTGTTCGCGCAAGGAATATGCAATTGCATTCGTCGTAATTTGATATATAAAGGAGCATTAAGAATTAATAATCAAAGAGCATATAATCTAGCATTGAATATTGGCTCGGACTCGCCGATACGCCTATTTGTAGAATTGTCCTGAAGTCGACCCATAATGATGGTTACTGGCAGCAGACGCTTACAACAGCAGCGGATCTCTCTTTCAGCTATCAATGGTCGCCGACTGATATGCACTCCGTCTCTGTAGTTGAATCCAGTTATAGAAAGACTAG
>CALNVZ010001721.1:4303252-4331452 GCA_940671915.1 Paracentrotus lividus
CCTCCATAGAACATGCAATATATTGACTATACATGTATACGCCCTACACAGGAATACCTTATTAAGTTTCCCCATCTTAATTCAAGAGGACAGTCAAGTTGGGAGGATGGGCATATAATGAAGAGAATTCATCGTGCATTAATCTTTATCAAGAGCAATATTTAAGATACCTATGTTGCTCATATGTATATAGATAAATAAATGTCTTCAAAGTAATATTTGGGATGATGCAATATAATGATCTATTGACATCATGCAGCTTAATATTTAATAAATTAAACTGTGAGGGGGGACCATGGTCAATATTCCTCTCCATAATGAAATGTTTGGCATAACAGTGCTTCAATCCATCTGAATTGCTTTAAAACATTGTACAAACTGCTGTAACAGCGGTTTCATATGCTTGATTATTTGCTCATTGTAGAGCAGATACTATATTTATTATTATCTCTGCCTATTACTGTTAAAACAAGATAAGAGTGTGATGGTGAAAAAAAACTAATTGAAACAATTTAATGATTATCTTCATTAGAAAAAAATTAATATATATGACTTGCTTCATTAAGCATAATAAGTTTTTTTCAGCATTAGGCGCAAACTTTTTTAAAAGCTGTAGGCGAAGGTGATATAAAACTCTGTATCTGCTCTAAAACTTAGATAAAGCTAAAACTAAAATTGTACTTTCATAACTTCAGTGCCCGCTTATTCATTTGATTCATCTCCTATTGGACCTCTGGAAAATTTTCTTGCAAATCCTTGTTTGGGCATTTTGACCCTGTTGACAGGTTATGGCACTACATGGATAGAATAGTGTACAGCCTATGCAAATACTGTACATACAAGGCATGTCTCTACATTGTAGGTACTTGGGCAGCATATTAGATTGAGGATGCTTGGACGAGCTACATTTACATTACTTCTGCTAGACTGTTATAGGTAGTAGAGATTGTTTGCTATTTCGTGTAACCATTAATATGATCCATGATTGAAACTTTGGTCTGGGAAATTAGGACTGGGCTCAAGGGCATTGCCTCCAGATCCGGTTGAAGATGAGCATGTTATGTGTTGTCAGTGCAAAGCTTCCTTTTCATGGTGGGAATGTTACCCCTGGTTATACTCCTTTCGATCACCATATATCCACGTGCCTCCATGCATGACATGAGTTGATGTACAATGTATTTTATTGGGTTGCCCATAACAAGCTCCTAATTATCCTACTGACACCATGAACCTGCATCCAGGATTGTTCCTCTTGAGCTTCCACGAGTTCCCTTTCCAAAGCGTAAACATACCCAACTGTGTCCCACGCAGTCAGTGCATGACTACTGGTAGCATCAGGAAAATGACTGTCTTTCAGCTTGTCGACGGTGTCAGGTATATTGTCAATGATGGTTGTGTCGTTGATTTGACCCAGGCGCTGGTGACTCCATCACTAAAAATGATGAAAACCCTTGCTCGTGGTTATAATGAAGCAAAAGGACTATATGTCATCTGCGATTTACTTGCGTGAAACTTGCCAGTGGCTTGCTAGCTGGACAATAAGCTGATGGCCTTTACCCCATATTCTCATCACTACCATCTCTTTGTTAGGGAGACAGAAACCTTCTGGCAATGATTTAGTGTTCAAATTTCATCTCTGGCATTATTTTCAACAGCATAACTCACTCTAGGATCATGAGGATCTTACGGAGCCATTCACAAGTCAAACATTGACTATAGTTTCTAGATGATCCTGTGACTCAAAAGCCAAGTTCTCTAGACAAACCATGTGTACATTGTTGCCAACTAGAAAACGGGCCGAAATTTACCTCCGATACCTTTACCCCGTGTTTGCTGCTGCAGATATATAATGTATTTTTCCTGATTTACAAATAGATTTCCACGAACATGCAAGATGAGGGGTCCATGTCTTCATGGTTTTCAGGTTTGAGCATGGTTTTGAAGATGTCGCTGCCTTCCAAATTTCATACCTCATGAAGCCTACAGATTACAGAACATGAAAGGAACATAAAAAAGGTCGCTACTATCCCTTCAAACTAATGAGCTGCAATGCATGTTCCAGAAAAAGTGCCTCGCTGATCCTTTCCATGCAGACTGCGCATAATTATGAAAATCCTAGCCCTGCACAGAATTTTGATAATGTATTGACCCATAACTTTGTCAAAACGCACAAACCAGGGAAGACAAGAGATGTTTCCAGTCAGTCCAGTAGAAGGAGATGAATCAGATAATGCACAGGCTTTGTATTAAATATGAAAGAAAAATGACCATTTGCTTTTGTTGTGAGCAGATACACAGTTATATATTTAATGTCAGCATTTAACTGTTAAAGCAAGTGGCGCCTAATGCTAAATGAAACTTATTGATACAAGTGATAATTTTCATGTTTTGTTTTTTTCTTCCAAATGAAGACAATCATCGACTTGATTATATCATTTTTTCAGCATCATATTCTCAGCTTGTTTCAACTGTCATATGCCTATAGGTGAGGTAATATTAAAGAGTGTATCTGCTACAATAAGCAGCAATGAATTTAGTGCTTGAAATGATTTTTTACAGCAGGTTAATGCAATGTAAAAGGCACTTCTGAGGTTAAAGAACAGTTATGTTAACCCTCCCCAATCAGGCGGTCAACCATACATGTATCCCATCCATTCTACATATCAGGAACATTTATTTGTTTATAAGGGGCTAAGCTCGGGGTGGGGGGGGGACACTAAAAATCATTGAAATAGTGGTCTTGAGCATTTTTTCAGGGGAAAATTCCTGAATGATATTTATTTAGGTATAGTTTTTAATCTTTCCGGAACATTCTTGAAATAGAGTCCCAAATATGGTTTTAAAACTGTTATTTTGGGGTTTCCCCTCCAAAAGTTTTATACGGAGTAATTTTTCTGCTGCTTCCCTTCTAAAAGCTTGTAAAGGGCATAAGTTCGATATGCGGCCTAACCACTCCAAACAAAAACCAAAACAAACAACAAACAAACAACGAAGAAACGAAATGATAGGGGGTATCTGTCTGAATCCCTGAACGAGTATACCATGTACAATGTATGTATTGTTTCACCATCCGAGTTTGGGCGGGGTACTCAACACTTCATTTAGAGCAGTGGAGAATATTTCCTCCCCTCCTCATAGGTTAATGTACTATGTAGGCAATCTTAAGCTGCCATTAGATTATTATATTGCATCATCCAAAACAAATTACTTTCAAAACAAAGGGTAGTACAAAAACATCAGAAGGATACACTGGAGATGATTAATAAGCCTATATACATCTATATCAGGAACATGTGTATCTTAAATTTTGCACTTAATCCTGATATTATTTCATTTAGTGCACTATGAATTCTTTATTTAATTAGGTCTATGCCCATTCTCCCAACTTAGCAAAATTAAAAATGGGGAATTAAAATGATTCATATGCACATGTATATAGTCAATTATACTGCATGTTCTCTTGGAAAATGGCCGCTTTTGTTATATTTCGCCACCAGAACATGCTTGTATCCCCAAAATAATCTCAGATTTGGATTCTCCACCCCCTAAAACCCCTATATTCCAGATTTTGAATATTTTAGGTACGTTAAAGTAAGGAAATAGAAAATCCAAGACGGCGGCCATTTTGGATTTTCGCGTATAGGCCTATCTTAAATTGCTCAATGCTGACAGAGCTCCAGCATGTGGATTGTTAAAATAGAAGGTCTCACCAGCCAAAATCAATTAAAAAAAAACTATAACATTCCAATGCACACTTAGGCCAAAAGTCAATGGGCTGACTGCCGGACTACTGTTGTTTATGGAATCGAATAATTAAAGTGAATTCGGTTCTGTTTATTGCACTTTATAAATGTAATATGGTGCATTTAGGAAACAAATCTCTGTCTTATCCTTACCAAACTAGAGGGAGTAAGAGGGTAAATGTTCTGAACAATGCATTAGCTGATATGTTTTTAAATAATCGAAGGCAACAATCAGGCTTATTGATAACTATCAATGATTAAAACAAGAAGAAAAAAATCCATACATATTTTTGAAGAGTAGCTTCTCCCACATCTTCAGATAAAAGTTTTGTGTGGTATATTTTTACGCTTGGATAAACATGGCGCATTTATAATTCACAAGGACCTACTTGTGCCAAATTAGAATTGAAATCAAAACAACAAAAAAGCATCTCCATCCTGATCACAGAGGCACAACTTTTTAAAGAATATTTTTTGAACAAAATAACTTAGCAGCAGTGTTTTCACACCTAAGTACTACATTTTGTGTAAAAATGAGAAAGATCGGTAGAGTAATGAACAAGACAGTGAGCACACATCAAGGACAAAGTTATCACTTTTGAAAAGTAGGGGAGAGTGCGGTTAGTTGGAACAAGGGGTTTAGTTGAAACATTGTAATTTTCTTTAACGGCTATAAATATATTTATACAAATCTACCCTCTAGTTGTTACTATTAGCAACTGCCATCCACCACATTTTAGACAGCACGTGTGCTTTAAGCCTAGTGAAGTTATAGAGCAAAATTTTTTTCCACCTTTCGAGTATTTCCCCCCTTTTTCAAATGTTTTATTATCTCAGAGAAGTTTGTAAATTAAGTTGACCAGTTTTTGACTATAACAGACACCAATATCAAGCTACAAAATAAGTTTGAAAGTATGCCATTCTGTTGTCCCTCTTTTGTGCTATAAGCTTACAAATGTCAAATGGGCCTCTGGGGTTAGTTTTAACTATGATGACTAAAGTTCACTTAAAATCGTGCAATACAATTTAAAATTCATATCTATGTTTCAAAATTGAATTTATTGATGCTTTGATACACCCTCCTGTAAAAATTGTGTCAGGAAAGAAATTATACAGAGCGAAATGTACATATTGTAGATTACTAGGCAGGCGTTTCGGATTGACGGGTTTACGAAAATACACAAGAGGGAATTGTATTGTTACGTCACAGGAGTTTCAGCCATGCGGGAAGAAGGAGGCGAAGCATGATTTGACTTCGTTCATTTATTTAATTTACTCCTGTTTCAAAGACTTATTTTGGTGATGACTTGCAATTATTTCATCTATTAACTGTAACCGATGTTCTGCGAAATCTAGTCTAATTTAAGTAACTCTACAATGCTACGTTAGTGCCGAGTCGTAATTTCTACAGCGGGGAATTCTCGAGAGAGATCAACTTAAGACGGCGGAGGCTCAACAAGCCGCAGAGGAACGAACCGGAGGGATCAACGCAGCAGCTTTCAACCCCGGAGCCGTGGCGGTCGACATCAGCGGACTAGACAGTGGACATCAGATGCGAGAAGACATTTATTATTAAGATGAGTCAATATTGTATATTTTGTTCAATTGTTCATTGAATTTTATGTTGAGATGAGACAAGCTAATAAATAAAATCTCAATCATAATTTCATTCAGATCAAGTTTCAATGTTTTTCATTGAAGTGAAACAAGTTTTAATAACAGTAAGCAGTGGTCAAGAAAAAAATAATATCACCCCCGTGACAATTTGGAGGTCCCACCGAGACCATATATGCTACTGTTATTTATTTGTTTGAAATATCCATTATTAAATTTTTTAACTTGGATATTTAATAACTAATGCATACATGTACTTGAATAATTTCCCCCAATGTATGTATCGAAACCGTGATATGATCATGGTAGTGAAGCTTGAATAAAAATCAATGCTAAATAAGTTACGCATTATTGCTAGATCTATCAGATTGAATAGGACAGTGAATTATTGTGAGATTTTTGACATTGTTCGGTTCGGCCGGGAAAACAGGATAATTAACGCGTGTGTATTATTGTATCGAGGGTCGAGGGTATAGCCGAAAGTGTCGGGTAGAACATTGACGTTCTGCCGGGATTCACATTATTACTGTCATTCATGTTTCGCTGATTGTGTGCATAGCATTATTGAATGTGCGGGTAGGCTACATTCGTGTTAAACTTATTTGTGTATGGAATAGCATTGAGTGTGTTGGTTTTGAAGCTTATTCGTGTAAAGTGTGTTTGTGCAGTTTGCATGCCTGTATGCTCGGCTGGAGATACATTTTTAGTACGCTTAATTAATTATTATTAAGGTGCTAGGGTTGACATTCCGTTGTCAGATATTACAGGTGTTGTGGTTGCCTGTTTATGCGAACGCTTTACACGAATTAAGTTCAGAAGTATCGAAATTTAGTCAGTATGGCTAGTGTTCAGAAAGATCAAAGAATTATCCTCAATTGGAAGGGAAATGGGTCTCACTGGAGGTGAGTTGAGTAACTGGGTGTCGGCTCGTTGTAGCGAAGTAAAAGAACGTGAAGATAAGGAAAGAGAACGGTTGGAAAGGGAGAAAGAACACAAAAGACAACGTGTTGAAAACGAGAAAGAACGTGAGCAGAAGGAGAAAGAACGTTTGGAGAAGGAGAAAGAACGTTTGGAAAGAGAAAGGGAAAGAGAGCACGAATTGCGCTTGGCTAAAATCAAGCAGGAGAAAAAAAGATGAAAACCCTGTTGAATTTGGTGGACTCAAATTGAAAGTCGGAAAGTTTGATGAAAACACTGATAACTTTGATTCATATATCACAAAGTTCGAGTTGTTGATACACAAAATGTACCTAACCATTTAAGATGCTTACACTTAATTTCTAACTTGACGGTAAGTCACTAGATGTAGTAAACAGAATGGATAGGGCTGATCGAACAGATTATGACAAACTCAAACAGGAACTTTTCGAATACTTTCATCTCACCGAAGATGGGTATCGGAAAAAGTTTAGGTCGGCTAGGACAATCAATTAGGAAGAGAGACCAAAACAATTCTCTATTCGAATGAAGGCGTATTTTAGCAAGTGGCTAGAGATGTCCAAGGTTCGCAATGAATATGAGGATATTGTAGATTTGGTGTTGAGGGAGGAATTCATGAATTGTTGTCCCAAGGAGGTAGTTGGGTTTTTGAAAGAGAGGAACTGTGAGAAGTTGGATGAAATGGTTGAATGCGCTGAGTTGTACGTGCATGCGCATGGACTTCATACTTGTATGTATCAGAAAAGTGACAAGTTCCAGTCCAGTAAGAATCAAAACCCAAAACAAAACCAAAACCAGAAACAGAATCAAAACAACAATCCTAAATTTGTTTCTGTTCCACAAGCAGACAAGAAACCCAAGATATCTGGTTCAGCGAGAGGTACTTGTAGGCCTAATAGTGGTAATACAGGAGCAAAGTTTGGATGTTACATGTCGTCTGTTTGGAGCCATAAGGGCGTTAGTACATCTTAAAGATGTTCCGTTCGGAGCCATAAGGGCGCTATTACCATTCACTTTGTACAGCGATAGCGCCCTTATGGCTCCAAACGGAACATCTTTAAGATGTACTAACGCCCTTATGGCTCCAAACAGACGATGTGTGGTAGTCCGAATCATATTAAGCAGAATTGTCTGATGATAACCAGGGCTGAATCCGCTATGGCTATGCATGTGGAGGACAGTCCAACTGTGAGTGTGAAACGGGATGTGTCAAGTTTGCCGGTGAATGATCAATCGATAGCGATTGGAACTTTGCGTTCGGATGATAGGAATCCCAAGTCTCTAGGGCATGTTGACAATTTGGCAGGATGTGCTCTTGTTGGTGCGCCATTTATTGAAGGGCTTGGCGAAAGTGAGTTGGATGAGTTGAGGGTGGAGACACTTGGTATGGCGTATGATGAAGTTGGGTTAAATAATATGCCAATTGTTTCAGGGAGACTGTTACCACTGAACAAGCCCGTGTGTGTACTGAAGGATTCTGGGAGTAGTACAAGTGTGGTGAGGACAAGTTTGGTGACGGATGATCAGTTCACAGGAGTGATTCAGTGGGTGAAGCTCATTGATGGTACTTTTAGGCGTTTTCCAAGAGCGAATGTGTTTGTTGATAGTCCCTATTTCATTGGAGTTATCAGTGCATTGTGTGTCACATGGTAAACTCAAATCAATAAAAGCCATGCCATTTACGATTATCGGAAACCAAGTTTTATTCCCTCGAATACAATGAATCACTGTTCGCTACAAGCTGAACATACATCTGAATATATCTCATTATTCTGCTTTCAACATATAAGAAAGACCTGAATTGTCTAACTATGATGTGCCTATGTTCCTATCTACCGTCACTCACCTACATCTTAAACAATGCCCTAATAAAATCGAACCTGCATTGTTCAAATACTAGTATACATTGTATCTCCTATCTACAAGGACCTTTCATATATCCTTTCTATCATCACCATACAAAATATAATGGACCTGTAGTGTCCAATATCAATATTGATATCCAATTACCAGTTTAATTCAAGTCGGGATAACAACAATGAACCTGCTTTGTTCAAACATATATATTTCCCAAAACTTGAAAGTTTATTACATGCATGATTTGTTTAATCTCTTGTATACGTCTTATAATGATCTATATACAAACTCTTAAACCAACACTTCCATATTCTTTAACTCCTGGATCTTCAAAACAATAAAATTCCCAAAATCCCCATATAGAACCTTTTTTCATCTCTAGACCGAGTTAAATAAGTGATACAATATAAATCACTTAAATTTAAAGTTTCTCTGATCAATGTTTTTAGAGTTTCATTCCTTCTTCTGTGAAATATAGTTCGAGTGATACAGCTCACCAATTAATGTCCATGTTCGCGCCGTCCTTTGAGTTTCATTACTTCAAACCGGACAGAAACGTTGATTTTGTCCTGACCAAATGTGCCATCGATGATAACTCCATTTCCTCTATAAGTAAACAGTCGCAAAAACCGAGCTTTGTTTCTGAGTTCAAAACTGAAAACATTATTAATTATACTTGTTTCTGTCCCAAAATAAAATTAAAGAAGCCAGTGACTTTCTGGACTCCCTCCATGGCAGCTTCTCGGGTGTGTCCCTGGTTTTCCTTCTAGCATACATTTTAACACACTCCATTCCACTAAGCACATTCCTTTATACTCTATATCCTATCTATTCACCAGCAGAAACCTAACAATAGTGCTATAGTCTCTCAAAATTAGCATATCCCTCCATTATCAATGGCACATTCAGTCTCTATCTCTCTATCTCAACACATTTACTATTTCTATCTACTGAGGGATAAAACAAGAAAAAGATTAAATTAAACTATTTACATTTTCAATGTGACATTGTGTATGCCGAGTCCTCTATGTGACGTTGTCATTGGTAATGATTGTGAAAGGAGCACGTGAGCCCAAAGATCTCGACTTAGTGGAGCCTTCCGTGGAAACACGACCCGACAGTGAGGATGTTGACTTCCGGTTTGGAATTGAGAGCCGATTTGGATATAGTCATCCGAAGTCTGAGTCACATGGTTCAAAATTTGGAAGAGTCAAGTGTAGAGACTATAGCTGTTGAGACTAGAGCAAACTAAGGCTAAAACAAAACCTACAAAGGACTTGAAAGTGAAAGATTCTGGTGTGAAAGTGAAATCGGAAGAGTTTGCGAGAGCAGAAGAGTGATTCTCACTTAATTCATTGTATAAGGTAGGATATACTGAGCCAAAGTCAAATCCTGTTCCTTTCGGAGAAGAATTGTCTATATCGACAGAGAGAGTAAGCACAAACCCAAGTGTGGAATTGGTCCGAAGTTGTTTCCAAAGACACATAGGTCGGAAGTTATGCGCGTTGCACATGATTCATTGTTTGGTGGCCATTTAGCAATGTTTAGGAATTAACAAACGTTCTCAAAGGTTAAAGCCCAGTTTGTTTGGCCAGGTATGTCTGAGGATGTTGCTAACTTTCTCGTTGTGATGTGTGTCAAAAACAGTTTGTAAGGCCGATTCCAAAGCTACATTGTGGGTGTACCGTTAGTTGGAGTCCCGTTCCAACGTATTGCGATATATTGAGGGTCCATTTATCCCATCTGCGCGAGACATACACATATTTTTACAATAATAGACTATTCAACTAGATACGTGAAGCAATACCATTGACATCGATATCACAGTAGATGTTGCCGAAGCTTAGTTACTGTGTACAATAGAGTAGGTGTTCCGTGTGAGGTCATGTCAGACCTGATACACAATTCGTGTCTGACTTGATGAGGAGTGTCTCAGTTGTCGGTAAACAACTAGCTCCAGGTACCATGAAAGCCGAGTTACAGAGCGAGTATGAGTACGTGATGACTTTAGAAAGAGGTTGGTATTCTGGCACTTAGCACAAATACTTTGAATCTTCAGCTAAGAATACAAGTTATTATGACCGAAAGCTAAGAAGCGGATGTTGAGTTGGAGACGAAGTTATTGCTACCTAACTGTTCAGAACAAACTTCTGTTGTAATGGCAAGACACATTCAGAGTTGTAGGAACTAAGTTTGATTACGACTACATTGTTGATGTCAAGTGTCTAGAAGACGTATCATATTAATCTTCTTAGGCGATTCATTCGTAGGGATGATGAGGTGCTGCTAGCTGTTTTGACGTTGGCATGGTCGGTGCTTTTGAGGTAGAAGATGGGGAACTAGAAGTAGAGGAACTAGAGGAGTGTATGAGAGATACACCTGACATGCCATGTTCTTCCAGAAGGAGTTAAGTCATGTTCAGGTGGGTATGAGATACAGGAATCACAGGATCAGGTTCGTAAGTAGTTGTGTGAATATCAAAACATATTCACAGACGTGCCAAAGAAAACTTCTATTGCGGAATGTAAGCTCCACTTGTCGAGTAATGAACCTGTTCTCTCCGTGTAAGGGTACCTCAAGCTGAAGAGGGTGAGATTGGAAAGAGGTTGAGTCGATGCTGAAGTTACGTGTAATCGAGCCATCGGATCTCTCCGTATGCGCATCCGATTGTGATGTGAGAAACCGGATGGTTCCTATCGGTTTTGTATAGACTTCGGCGCTTAACAAAATAACGGTGTTTGATCTTGAACCAATGCCAATTTAAATCAGAAGGATCTATTTGCGTCTCTTGCCAAGAGCAAATATTTCAGTAAACTAGATCTTACTAAGGGATACTGGCAAATTCCCATGAGAGGATCAGATAAGGCTAAGACTGCATTTCTCACTCCTGTAGGTCATACCAGTTCAAATACATGCCTTTTGGATTAGTTACAGCAGGAGCCAGTTCACTAGAATGATGAGATGTGTTTTGAAGGGTATTCCCACGTCGTAAATTACATATGATATATACTCAAACACACCACGAACGTGGGAGAACTTCAAGACAATGAAACTGGTCTTGTGCGAATTGCGAGAGGTAAACCTACGGTACGACCCTCAAAGTGCGCTCTAGGATTTAACTCAATTAACTTTCTGGACACACAGTTAGTGAAGGGTCGCCATACTAGCGATAGGTTAACCAAGAAGTTGCAGAACCATCTAGAACAACACCAAACAGGTCCGTTCGTCTTGGGGTTACGAATACTACAGTGCGTATCAATAAAAACGGACAGTTTTGAAAAGCTGTCAAAATTATATTTCAAATCATGATGTCTGTATTTTTAAGTTAATATATGCTCTGAGAGTATTATCTTTCAAATGTAATTTAAAAAAAAAAGTTTTGTTCATGCTTGAGCAACACAGAACATTTTTGTCGGGGCTCAAAAACTCTTCACAAATTGGAAAAAAGGAGAAATATGATCATCAGACTTCTTGTTAATCAGCAGTCTCTTCTAAACTTTTCTTTTTTTTTTTTGCCATTATTTCGACTTATGATTTGCTTAAATTTGTTTTCCTTTTCATTTTAACATGTTTTTTTTTTTGCGATAAAATTCCTTCAAACTTAAATAGCCTATCTTCTCTTTTGTCAACCAAAGAAAGGATTCGGTTGTTTTAATTAATTATGATTGATTGATATGAATCTGTTGTTTTGTTTGTTCATGCTTGAACGAACACGGAAAGTTTTGTCTAGTTTAAAAAAAAAAAAAGTATTATTTATTTACAATCAGGTACTCCATTCGGATCGATTGTTACTTTTCAGTGATAAATGATTATGTTAGTCTAATAAGGTGATTTCCTATGATTGTTACAACGATTTAATAAACCATATAAATAATCAATAAAAAAGTAATCGATCAATCAATCAATCATTTAGAGAAACAATGAATGAATTAATCAAACGATCAATCATTCAAAATGGTCTATCTATCAATCCTTCATACAGTCAAGCGATCAATTAATAAATCAATCCATCAATCAAACAATCAAACCAACAAACAAAGCAATCAATCAATCAAATAATCTACCAACCAACCAAGTCCCCTTTCTTGGGTTAATAACATTTTTTTTTTTTTTTTTAGTTTGAAGGAATATTCAATGCTAAAAGATAACATGCTAACATGTGAAAAAAACAAAACACAACAAAAAGCAATTCAAGTAAATAAATTGCTTTGTTAATGTATTTTGAAAGCGTAATACGAAAATAATGGCAAAGAAAATGAAAAGGTTAAAAGTAAGTCTGCTGATTAGCAAGAAGTCTAAGGATCGTATTTCTCATTTTCTTCCATTTTGTGCGCAAGCCTTTATTTGAGCCCCCGACAAAAACGTTCTGTGTGCGCTCAAACATGAACGAATTTGATTATTTTCAATTGAATTTGAAAGATAAGACCTCAGAGCATCTATTAATATCAAAATATAGATATCATAATTTGAAACGAAATTTTGACAGACTTTTCAAAACTGTCCCGTTTTTATTGATACACCCTGTATAGGGAGTATATTCCTAACTATGCAAATGTTGCACTACCTCTCACAAATCTAACTCGAAAGGGTAGCCCAGGGAAGGTAAAGTGGGGTCCTGAGGAGGAAGGAGCTTTTGGTAAGCTTAAGGAAAGTCTTGCGAAGCCTCCTGTCTTGAAATTACCAGACTTCGTCAAGAAGTTCATGTTGAAGGTAGATGCATCTGATAACGGGTTAGGTGCCGTACTCATGCAGGAAAGCGAAGACTTATGCAAGCAAAAAGTTGTTGCCCCGGGAAACTAGATACTCAACAGTAGAAAAAGAGTGTTTAGCTATTGTATGGGCTATTCACAAATTTGAGTACTTACTGTATGGCAGAGCATTCGAAGTTCATACAGACCATAAACCTCTGCTTTACATACAAAATAAAAAGTTAACTAACAAACGGATAATGAGGTGGGGCTTGGGCCTACAGGAGTTTAGGTTTCGACTTGTGTCCGTTAAGGGGGCAGAAAACCAAGCTGCCGACTTCATGAGCAGATTATCGTAAACATTGGTATTGTCAATGTCAAATATCAAATGTAAAATAGTAAACTGAATTTAATTTTTATGTTAACAAAAGCCAACAATAATTTCAGACTAAACAAAACTGAAATAACATAACAAAACATAAAGACACAATGTTAAATGTTAAACCTCAATTTTTGTGTGACAAATGATTAATGAGATCTTTTCTCATTTCTCATTTTTATTTATTCGCAGGAATCCGAGGACAAGACAATCGCGGTCGCAGTTAGATTAAGATTCGCGATTAGGATTTAGTATAAGGGATTAAAACAATGCACAGGATTAGCTACAAGATAGGATAGGATTGGTAGTCTAGTAGTAGATTTTTAAGGAAATATTATTTATGTCGTTTAAAAAAAACAACAAATGTCTAACACAATGGAAAAAGTTAATGACAATACATTCTGATCGTAAGAAACTTCAAAAAGGAAAAAGAATAGAGATTTAATTGAAACACTTCAAAGTGATACTTAGGCAAAGAAGAAAATGTATCATGACGTGTTTACTTATTGTTTGTAAACGTGAAAATGTTAAATTGTATTTTCATGAATGTTAAAATAAGCTATTAAGTAAACTTATGCTTATTGACTGAAGTATGTTGTTATGCAAAAAGAAAGAAAGTAGTAAAGATGCCATTCAGATTGAAATAGTGTCGACTGTAATTTTCTTGTTAAGAATATAATCTGTATCCCTTAATTATATCTTAAGGTGGGGGATATTGTCAGGAAAGAAATTATACAGAGCGAAATGTACATATTGTAGATTACTAGGCAGGCATTTCGGATTGACGGGTTCTCGAAAATACATAAGAGGGAATTGTATTGTTACGTCACAGGAGTTTCAGCCATGCGGGAAGAAGGAGGCGAAGCATGATTTGACTTCGTTTATTTATTTAATTTACTCCTGTTTCAGAGACTTATTTTGGTGATGACTTACAATTATTTCATCTATTAACTGTAAACGATGTTCTGCGAAATCTAGTCTAATTTAAGTAACTCTACAATGCTACGTTAGTGCCGAGTCGTAATTTCTACAGCGGGGAATTCAACTATGGATTGAGAGAGATCAATTTAAGACGGCGGAGGCTCAACAAGACGCAGAGGAACGAACCGGAGGGATCAACGCAGCAGCTTTCAACCCCGGAGCCGTGGCGGTCGACATCAGCGGACTAGACAGCGGACATCAGATGCGAGAAGACTTTTATTATTAATATGAGTCAATATTGTATATTTTGTTCAATTGTTCATTGAATTTTATGTTGAGATGAGACAAGCTTAAATAAAATCTCAATCATAATTTCATTCAGATCAAGTTTCAATGTTTTTCATTGAAGTGAAACAAGTTTTAATAACAGTAAGCAGTGGTCAAGAAAAAATAATATCACACCCGTGACACTAAAGTTCACTTAAAATCGTTCAATAGAATTTAAAATTCATATCTATGTTTCAAAATTGAATTTATTGATGCTTTGATACACCCTCCTGTAACAATTACGCTATTTCTACTTTTATCATAATCATAATAATAAACGTTGAAATCGTGCATAATATTATTTCATAGATTCTCATGTAATACATTTTTTTCCCCGGAACGAATAGCCATGTACATCCTTGCTTATAGTTTAAACGTCATGTTAAATTTCCTTCACATCCCTATTTTAACTCCAAAATCCAAATTTGTAATATTTGAGACAATTTCCTACCTTTTTTATGTACAGCTGTAATTCTAACTTTGTGACCACTTATTGTTTCATAGTTTGTTTGTTTTTTTCTTTTTCATTTACTATTTATATACATGTAACTTTATTTGTAACTTGTAAATGATTTTTGTTGATATGTATTGATGTATTGAATCCAACCTATGGCGTGAACATTGGACAATTTTTTTTATTTGGGTTTAAATAACATAAATTGCAGAATGCTACTTCACAGGATTTCACCCTACCTGTATGTCAGTAGATTGCTATTACGTGTAATAAAACATGAAGCTTAACAAAATCATAACACCAATCCTTAATATTTGAACTGGACCTAATAAAGCAAGTTAGCTGAACCCATGCAACATTGCTTTAAAGGTAATGTCAGCCTTTTGCAGGCAAAAATATTAAATTTCTAGATTTTAGAGGATATAGTAGTATACCAATGACTATATCTTCCCACAACATGATTAAGCTCAAATGTGTATGTTTGTCATTATATTGCGATTATCAAAATTCATTCCTATTTTTTCGAACCTCGAAAAATATACCGTACGGTGCGAACCGCTGACCGTTAGCGCAGAGAATAATGCACGCTGATGCGCCGTGTGTATATTGCTGTGTACGGTCCGTGCTGCACGCGCTGTAATATCAACGATGTTGATGGAGAGCTGGTCAAGATTGGTAGTCAGATTTTCGTTTCGTATTACTGATCCAGGCAACCTATGACAGTAAGATTGAATGGACAGTATAGGTCGATCATATTCTACAGTTATGCCTAGTTGTATTAGTTTTCGCAATTTGTGAAAAAGGCTGATACTACCTTTAAGTAGTTTTAGTAAAATTCTTTAGAGACCATGCACAATGTTTCAACTTACCCCTTACCATGTTCCAACTACCCCTTTTATTGGGTAAGTTGAACCCTTGACATTTTCTTGTTCTAGTTGGATTTTTTTTCCCGGAACCATCTCTGAGTTTAAGAATTCTATTGGGTGCATTTGAATCATACAGACGTACACTCAAGCTGATTGGTGATTGTCTCTTGAATAAAATCCGTTTCGGCTTAACAGCCATATATCCCCAGTCTCCCTATATGTAGGTGACCATTTTCTCTTTCTCTTTTTATCAATGACTTTAAAGATGAATCACAATTTTACACCGAAATTAGTTGATAAGTGTATCAACATTCTTGCTAAGTTCGTATTCCTCTAAACCTTTTCGTTAAAAAGTTATGTCACTTTGATTAGTATGGAGTTGCTTTTTTGTTGTTTTGATTTCGCCCGTCACTTCAGTAAGATTTTACATGTTTCCAAACAATGCACCATGTTCATCTAGGCGTAAACATTACCACACAACAAAATATTGCCAGAAGATGCAGAAGAAGTTACTCTATCACAATATGCATAATAATTTAGGTTGGTAAATTGGTTTTCTTTTTGATGACATTTTTTTTCACTCACGCGGTATAAAAGTTTGCTTTATGTATCCCGGTAGAAACTGGAAGATTTAAGAAATGACCATGAATAATTTTCTTATAAATTTTAATGGAATAATTTTGACAAGATATGATGGTCTTGCCGTGCTACAACGTAGCACAAAGTACCCTTCATCGTGCTTCGATGTAATCGGTCATGCTAATCAAGAAATGCACCTTTAAGATCATTTAAATTTGCCAATATGTAGCCTAAAGTCTTATACAAGCTCGATTGTTTCTGTTGGTGAATATAATGTTTTACGAATTTAATAGATACTCAAATTATTTATGTAATCTGTCTCGAAGTATTCATTAGTACTGTATACTTGACATGTTAGTTTTGTGCACATTGCCATGAGTATCCATTACAAGATACCCAATAATTCCATCTCCTTTTATAAAGAAAGCTTTCCTGGATGGCTGGGAGTTGCTGCTTCTCTGTTTGGCGTTCAACAAGAAAGGGATAGAGCAACGGTCGATCTGGCGCTGCTCAGTGGCTGCCGGGCCAACGATTAATTGAGCAGAGTAAATTTCCGTTTCACCTTTCAGGAGTTTGTTTCGGACAATAAATTTGGAGCATTCTACAGTGGTGGCCAAAATTATTAGAACACCAAGTAAATTTAAATATTTTTAGTTGTTTTCATTCAGTTGACCATTTAAATACCTTTAAAATGCCTGGAATGTCTGCAAAAATCATTATTATACTTTAAAGACTAAATGACATAGTCATCCGTTTGGAACTCGCCCCCAAATCGCGTTTTTTTGTTACGCTACCATTGTATAATCTAAAAATCTTGCCCATATCAGGATCAAAATGTCATAACGTTTAAAAATTTTAAGTCTCTCCCTACAAAAGTATACATTTTCTGAAAGGAAATGTCATGAGAATGTCAAAAATGTCATTCACAATACGATAGGGTGAAGTAGTAACATGTTTTGTGGGAGTTTTTTTAATTATTAGTGAGGGGCCCCAAATTTTTAATTTAGAGCCCCCATTTAAGTCCCCTTTTCCTCTGACCCTTAATATTTCAACACATTGAATTTCTCATGAATTTCCTTCTAAAAATTTATATTTACAAGGAGTGTCTTCATTTAATGAAAAAACTAGTCTTAACCTTCAATGGGCATGTTACTTTGGTCATCTCACCACCAAGGGAGGGGGCGAATTCACCCCTCCCCATTCGACCAAATTTTCTGAAATTCGGCAGGTATTTGAGTTATATTAGAATAAATAAGCCTGGTAAGTTTCAAACTTCTACCTCAAATACTTTTGAGTAATCGGCAAATGTAATTGGCATTTTACTTTTTGGCATTTGACTACTATGTTAATACACAAGTCTATGGGGAACCAAAAGCGCATAGCGTAACTATTTTTAATGCTGCGCATTACCAGATGGTCGAAACTATATAAACTTGGTATCAAAATATACGTAAGAGCTTATGCTAAAAAGTCATGAAAGCTCATGGCACATAAACGATATCTTCAATCGTATTTCGGCAAATTAACTAGGGCATTGATAATCCCATAGACTTTGTGTAGGTTCAGGTGTTCTAATAACTTTGGCCACCACTGTATATTGACCGTATAGCAGTAGCCGATCCAGGATTTGAATTAGGGAATGGGCGCCGCCGAAAATCCTCCGATATTGATATGTACAGTCAATGCATGGATCGTCTTTAATTTTAGGGGCGAGCGTTCCCTGCGCCCCAATTGGATCCTCCGCAGTACATACTGTCTCAACTCTCAATACAAATGGTACAAAGCTGTAAAACATTTTTTTTTCAAATAGCATGAAGATGGACTTATCGTAACTAATCCAAACTTCTGCAACTCTGTCGCAAGTAGATACCAAAGGTCGAAACTCTCTAATATGCTTTTCAGACTACAGTTAAAATCTTAACCCCAGGAAATAGGTAGGGCTAAGGGGGGCCTTAGTACCACCTATTTCCTGGGTTAAGCTTAGCACGCTTCGGTTTCAGACTGCGTTTTACCAAAGTGGCTAGCACGGTAAATAGTACGGTACTATCTGGCCCTGCTAAAAAGCAGGGTTAGCCGGGTAATTGCGGAGTTAGCCGGCAATTGCGGTGCTAAGAGTTGCAGTCTGAAACCAAACCGTGCTAAGGAAAAGCGGGGCTAAGTATTAGCCAATCAATGAAAATGTGGTTATGAATATGCATAATTATTCGTTAACTTGATAACACAAATATAGAGAAAAAACATGAATAACATAAAAAAAAAAAACAAAACAATGAATAACTTAATAAGGAAAAAAATTTTTAAAAAATGAATAACATATATAAGGAAAGAGAAAAAACAATGAATAACTTAATAAGGAAAAGAGAAAAACAATGAATAACATAAGGAAAAGAGAAAACAATGTAAAACATAAGGAAAAAGAGAAAAACGATGATAACATAAGGAAAAATAGAAAAAACAATGAATAACATAAGGAAAAGAGAAAAACAATGTAAAACATAAGGAAAGAGAGAAAACAACGAATTACATAAGGAAAAAGAGAAAACAATGAATAACATAATGAAAGAGAGATAAAATAATGAATTACATAAGGAAAGATAGATATACAATGAATAACATAAGGAAAAAGAGATAAAATAATGAATAACATAAGGAAAAAGACAGAGAAAAAAAGGAATAACATAAGGAAAAAGAGAAAAAACAAGGAATAACATAGGAAAAAAAAGAAAAAACAAGGAATAACATAAGGAAAAAAAAACAAAACAAGGAATAACATAGGGAATAGAGAAAAAAAATGAATAACAAAAGGAAAGATAGAAAACATAGAATAACATAAGGAAAGAGATAAAAACAAGGAAGAACATAAAGAAAGAGAGTGAAATCATGATATTCATGATCCAGCAAATAGTATGGGGTTAAGGAATACCCAGTGTGAAAAGCATTGAATTTCTTAACCCCGGCTAAGCAAATAGTATGGGGTTAAGAAACACAGTCTGAAAGCAAAAAAAGATAGTACGGGGTTAAGGATAGTATGGGTTAAGGATAGTACGGGGTTAAGAAATAGCAGTCTGAAAAGGGTATAAGAATCTGAAGTGCTCCCACCTTACCCTTTGACAGGGGCCTCGTTTATGAACAGATATGATGAACTTATGATCATTGTGTATGTGAGGAGATCATGCCATATACATGTAGTGCGCCTCGCGTCAATTTTCGGGTTAAATTTATAATGGCTGAAACTAAAATTTACTACTTTAATTTTATTGTCTGAACACATTGCTCGTGCTGTATGCTTTCTTTACAGGTGAGTGTTATTTTGTAGCATTAGATTTGTTATAGCATTTAAAATACTATCATTTAAATATATATATATATATATATATATATATATATATATATATATATATATATATATATATATATATATATATATATATATATATTTAAATGATATTCAAAGAAGAAGGAAATAAATGTGAATAAATAAAGTGCATCAATTCACCTCATACATAGGCAGGGTTCTGCTTATTGCACTTTATAAATGTAATATGGTGCGTTTTAGGGTTCAGGTTTGTCCCATTTTGCGTTCAAAAAAGTGTGAACCATTGAAATCGTTGTCGTTCATTACCAGGCTGTACAGCAACAATCCATACTGACCAACATGCTATTGGATGGTTAGGAAAGGATGTCCGTCTACCATGTGACTTCACCTATCCGGACGTGTTGGCTCTGTACTGGACCAACAGCAGTGGCACAACCAAAGCCTCATTTTTCAAAGGCGAGCCGAACAGCTTTGATGACCGATTCACTATGAATGATGATTTCTCCATTGTCATACGAAATGTCCAAGTTTCTGATGAAGGGAGATACTCATGCCGCTTAGAACTTGACTCTGGACAAAGTTTCATCAATTACACGGAGATGTCCATCTATGGTAAGAATGGAGGATCTTATTGTTAGTGGTATTAGTTGATGGTGTAAGCACTGTGGCATATCTATGTCCCAAAAGCCTGCTTGTCTTGTATACAAGGTGTTTGTGCTGATTATAATAATAATAATAATAATATCGCATTTGTATAGCGCCATCTGTCTGAAAGTGTTGAACAACATACATCATACATGTAGTTACAAACACATTCTCTTAATAAAAACAGATAAGAGGGACAGCCTGTGAGGCGCACACTCCAAATCTGCCATGTCAAAGTCAAAGAGGAAAGGATTGTCAATGCCAAACACACAGACAGTAAACAACAATTATATATTTTTGATAATTATATAAAAGAACTACTATTTACAATATTATACAACATTAATATTCAAGTTAGTATGCCTTCACAAAAAGATGTTTTGAGATTAGATTTGACGTTTCTAATGTCTCCAAAGAACGAATCTGTGTTGGAATGCATTCCATAAAGCTGGAGCAGCTGAAGAAAATGACCGATCTCCGTACATTGATACATTTCTTTTTGTAACAAGCAAGTTTTTCCTGAGGAGCGTAGATTACGACTAGGAACATATTCTGTAAGAAGATTGAATATAATGGGCAAGTCCACGCTATTTGTTCCCGAGATGGTGATTTTTCGACTTTTGACCATTTTTGTCTAACTGTGTCAGTAAGGTTTAAAAGTACTATAATGTATCATACATCACCATAAAGGGTATGAAATGAACTTAATGCAAATGAGGTCAAAAAGTCATTTCAAGGTCATATGACGTCACAAGGCTCATAAATATTAATGAGAAAAAAAAAAATAAAATGCATTAAAAATGCTATTTTCAACCATTTAAACAGACATTTGTCATAGGAGTACAACCAAAAAGTATGTATTTTCTGTTTTTTATATTCTTGCTGGATAACTTCTGGTGAATTATCACGAACCTAGCACATAGCTTTCTATATTTTTAGAACTTAAAAACATTCAGTCTCAAGAATAGTCTCACCAAAGTTATCTGAGCTGATGTAAAATCATACATTTTTATTACCCACCCTCCCACCTTTAGAAATGAAACAAAATAAATTTTTTTTACATTTGTGTTTTGTATATGTTTTTTTTGATTTTATCAGAAGAGATTTTTTTAACAAAGATGTTGCTACGCCATGGCTACACCAATTGTATAATAAAAATATTACAGGGAATAATTGTCCCGTGTGTTACTGTCCGTTTGTTACCTGACAGAGTTTTTAAACTTGAACTTTGCCAGAAACTCGAAGTTGTATTAACGTTAAAATATGTCCTTACTATGTTTATTACATGTTTAAAGAGGATATGACTCTACAAATTTAGATCTACTTTTTTAATTCAGAGTTAAATGTGAACAAAGTCAAAATTTGAAAACACCAATTTTTTTGCTCGTCCCGTTTGTTACCGACGAATAAATGATCATAAATTAATTATGAATTTGGTTTATTAACAACTATTGTTTTATGTTTTTGTTGAACATTATTAGTACCTTCAGGAATATACAAAAGGATTGAGATTTCATTTAAGATTTTTCAAACAAGCCCTTTTTTGGCTCTAAATGTCCCGTTTGTTACCGCGCAAAATAGCTTGGACCTGCCCATATGCAGGCGCACAGCCATGCATTGCCTTCCAAGTAATAAGCAGAATTTTGTATTCAATACGCTCCTTTACTGGTAGCCAATGTAGCCCTTTCAAGACAGGGGAAATATGATCCCTTTTGCGGGTTCTTGACAAAACCCGAGCAGCAGAGTTTTGTGCACATAATCTTATGAAAATATGGATGATGACATCGATAACGAGTAACTGCACAACTTGAGATAACTGAAGGGGTAAACATGTTAAATATAGTTGATAAAGAATCGGTATCTAGAAAGATTGATGCTGAACCAATCCATTTATTTGTATCTTAATGAATTTGGCCTATATCTTGTGTAATCATGGCAATTAGTCACAATAATAACCACACCGCCCTGAAATATAACTCTAGCCTCCAAATACATTCCTTTAATCCTTTTAATTACACTCTCCTTTATACAACATCTGCAATATTACCCTCGATGCAGTTATCAATCTTATCACTGATTGATCATGTTAGGGCTATACGATCACCTTCGGATCAAAGTATATAAGGCCGTTTTACCATGGTATATTGTGGTATAGTAAATAGTGGTAGTATTTTAAGAGTTGTGATTGGTTGAAAGGGTGTCACGTGTCATTCACGTTTTTGTTATAGTGAACGGTTTTTGTTATATTGAACGGTTTTTTTGTTATATTGAACGGTTTTTACCCGTGTTAAAATGAATGGTGAAATCGTTTGCCATGTTGCGCTAGCGCGTAAAATGGTGCTCACAAACTTTAACAACAATGGATACGCGGGGCAACAATATACGTCACAATAGCTTAATTAGCACCAAAATTTTGGCAAAGATAAAACCGCATTAGGCAAGATCAAAGATCTCGGGGGTCTATTTACTATAATAAATAGTGCATGATCTATTAATGCAACATTACTGACTATGTGAACTCCAAATACTAAATTATCCCTCGTGCACATCTATTTCTCCTCGGCCTACGGCCTCGGTGAAATAAATGTGCCCTCGGGAAAATTTAGTATTTGTCGTGCACATAATCTAGTATGTTGCATGGTAGAGCATGCACTATTTATATAACATGTTTCCATGTATATTTACAAATTATTGGTTATATATACAGTGGTGGCCAAAATTATTAGAACACCTGAACCTACACAAAGTCTATGGGATTATCAATGCCCTAGTTCATTTGCCAAAATCAGATTAAAGATATCTTTTGTGTGCCATGAGCTTTCATGACTTTTTAGCATATGGTCTTACGTATATGTTGATACCAAATTTATATAGTTTCGACCATCTGGTAATGCGCAGCATTAAAAATAGTTGCGCTATGCGCTTTTGATTTCCCCATAGACTTGTGTATTAAACATGTAGTCCAAATGCAGAAAAGTAAAATGCCAAATACATATGCCGATTGCTGAAAAAGTATTTGAGGTGCAAGTATGAAACTTAGCAGGCTTATTTATTCTAATATACCTCAAATACATTCTAAGTTTCAGCAAATTTGGTCGAATGGGGAGGTGGATTCGCCCCCACCCTTGGTGGTTAGATGACCAAAATAACCATGCCCATTGAAGGTTAAGACTATTTTGTTTAATTTAACGAAGACACTCCTTGTAAATGTATATTTTTTTCCAGGAAATTTCATGAGCAATTCAAATATGTTGAAATATTAAGGGCCATTGGAACAATGGACTTAAATAGGGGCACTGAATTAAAAAATTGGGGCCCTTTCAATTCTAAAATCCCACATGAGACTTCACCCTGTGTTGATATGAATGCCATTTTTGACATCCTCAGGAAATTTCTTTCAGAATATTTATACTTTTAATGTTTAACGTTATGACACTTTGATCCTGAAAGGGGCAAGATTTTAAATTTTGCAATTGGTGGGGTGACATAAAAAAGGGCGACTTGGGGGCGAGTTCGCAACGCATGGCTTTGTTATTTAGTTTTTAAAGCATATTGATGATATTCGGAGACATTCTAACCATTTTATAGGTATTTAAATGGTCAACTGAATGAAAATTATTAAAATCATTTAAATATGCTTGGTGTTCTAATAATTTTGGCCACCACTGTATATATTTGACGTAGCTCAAAAGTTCCCCAGAGCTATTCTCCCTTTTGGATCATTTTTTGGTAAGATCGAACAAATGTTTCCGCCGGGAATCGAACCCGGGCATCCAGCTTTGAACGCCGATGCCTTGACCACCCATTTCTTTCAAAATTTAAATAAAAAAGAGTTGCCCATTGGCTGTTGTACCTGTATATTATATATATATATATATATATAATATACACTGTTCGTCATAAAGTTGGAATATATTTTTTTCTGGCTCAAGCGACATTATGTTACTCTGTTATTGATTTCTTGAATGTGTTTGTCACCGCTTTCACTTTCTGGGATCCTGTGTATAACTTGGATGTTCCCTCAACCCTTCCCGGGGATTTTTCTTCAATAAAATTTGTCACCCCCAGAAGATGGCCATTTTCATAATTTTTTCTTATATTTGGGGCCCTTTTTTGTTCACGCGACCCACCAAGGCCTCCTCAGTCCTACCAAAAGGAAACACGTCTGAGGTGGAGATTTGTTATTCTCCTTTAAATTGAATCTAAATTTATGGTTACAGGCTCGACTCTTCTGTCTAGGGGAGGGGTCAAACTTTATTTTGATTGGGGTTCAACATTAATTTTATTCATCTTTACACCATGGAAATTTCTATCTTCCCTAAATTGTATTGTAAAATCTCAACCAAACATAAATCAAAATAAAATATTATCAAAAATGACTATTACAGCCTTGTCATCAAGGTTAACAAAATTTAGGGGGAAATGATGATATTTAAGAGTTAAAGGTGGTTTTTCACTTCTTTTGCTTTCAGCATAAAGATGGAATGAAATATTCCGAAATTTCATCAATCTCGTTTTTTACTTCTACCCCTCCCCTAGACAAGAGACCTAAGCCTGTCCCCAGAACTATAGATTTAACTTAAAGAACAATATAAAACAGTACACCTCAGTCGCGTTTCCTGGGGGTAGGACTGAGGGGGGCTTGATCGGCCGGGAAAACAAAAAAGGGGCCACAAAATGAGAAAAAAGGCAAAAATGGGCATCACCCGGGTGGACAAAACTTTTTTTGGAAAAAGGTCCATATGAAGGGTTAGGAGAATGTCCAAGATATAGCCAGGGTCCCAAAAAGTAAAAGCAGGGACAAACATATTCAATAAATTAAAGTCAGAGCAAAATCATGTCGCTATCGCTGCAAAAAAAATATTCCACCTTTATGACGGACAGTGTATATATATTTATATATATATATGTATATATAGTAAATAGTGGTTGAAAAATAAGCGTTGCGATTGGCTAGATCAGTACCATGTGACCTACTTTCAATTTGTTATATTGTACATATGTACAATATAACTTTCGGTTTTTGTAGGGTAAAGCCCGTGTTAAATGAATGGGGAGAGTATCGATTCTATCGATTGCCTTGTTGTGCTAGCGCGTAATAACAGTAAAATGGTGTGCGCAAAAGTGAATAACAATGGATACGCGGAGCGATTTACGTCACAATAACTTAATTAGCACCAAAGATTTGGCAAACAGAAAATCAGATTAGGCAAGGTCAAAGATCTAGGAGTCTATTGACTATAATAAATAGTAAACGCTCCATCTTGCAACATTACTGGACTATATGAACTCCAAATACTAAATGATCCCTAGTGCAGATCTATTTCACCTCGGCCTGCGGCCTCGGAGAAACAAATCTGCACTTGGGATAATTTAGTATTTGTTGTACTTATAATCCAGTATATTGCGCGATAGATTGTATACTATTTATATAATATATATACAGTCTGTGTAAAAAAAGAATGGTACAGTCGGAAAAAATATTTAGGTGTGAAATATTTTCAGATAATGTGTGTATGTGGTATCAAAATAAAGCCAAAAGATTTTCCTTGCTGATGCGCTTTGTTCTGTATAATTTGCTTTCGTAAAACAAAAGTTATGCTAAATTTTGTGCGACGAGAAACAAATCGAAATTGAGCACTTGATGGCCATTATGCGAAACCTATATACAAAGGCATGGGACGGCGTGCGAAAAATAGATTTTTCTTGTTTGTAGAAAACTAGTCATATTTCAAAAATTACAACACCAAATGTGACAAAAAAAATTCCAGGTGAAAGTCTGAGCTTCCTGATTTATGAAAATACCAAACAATAGCAGGCTGTGATTAATCTTTATACTATAAAAAAAAATGTTTCCCACTTGTACCATTTTATTTGACACAGACTGTATACAGTGTCCCCAAAGATAATTCGTACACTTTGAAAATATGTAATTAAATGAATCGATGTTGGCTTGAAATTTCAATAACTATTTATATCAGGTGGTATAGGTAATGTTACTATCACCTGAACAGTAAATCTCAAATTTTCCTTCAGTCTCGGAAGTTCTAGGCCGCCATTTGCAATTTTCATGGCCCAAAAATTATTTGTACACTTCAGAAGATGGGTTTTAAAGGAGGGTTTAAAATTTTGGGGGTCTTTTTTGGCTCCCAGGGCAGTCATCAACCTTCTTGGCATACTGTCGACCAATTTAGCACTCATTTCACCGCCAATGCCATTCCAAGTGCGCTGGAGCGTGTCCTGTAGCTGCAGGATGCTGAATGGTCAGTCTAGAGGGCATTGTCGCTTCAGATCACTTCTCATGACTTGTGCTAAATGGGAATTAAATCTGGGCTGGGAGGTGCCCTTTCTTGCAGCTTAACATATTTCTGTTGCAATATTGCTTTTATATGGTTTGCTGTGTACTTGGGGTCATTGTTATGTTGGACCGTAAATTGGCGACCATTCAGACTTGAAGCAGATGGGAGCATCTGAGCCTTTCTGAAAGGCAAGAATATCCTCAGGGCTTCAGCATTCATGATGCCATGTTATGAAATTTATCTCTCCAACTCTACTGGCTGCCATACAACTCCAAATCATGAAACATCCTCCACTGTGCTTCACTGTTGGCTCCAAGCATGACTGACTGAAAGCTTCCTACAAGACACACATGGTCCCGTGCATCATATCCAATCACTTTAATTTGCACTACTTAAGTCTTAGGACAGAGTGCTAGAACTCCGCAGGCTTATTCACATGTTGTTTTGCAAAAGCATTTGTTACTGTCCCTTACTTTTGGCTTCTTTCTTGCCAATTATTACACTTATAGTCATGTAGCCATTTAGCCTGTTGCAGACTCTCTTGAGGGCACCCTGTCATTCCTCAGCCTCTGTGGCCTTGGATGCAATTTTCTTTGGTCGTAAATTGCAATATGTCATTGTTTGCTTACTGTCTGTCCATCGATATAATCATGAAAACTGATGTCCATGAGACAATTTTTGCCTCTTAGATGCTGCCACTTGCGTAAAGGCTGATTGGTCTTCAAGTTGTTTTCCAACATAACAGGGACCCCAAGCATGCAGCGAAGCATATTAAAGCATTATTTTAGCTGAAAACTTGTTAAGAAGCTAGAAAAGGCACCTCTGATCCCAGATTTCATCCCCATTTAGCACATGGGAGGTGATCTATAGCGATAGCGCCCTCAAGACTCACCATCAAACCTCCAGGACACGCTCCAGCGAACATGGAATGGTATTGGCAGTGAAATGAGTGCTAAATTGGTCGACAGTATGCCAAGGAGGTTGATGACTGCCCTTGAAGCGAAAAAAAAAAAAAAAAAAAAAGTCCCCCAAAAAATTTAAACACTCCTTTAAAAACCCATCTTCTGAAGTGTACAAATAATTTATGGGCCATGAAAATTGCAAATGGCGGGAGGGTGAACATGGCGGCTTAGTGATCAGTACACGCCGAGTGGGACTCGCTCTATTTCTTTGATTTTGCACCCTTTTGATTCATTATTTCAACTGCATAGCTGTGTTCGTTAAGACAATGAGCTCCAGGGGGAAATCGAGAGATCCACCTAGTCTACCCAATTCTCCTTTGAAGAAAAAATTTGCCAAAAATCTGTAAGGAAATATGTCGTCACTGAAACAAGTGCCGCCACCGGATCAGGCAGTCACCACTGCGAATGAAGTTCCGGGCGTGAATGTCTCAGAGAGAGCCCCTGCCTGGTTCCAAGCGTTTGAACATCGTCAAGAAGCCAGGTTTGCTGCGATGATGAAGGAGTGCCAGAAAAAACACGACGCTTTGCGATTTGACATCAGTGAGCTGAAAGATGAGGTGAAGAGGCTTAATACATCTTTGGAAGGGGCGATGGAGAAAATTGATGAGTTG
>CALNVZ010001721.1:4338953-4349690 GCA_940671915.1 Paracentrotus lividus
AAGAATGTTTTATATGCCTCAGGTTTTAGCCAACATAATAGGCTAACTACAGACCCAATATGGAGTGCGTGAGTTCTTTCATTAGAATTATCTGGCCCAAAATGTGAATTTTGTAACGTCCATACCCGGTCTCCCCTACTCACTGATCTCTACCCACAAAAGATTTTTGGGTGAGAGTCAGCGGGAGTACTGTAATAATTCTTTAACCCATTCGCGCCATTGTCCCACATTTTGTGTTTGGGTCAATAACTTTTGTTTTAGAGCTCTAAAAAATACACCAGGTACATATCAATTCTACTATATGTAAAATGTAAAGTTAACGTATACCAATGTGCGGCATTAAATCGTAATTAAACAAGGCGCGTCCATTATCTAAGAGTCCAGACGCAACGAAGTGACGTTGAAAATACGGCTGAGAAGCGCAGAAATCTATACAGCTGGCTGCAATAATAACACAAAAAGCTCTAGAAGACTTCCCTGCAGCTGGAATGGTATGTTTCGTTCGGTTCAGCAATCTGCTCGTACGTGGAGATGAAAGAAATTGATGAACTTTTATCATGTTGTTAGTTAATAGATTCTCCAGACCAAGATGGATGAAATACACATTTGGGCAAGCTTATAACATTATTGTGATGAAGTTGTAATCAGAATCTTTATTTCACATAGATTGATGTTCCAAACGATTATTGATATAAGTAGTGATCTTGTCACCTCTTGCGAAGACGCCGTCCACATGCGATATGCATGTGATATGCGGAAATATCGACCCATCGAGTAAAGATTTTATTGTGATAAGTTCAAAGTGACAGGACTTTTTCTTAACCAATCGAAATGAATGTACCATCTTTGGAAAGCTGAGAATTCAAGCTTTTAAAACTGCTGATCATTAAGATGTAATATAATTATGCGTTATCCAGGAAGATGATTATGTGGCGTATGAGCTATTTTGAGAGCAAAATTGGCCATATTGTACAGGAATTTGATCTGACTAGGATTTCGAATTGACACAAGTGACAGGACTTTTTTCCCCTTAGCAATAAGTTATTCCTATTTTTGAAAAAATCAGACTCTTAGCGTATTTATTCAAGTTGATCATTTCTTTGAATAGGTAGTTGCTCGCCATAATCAAGAAAACAAAGTGAAAAAACTGTGCAAAATACAAAATGTCTATGGCAGCGTTCGCTTTGCGTAGAGTGTGATAGCGCCCTCTTCCTCTTAAGTTTAGAACTAGAATTGATATGTATCAATAGAAAGAGAGAAAAAAAAAATATACATACATTGTGCCCATTGATGTTGCATGACCATACTGCATTTGATGTCAGGAATTTAATTAACTGATAAGAATAATCTTTAAAATCCCTAATGGCAACACATGGGAAGTTGAAAATCACCGTTTTTCCTAAAAATGGCAATTATTTTTTTTTTAAGTACCTACTGTGTGTGTCGTCATAAATAGTAACAAACTATAGGTCTTATAATACTTAAAATGAATACATTGTAAACGATGTTTGTGTAGAGAGGAAGAGAATATGCAATGGATGAAGAGGAAAGAAAGAAGCTGAAAAGGTAAAAGTAAATCTGGGGGGGGAGGGGGGTGGGTGGGGGCGGTAATCAATGTCTGTGATTGAACCGTAGTAGACGTAATAGGCCTAATATAAACAAGAAGCCAAAAATACGGAATGATTAGAATAAAAGTTTTTACAAGTTAGGCCATATTTTATTTATATTTTTATTAACTTTTATGGTTGTATCTTCGCGGACACGGGACTACTTTGACATTGTTGAAGGCGGTTTCGAAATATGTCGCGGAGACGTCCCGCAACAGAAAAGGGTGCTCCGGCGAAGGAGAAAAAATATCGGAGACGTCTCTAATACTTTTTTCCGTCGTGAAGACGCTTTTCGCGTCACGGAGACGTCTCGGAGACATCTCTGCGACGATCCCGCGACAAATTTCAAAACCGTCTCAAATTAGTCCCAAATGCGTCTCTGCGAAGAGAGATATCGCCATGAATACCGCATAGATTATTTATTACAGAAAGGTGGAAAAAAACTGGAACAAAACTTAAGGGGCTAAACATAATTTTATTACGATCCTCTCGAATATAGTCACAGACCTCTGCTTAGCTGTAACATAAAATAAAAGATAGGATCAATCTTACGATTGATATCAATCGTAAGTCTTAGGTTAAACGTGTATTAAAGATACCAATCGTGAGGTCGATAGCATGCCCCTCTATGTTACAGGGCACCGGACTGTGGGCAGATTATTGTTTTCAGTATGGGCAGTTTCAAGGTAACGGAGTGACATTCAAAAGCAATATTTCAGCATTCAAACAAGTTTACCATCCAAGCTTTAATCTTTATTTACAAAGAAATGGTTCATGGCAAAAGCTGATGGTACCCTCTTTTCAAAATGATAATTTTTTTTTGTCGTGATCCTCTTAATTAATGAGTACGAATATTCATAATCATGGTTACGGAGTGACGCAAAATGGACATGCATATTTGAGCAGAAAACATTTTGCTTTAACTCTGTGAAATTTAAATGGCTTTCACAATTTTGAGTTATTGATTGGATTCTATATTATTCTAGGTATAATATGCCACCTTGCATAAAAAAAAATTGGTTGAATATTTTGTTAATTATGACTTATTACTTGAACCCTTGTCCGGTTACAGAGTGACGGTTACAGAGTGACGTCTGGTTTCCCAGTCTTTTTCGTGAGGAGAAATGCATTATAAAGAAATATTAATACCAAAGTTTGTTGGAGTAGAACATGACAATTACATTAAGCCAAACAAATTGGCAAAAAGTGACGAGATATAAGAATTAGAGGCATTTAAAGCCCCATAGTCCCATACGTGCAAATTTGGGTTTGATCAATTATTCAGCGTAAGAATACTGAATCGCAAATTTTTTTAACTTAAATGATTGGTTGCATTGTAAAAAAGCCTTTGTGGTAATTTCAGATCCTAATTTGCATTTTCAAAGGCACAGCGGCACATTAAAATTTCAGCTCCATGTCCTGTTTTGCTTGGAACTGCCCATATAGGGCCTGTCCTTATACGATTAAGCAGAGCATTATAGAGTTCATAAAATGAATTAACACAGCGTGTCAATTTGTATAAAGCGAGATTAAATTCTTTGATGTAGCCCTGGCTATTGACCATTGATCTGTATTCATTGCAAACACCCAAACAATTAATTCTGGCGCAGTGTTCTGCCATTCAATGGCCGTAGATGGAGCTATACATGTTTCCCGCACGAGGCGCCGCGCCACGGCGTTCACGCGCCACGCTGAGGTGTTTTACTTTTGGGTAAACGTACGTAATTAACATTGACTAACCAGTTCTTTTCATTGGCAATTATCCAGGCATGAATTTTTTTTTTACCTCTGCATAGGGCTAGGACGGGCAACAGTCAAACAACTTTGTTGAATGAAATCACGGGCGTAAATCCCGGGGGATGGGGGGATACATCCCCCCAGATTTTGAGGAGGGGGGGGGATGGCCTGTACAAACATCCCCCCCCCCAGTTCTCAAGAAAGAAATGGAAAAAAATACACTAGATAATTGTGTTTTCGATTAAAATAGCGCTCTTAACACTAAAAAATGCCTCTTTTTTTACTCCCAAAACCCCATTTTTTCTGCTCGGTCGCTATGCGACCTCGCACTAAGTAACAAACAGTAAACTAATTATAAAAAGGTTGGATCCAATGTATCTGATTGATACACGTCTGTCAAAACCCAATACACCCCCTCTCCTCGTCTGGGGACAAACCTTAGGAAAGGGTGTTGTTGACAATCAAAAACATTAATGTAGTTGTGTGCGGGCTAGGTTGGTGGAGGGCTTAATTGGGGCCAGCAGCCCACAAAATTTTCATAGCAAAGATTGTGGATTCGTTTTCTATCGCTGTTTTTTAACAAAACCTATCTTCTAACTGGATACTAAATTATTTTCTGATCTCGCTGATACTAAATAGGATTTATAATCTCCATTTTTTTTTTAGCTTACACATTTGGGCTCGCGCTTCGCGCTCTCATTACTTTTCCATTACTAAAATGAACAGGAATCAAGGCAGCCATTATGATTCTTAAAAGCATACATTCAAAGACAAATTTTCTTCGTACCCCCTCCCTCTTCGAATATATTTCTCTTTAGGTCTATGATGCCTCTGATCTAAAGTGTCTCCTTTTTTTGAGAGAAAAAGTGCCTTTTTTCCATCGAGATCCCACTTTCAAATCCGTTGCGCAGCCTCTACTGTGTGTTTTTTGTTCTGGTATGTTGTTTTTTTCGCGCTCGCGGATATTATGTAGGACCTTTAATGCACAAACATATATATTTCATGTTAAAATTTTCGGCTCGCGCTTCGCGCTCGCATTAGTTTTTCCATTACTTAATTGAACAGTAACCAAGGCAACCATAACCTAGAAGCATAAGTACTATTTAAAATGAACATAACTTTCATATTTCAAAAGCATTTTTATTAGTTGTGGTGTCATGAAAGTGCAGGAAATGGACTTTTTCTATAATATAGAAAATCTACATAATATACATATTGCGAGAAGAAATACAGTTCACACTTGTTTTTGCCATTTCTCAACTTTTATTGCCACTGGGGGATATTCCCAGTCATAGCATCATTTACAACGTGTACTTGTCAATCAATTTGTCAACACAACAATATTTATCAAGTCAAAATCAACCAACGTATGCCTCATCTGAGGAGGCCCAATGAAAAGCGGGAACCGGATCACGTGACCTCACGGAAGGAAGATATCCGACCGGATTCCAGGACAGGTGTTTCCCGGGGGCAGTTCCCTTATACATATATCATTCGATTCAATTCAATTGTATATAAACATACATTTTCCATTATTCATCAATTCAATAAAAGGTTATCTCATGTGTCCGCAATATAGGAGGGAGACCTGAACGTGAATTCTGGGAGGGGAAACCTGGTCATGTGACCTTCCGGGAGGAAGACATCCAGTCGGGGTTCCAAGACAGGAGACTTAGAACGTTGGGTTCCCCTCCCCAATGTTTTCTTGCCCAAAGTATACAGTCCCTCCTCCTGGTTTTACAATTCTGGTCTACATCAGAAAAAGCCCAACGAACTTAATCCGAATCAACCAGACTCAAGCCAAATCAATCAATTCAGGCCCATCAACGCAAACGTAACAAGCCCATCCAACCAACCAAAATAAAGTATTTTGTACACTTACATGATATATTGTGTCAATAAATTCAATTAAATTCAAACCCATCCAGCCAACTAAACAAGCCCATCCAACCAACCAAAATGAAATATTTTGAACCCTTATATAATGACAATAAATTCAATTCAAGCCCATCCAACCAACCAAATTAACATGTTTTGTACACTTGAATGATATATAGTGTCAATATATTCAATTCAATTCAAGCCCATCTAGCCAACCAAACAAGCCCGTCCAACCAACCTAATTGAAATATTTTGTACACTTTTATTTATTGTCAATAAATTCAATTCAAGCCCATCCAGCCAAACAAGCCCATCCAACCAACCAAATATGAAATATTTTGTACGCTTACACGATAATGTCAATAGCTTCAATTCAAGCCAACCAAATTAAAACATTTTATACACGTACAAGATATATAGTGTCAATAAATTCAATTCAATTCAAGCCCATCCAGCCAACCAAACAAGCCCATCGAACCATCCAATAAAATATCTTGTACACTTACACGATAGTGTCAATAGATTCAATTCAAACCAGCCAAATTGAAATATTTTGTACACTTACAAGATATATAGTGTCAATAAATTCTATTCAATTCAAGCCCTTGTAGCCAACCAAATTGAATTATTTTGTACACTTACACGATAGTGTCAATAGCTTCAACTCAAACCAACCAAATGAAAATGTATACCCTTACAAGATATATAGTGTCAATAAATTCAATTCGATTCAAGCCCATCCAGCCAACTAAACAAGCTCATCGAACCAACC
Source organism: Paracentrotus lividus (assembly GCA_940671915.1). Classification (NCBI taxonomy): domain Eukaryota; kingdom Metazoa; phylum Echinodermata; class Echinoidea; order Camarodonta; family Echinidae; genus Paracentrotus; species Paracentrotus lividus. Next base: position 4,344,951 of record CALNVZ010001721.1, read on the forward strand.
AATGAAATATATATTGTACACTTACATTATTGTGTCAATAGGTTCAATTCAAACCAACCAAATTAAGATATTTTGTACACTTACAAGATATATAGTGTCAATAAATTCAATTCAATTCAAGCCCATCCAGCCAACCAAACAAGCTCGTCCAACCAACCAGATTACAATATTTTGAACACTTATATAATATATTGTCAATAAATTCAAGTCAATTCAAGGTTATCCAGCCAACGAAACAAGCCCATCCAACCAACCAAAAATGAAATATTTTGTACACTTACACGATAGTGTCATTAGCTTCAATTCAAGCCCATCCAGCCAACCAAACAAGCCCATCCAACCAACCAAAAATGAAATATTTTGAACACTTACATGATTGTGTCAATAGATTCAATTCAAACCAACCAAATTAAAATATTCAAAGTATTACACGTTACCAAGAGTATCATGCAAAAAGTAGTCAATAAATTCACTTCAACTCTAAGAAGCCCATCCAGCCAACCAAACAAGCCCATATCAACCAACCAAAATGAAAATATTCTGTAACATATTAACATGAATTGTGTGTAAATAGATTTATTCAAAGGACGCCCTAAATTCAAAACCAACCAAATTAAAATATATTTTTACACACTAACCACAGATATATATGTGTCCGATAATTTATTCAATCAATCAAGAAACCATTCCAGAGCCAAAACAACCCAAACAAGCCGCTTTCCAACCGACCAAATTTAAAATGTTTTGAATACACTCTACACTCAAGATGTATATGTCAAATAAAAATATCAAGGATCAAATTATCAAGCCCATCCAGACCAACCAAGACAGCCCATCAACCAAAAACCACCCATTATAAATTTTCGTACACTCTACCCCAACAACAGATTGACCTAATAGCTTCTAAAATAATACGAAACAAACCAAATAATATAGTACCAATATTAACTCTTTTAACACCTTGCAAGATTATTAGTGTCAAATAAATTCAATTCAATTGCCAAGCGCAGTCCAGCCAAACATAAGAACCCACTTCCAACCAGACCAATGAAAAAGATAGTTGTACACCGCATCTTAAAAACTATCGCCAGAGAATTCAATCAAGCCCATCCAACAACCAATTGAAAATATTTTTAACACTTCACGTGATATTGCTCCAAGAAGATTCAATTCATCAGCCCATCCAGCCAACACAAGCATCCACACCAGAAATATATTTGTTACACTACACGATATATGGTTCCAAATAAATCAAATTAATTCAACCCAGTAGCCACACAAGCCCATCAAACCAACCCAAAACAATGATATTGAACTTACACTAATGCAATTAAATCTAATTCAAGCAGGTACAACCATATTTTTACTTGCTGAAATTGCCCACATATTAATTCCCGAAATCAAGCCCCATCAGGCATAACAAAAACAAGCAAAACTATTCCACAACCAAATTTAGATATTTCAATTACATTTCTATGTATATTGATCAACAAATTCACCATTCAATTCGAAAGCGCCATTGGCAAAACATAACCAAGTCCCAATCAAAAACATACCGACATATAATGTTAATTCATCTCACTTAAACATTAAATAAATTCAATCCAACATCAATACAACTTTTTATGATATCTGTAGTGGAATGAAGGGAGGCAAATTACGGTCCCTGATACTCCCCAAGGCTGATTGAAGAATGAGCTCAAGTTCCCAACTCTCGCGCGACCCCATTATTGGCGCGCGTCTCCCACAATCATCTCCAACGCCTTTCATTGAGTGTTTCACGTTCGGGTGTTATTATAACTCGGTTTAGTGTCTTATTTTGGGGCGGAAGTTGGTATCTAACCATCCGAACGTTGAAATGAATAAAATCATCGAGTGCTTAGAGCAGGTGGTTGACCCTAAATTTTGACGTATTTACCGTAGTCATGCTGTGCTTTCATTTTGGTCAAACTAAGTGCTAGTTCTGCTCGAACCGAGCTCTGCAAGCGTGTTAACACTCTTCACGTGCAGAAACTCCAATTGTAATAATCACCGTAAACCCAGGGATTAGAGAAAAAGTTCAATTCACCACTCAGCAAGTGTTAGTGTTGCGCTTATGGCCCAACGTTTGTTTGTCTGGTGAAATTAATTAAGGCAGTGGCAATGGAGGCATGCGAGTGCAGAACCGCCTATCAATACTATTATTTTACATACATGAACTTAATCAATTAAGTATTATCTAGACCAGAAAGAGCTTAACATACCTTACTGACCTACAAAATGAGTAGTATTTGGGGAATGTAACGTAGATGGATTTCACAAATATGGCGTGGATTAACTATTCAAGTGCCGCATACAAGGGTCATAGAAAGATTTACATCTAAACCATTCAATCTGGAAAAAATTATAAGCCAAATAAAATAAGAATATTCCGTAGTAATAACGATATAGGGAATAATTTTACAGATTCAACATATGGATGTCTTCTCAATATATATTTTAGAGAACAAAAGCATGATGCTAATCACTTGCTAATTCTGAACCGATGCCTACGCAAATATCATAATAGGTGTCTGAAGGGCTACGCGCTGCGCGGCCGGACCAACCTGGTCTTTGAAGTGCACATAAAAAGACCATAGTCAACGCTTCATTTTTCCCCTAAGCTTGCACTTGCACAAAAACTGCCGGAGATATGAACTGTATAACTTACGTTTCGTCAAAAAATCCATCTATCAATGAGGGTTAAATTTTAGTATCAAAGAGACGGTTTGAAGAAGGATTAATTTCACCAATTTCATACTGGGTATGATACTTAACCTTTTCGTGGACCTTCTTCAGGTCTAATATCCGAACATTTCTTAAAACAACAACCAACGGTACTTCGTCTAATTGCGTCGACGCCATTTTCTTCAGACGAGTGTTAGGCTTATCGATCCCGCGCGTGTTGGATATCGGATCGACTCTCTCTAGATCTAGAATCTGAGCTCAGGTGTTTGAGCTTCGCGATTTTAGCGAATTTCACTCTGCTACACTACACCGAACATACCAACACCGAACGTGAAATCACCTCATTGGCTCGTGTCGCGTAGCAGGTGGTCACCGCGCGGCGTCATTGGCTAAAGCTATCCAAGGACGCAACCTCGCGTCGATTATTATGCCATTATTAACCAATCACTGACTTGTTGCTGGGGGCGTGTTCTCATGAGTTTCCCGCCTATGCAAATGCGTGGGCACATATCTTGGCGGGCAGTATATTGCCATCAGTATGCCCATTCTCTTGAGATCTGCATTCTCTCGCAAATGGATTTATTCGATAATTCGAATAATCGTATTATGTAGATTTTAAAGAAAATTTCAGATAATGCCAGCCAAACAGCTTTTTGGATTCCTCTCTTCAAATTGTTCTTACTCGCTCATGCGTAAAATATGGGTCATATACATTTTGTCAAATGAAAGAGGAGACTCTGAGCTTTAAATTGATGGGTCATTTATTAATTTTAATAAAGATGAAGTTATGATAAAACATCGAGCAATCTCGGTTTTTTTTTTCTGGGACGCACTGTATAATACATGTTTCAATGTTATCTATAAAATACATTTACCAGAAGTACTTAAAAATATTTTAGTTCATGTTGTTTGTTATGATAAAGACGTATTGTAAAAAAAAAAAAAGTCCAAGAAAGCTCTAGCCAGGTGATCAAATTATTGTATTTTAATCAAATTTGTCCAGAATATCCCGTTGCGCTTACAGACGAAGTACTCATTTTTTAATACAACTCCCCAAAAAAATCTATATATATATATATATTAATAATTCATAAATGGTTTAAGGGTTAGAAAATTTCAAGAAGAGACATATCGATATGTTATTCTTTTAAAAAGGCCGTTCTAGAACCAGGTCTACGAGGGCCTATTAGTAGTCTAACATAATTATAGACCGAAATGGATAATTTGCTAGCAACATATAGCATTAAATCTGTACATTTAGGTAAGATAACCTGTAATCGGATGTTGTGGAAAAAAGGGTACATATGTATGGTATGGTGAAGGTATTGACAGATACACTCTTTACTACTTCATAAGAATTTGGGGTTATAAATGATCATCTTTATCTATAATTTTTCCTTGTGAATAAAATGGATAAATACATCAGAGTTGTGAGCATCAGAGTAAATTTCTGTGTAGTTGGTCCCTCTAAGTTATTGGGTCGAAAAGGCTTGAATTCACTGGACTTCCGTTAACACATGCTTTTTCGTGTGCGCTAAAAGTCAGTTTATTATTTAGAGATCATAAATGTTTCATGTAATCATGTAATTGAGGTAATAAACTTTAATGGTATTCACTTTGCTAAAATATTTCTGGAAGATTGATCGAAGAACTTTTTGGCTTATGACAGAATAATTTGTGATACCAAAATTATATATAATATTTACAGAGAGTATAACTTTAGACAGTGGTAAAGCAAATAATAAATGGACAAAATATAATGAACATGTAAATCCGGAATCCGGAAATGAATAAACTGATACAATAAATCTATACACTGATAATAGAAAAAAATTAAAGGCCTACTCCTCCGCCAATTTTTAATTTTTGAAACGGGATGTTTAGGATCGTTGAATATAAAACAATGTTTCACAGGGCCAATATTGTCGTCGAAATCTCAAATGCTGTTCATGTTCTTGAAAGCACGGGATTTACTTGTTAAAGCACTCGTTTATATTTGGCACAGAGAGTAAGTAAGGACTAAATTTAATTACG
>CALNVZ010001721.1:4352132-4368474 GCA_940671915.1 Paracentrotus lividus
AGTAGTAGTAGTTAATCATTACACTTACATTGTCCACAACAAAAAACTACTATCTGTCAGTTCATTCGTCCCAGTGAAGGAGCACCAGAAAACAGGGAACGAAAATCTACGACTTGAGATTTGAATTTTACAATTGGTCCTTGGCAACATTCATCTATTAAAAAACACGATGCCGTGAGTGACACGGCACAGCAAACAAAAAGACATTGGGTTTCTGACCAATCATTTGTCTATGGCTAATTGAATTTGCTGCCCAATAATACGTAAGCTAGAGGAATCTCAGAAAATGTGTACCATAAGAGTGCCTACGGTAGCAAAATATATAAGAAATAAATGGTATATGGGGAATTTAGTTTGTACCTCTACTGACATTTAATGGTGCTTTATCAATCCGATTCACCTCTCTGTGAAATGGTCGTACCTGTTAGTGTGCGTTCGCGTGGAATCAGTGAACACGACATCCAAAATAGTTGTAAGTTTCTAGTGACACGACCAGTGCCTTTAAATTATGCGGAAGCGATTCAGAGTAAACTAATCCTTAAAATCCAAATTATTATCATAGTAGGATTTAATTGCCATGTAGAGTTAGTCCATGAAAATTACTATTATAATTTCTTAAGCAAAAAAAAAATCTGACAATGTGAATGTGTATTAGCCGAAATTTGGTATTTAAAGAGTAAGTAGGCCATTTAAAGCACCATAGTCCCATACGTGCAAATTCCTGTTTGCTCAATTATTCAGCGTAAGAAAACTGGATCACATAATGTTTGAACTTAAATAATTATTTGAATTGTAAAGAAGCTTTTGCGTTGATTTCAGATCCTAATTTGCGTTTTCAAAGGCATAGCGCCACCTTAAAATTTCAGCTAAATGTCCCACTTAGTCTGAATATGACCATATACTATTTGTATTAAATGAGAAGGAAATGTATTTATTTAAATGGAACTAAATTGATATTGGCTTTATTTTACATTGGTTGGAAGGGTGTCACGTGTCGTGCAACATGATATAAATAGTGCATGCTCTACAATGCAACATACTAGATTATGTGCACGACAAATACTAAATTATCCCGAGGGCAAATTTATTTCACCGAGGCCATAGTCCGAGTTGAAACGAGGGATGATTTAGTATTTTGGAGTTCACATAGTCAGTAATGTTGCATTAATAGAGCACGCACTATCTATTATAGTAAATAGACCCCTATATAGATCTTTGACCTTGCCTAATCTGGTTTTATCTTTGCCAGTGTTTGCCAAACTTTTGGTGCTAATTACGCTATTGTGACGTATATTGTTGCTCCGCGTATCTATTGCTGTGCGCACCATTTTACTGTTATTACGCAGATAGCGCAACAAGGCAGTCGATTTCACCATTCATTTTAATACAGGATTTGAACCGTGCAACAAAAAACCGTTCAACATGACAAAAAAAACCAAAAAAAAACCGTGCAATATACCAGAATAGTAAATAGTGGTAGTATTTTACGAGCTGTATTTGTGATAGGGTGTCACGTGTCGTTCAACATTATATAAATAGTGCATGCTCTACAATGCAACATACTAGATTATGTGCACGAACAATACTAAATTATCGAGGGCACATTTATTTCACCGAGGCCGTAGGCCGAGTTGAAACAGATGTGCACGAGGGATATTTAGTATTTGGAGTTCACATAGTCAGTAATGTTGCATTAATAGAGCATGCACTATTTATTATAGTAAATAGACCCCTAAATCTTTGACCTTGCTTATCTGGTTTTATCTTTGTCAATGTTTGTCAAACTTTTGTGCTAATTAAGCTATGTTGACGTATATTGTTGCTCCGCGTATCTTTGTTGTGCGCACCATTTTACTGTTTTACGCGCTAGCGCAACAAGGTAGTCGATTTCACCATTCATTTTAACACAGGTAAAAACCGTTCAATATAACAAAAACGTGAATGACATGTGACATCATTTCAACCAATCACAACTCTTAAAATACGATCACTATTTACTATTCTGGTATGTTGCACGCTTTTTTGTTATGTTGAACGGTTTTTTGTTGCACGGTTTAAATCCTGTATTAAAATGAATGGTGAAATCGACTGCCTTGTTGCGCTAGCGCGTAATAACAGTAAAATGGTGCGCACAGCAATAGATACGCGGAGCAACAATATACGTCACAATAGCGTAATTAGCACCAAAAGTTTGGCAAACACTGGCAAAGATAAAACCAGATTAGGCAAGGTCAAAGATCTATATAGGGGTCTATTTACTATAATAGATAGTGCATGCTCTATTAATGCAACATTACTGACTATGTGAACTCCAAAATGCTAAATCATCCCTCGTTTCAACTCGGACTATGGCCTCGGTGAAATAAATTTGCCCTCGGGATAATTTAGTATTTGTCGTGCACATAATCTAGTATGTTGCATTGTAGAGCATGCACTATTTATAGAATATTGAATAATAAAATCGTGTCCTATCCAAAACCTGTTTCACAATGACTGATTACAAACGCATACAAGGTCTACGCGAAGAAAATCAAAATTAGTCCAAACATTGCTCTCCACTTGATTCAAGATAGTGTGCATATTATACAGTTCCTGTCATTTTATTGTTATTGAGTTAGCACCGATCAACCGACTTCGATTATTTACTTCGGGGTTGTATGAAAGTCAAATTAACTACATCGCTATGCAACACGATCCATAACGTTTTCGTGAAATCATAGGCCTAGGCTTTCCTCGAGATGCATGTGACACTATACAAACCTTTAAAACCCCTGTCGCTTCTTTGCCTTTCTGCGCCCCTGATATGAATTTATTCTCCTGTTTTAGAATGCTTGTTTGGTCCTTTGGTACAACTATCTTTTTGTTGTAGAGGATCGTATTCGTCGCATTCATCAATAGCAGAAGGTCTGTGGTTGTTGTTCGTACAGTTTGAAGAGTTGAAGGCAATGGCTCTCACCATCAACAACCACTAGATTATTGTTTCCGTAGTCGCAACAGATACCCCGTACAAAGTTAAAGTACATGAGGCCTCCGAAACTTGAGATAGGATTACATTTAGAATCATAGATTGCAACACATTCTCTGCTTAAAAGGCGAAAAAAGCTAGTTGTCCTTGCGGTAACAAATATGTTATCAAATTGGTCGATAGCGACACCGCAACACGACCACGACCTGTTTTCTGGACGTACCATAAGTGTCGTGTCGAACTGGCCATCCCTTGCAAATATCTTGACGCCTTCCTTGTCGTCCGCTACGAAGAGATGATCTTTGGAATTGAATTTTAGGAACCAAGGCATTTGGAGGTGGTCTGAGCCAAACGAACGGCAGAATTTACCATTCTTATCATAGACATGTATACAATGGTTTTCACAGTCAGCGACATACACATGGCCTGTTGAATCGACCGTTATACCGGTCGGGCATCCATTCTGTTCAACTTTGCTCCATATTTTGCAGATACCTTCAGCGTATCGCATAATACATCGGTTTGCCATATCAGTGAAGAGAAAATCTTGTTTTGAGTCCGACAGCGCGACAATACCACAAGGCCTCATTTTAGATGACAGTGACCCTTGCCTCTTTTTAGATGACAGTGACCCTTGCCTCTTTTTAGATGACAGTGACCCTTGCCTCTTTTTAGATGACAGTGACCCTTGCCTCTTTTTACAAAGAACATCGGATGAACTATCCAGATTCACAGATATTATCCTGTTGTAATAAGTATCCGTGACGATGTAATGCCCTTGATGACAAATGACATCATGTGGACTATACATTCCAGGTCTTAGGGAGAACTTGAAACTTCCCTCGATTCTTGGAGCCGATGTATCCTCCATGGCTGCCGAGATGGTGTTAGTTTCTGAAAAAGAAACCATATTTCTAAAAATCAACAGACATGACAGATGAACGAATACAAAATAAATGACAGATATAAATACAGAATAACAACAAAGCGAGTCAACAGAGGATGCACTAAACAGCAAGATAAAGACAGATCATTTGATGACTGGTGAAAAACGAAATACGAATATGTACACGTTTTCCTACTTCTTCAAAAATACAACGAGCCACAATAAGTTCAATCATATATTATTATTTTTCAATATGATGAATGGTACATAACATTTTCACCTAATTCTGTTCGCATTTTACAGCAAAGAAATTCTTATTGCCTTCTCAAGGTCTCCGAGTCATCGATGTAATTTTTTTTTAATGTTACTTTGTAAATATTTTATCTTGTTTTGTTTGTCTTTTTGAAAGTTGAATAAATAAATGAAACAAATGAAATGTTACAGTACAGTTCCAAACCCCCTTCCTTCATGTCCTTACATGTATATGTCGCTGGGCATGAAACCTGTTCATGACTTGATCATTCGCTATATCTTCTTAAGTCAATCCCCGCATGCTAACAACTCTAAAGACAACCATTCCTCTTAGTTCAACTGTGGCTGAAATAAGCCATCTCATCATTTCGCATTGATCTAAGGAGAAGGAACCTTTAAGAGTTATTACCTTTAGGAGTACCCTTTCGTGGAAGCTTCCTTTTCCTGCGAGGGCGAACTAAGATCTTGAGAACAGTGACACCTAAGATGATGAAGATAACGACTGCGCCAATACTTATCCCGATCTTCACTCCAGTCGACAAACCTGCATGACGAAGAGGCAAGGGATAAGAAATTTCAATTCGATGAAACAGAGTGTACAGAAATCTCGTTTAAAATTTAGAATGTATATTTATTTTCCTCTTATGCGTTTTAACTATCTAGCACAGTTGTTTTCAAACATTGTTTGGTCAAAAGCTTATATTCATGTAAGTCATTGATTTTGCTTTAGTTTGTGTCCTTGAATGCTGTGAGCGCCTTTCGGGGTAGCCTAGCTAAGCCGGGTAATAATAATATAATAATGCGCCTTGAGCACTCTACAGAGTGGATACGTGCGCTATACAAATCACATTATTATTATTATTAGTATTATTATTATAATTCTATGTACAATGTGACATACATTTCTGGAGGACATACCTTTTGAAACAAGAACCCTGGCGGTTGTTGACCAAACTGTGTCATTGGTGGCCTCTCCCCTCACCGTACAGGTGTAATTCTGTTCCTCATCCAGCTTGGCCGTGACACTGAGTGATACCTCTCTCTCCCATGTTCCATCTGGAAGCTCTCTCTGGAAAGGTTCTCCAACGGGTTGCTTCACAATACCTGATGACATCCACTCAAGTGTTACGTTTGGTCTGAAACCAGTCACACGACAGTCTAAGTTAAAAGGGTGGGTGTTGGCTGTTTCGACGGTGCAGATACTGTGCTTGTTCATGATGTTGTTCTCTGGTGGCTTAGTTGCACATTGTTGAATGTGAGGAATAGATGGTGTCGCTTTCAGAAAAAAAAAACAAAAAAAAAACAAGAATGACGACACATGCTTTCAGATATATATATATATATATAATATATATATATATATATATATATATATATATATATATATATATGTAAATAGTGGTCGAAAAATACGCGTCGTCATTGGATAGATCAGTACCACGTGACCTACCTTCAAAAAGTTATATTGTACATATGTACAATATAACTTCGGTTTTGTAGGGTAAAGCCCGTTTTTTTTTTTTTTTTTGTAGTATTCTTTATTGTTCATTCAAATCATAAGCAAACATGCATAATCTGAGAAAATAACATAACAAATTAACTGCCTCTGAGCTTTAACAAGTCAAGATCACAGAAAATAATTATTAAACGACTCTGCAAGAGTCTATAAAATATTGCAACAGATATTACCAAATGTAAGCATAACAAAAAGATTTGCAAAAAGGCAATTATGAGAAGAATTACAATTTCATACAAGCGTTGCCTTTCTCAATTTTTTATTCTCCGTTCGAGATATTTCATGATTTCCAACATGACACCAATTAATCAATATTTAATATCATTGCCAACAAAGACGTAATACAAGTTCGGTAATATTATAATATATATGGACATAATTGTATCATACATGTAATTATTTTTACCATTTCAAACCGAACTAATTTCAACTCAATATAAATATATAAAACATTTCCAAAGTTACGTGATTATAATCGTTAGAGGGCGACAGGCTGTGTTTCAGTGGTTACAGCCAAATACAAAAACCCAAGGGACACAGGTCACGTGTCCAGGCCCTCTAGCATTAAAGGTATGGTAGAGGGCCAAGCTGGGGGACGGTGCTCCACCCAGTATGCCCAGTTTCCTGGGCTATTGGTTCCATATACACAAGATCTGGCAATCACAGCCTGTCCCACCGTCAATTCATGGCGCTCTTGGCCATTTTTCCCCTGGAGGCATTTGGGAAATGAGTATAATACCTGAGCAGAGAAGTAAAAGAAAAATCCCTACAACCTCCAAATTGTAAAGAATTCATTACATGAACAATAATAAACTGAATCAATGTTATTCAAGATTATGCAAGATCTGAAATCAAGTCAATGAACTTCAAGAAGTATAAATTGTGAATAATCGTGTCCATTATCAAGCCCAACCAACCATCCAAGTCAATAGAGAGCCCAGCCAATTATCCATGTGTTCAATAATCAGTGTTAAAACTCAATCAATTGTCATTAACAAGAATAGACGATAATCTAAAATTAAGTTAACAAGCTTAAATAGTATAAATGTTACCAAACAAGCCCAATAATCTTCACCATTATCGAACCCAACCAACCATCCAAGTCAATAGCAAGCCTAAAAAACATCCATAAAATCTCAAGCCCAATATCCATGTCAATAATCAATGTCAAAAACTAATCAATTGTCATTAACAAGAATAAACGACATTGAAACCAAGTTAACAAACTTAAATAAGTATAAAGTATGTTTAAACAAGTCCAATATCTTGTCCATTACCAAGCCCAACCAACCAACCATGACAATAGCCAGTCAAGAAAACCATCCGTAACAGTATCAAACCCAATGTTAAATTCAACCAATGTTATTGCAAGATTAACCGACAATCTTAAACCAAGTTAACAAACTTGATAATTATTAACAAGATTACACGACAATCTAAAATTAAGTTAACGAGCTTAAATAGTATAAATGTGACCAAACAAGCCAATAATGTTGACCATTACCGAACCCAACCAACCATCCAAGTCAATAGCAAGCCTAGAAAAAAACATCCATAAAATGTCAAGCCCATTATCCATGTCAATAATGAAGTTACAAATTAATCAATTATCATTAACAAGAATAAACGACATATGAAACCAAGTTAATAAACTTAAATAAGTATAAAATATGTTTAAACAAGTCCAATATTCTTGTCCATTACCAAGCCCAACCAACCAACCATGACAATAGCCAGTCGAGAAAACCATCCTTAACATTATGAAACCTATCCAACTACCCATGACAATAATCGATGTTAAAATCAACAAATTGTTATAAATAAGAATAACCGACAATCTAAAACCAAGTTAACAAACTCGAATAAGTATAAAATATGTTTAAACAAGTCCAATATTCTTGTCCATTACCAGGCCCAACCAACCACCATGACAATAGCCAATCGAGAAAACCATCCTTAACAGTATCAAACCCAACCAACTATCCACGCAATAATCAATGTTAAATTCATATATGTTATTAACAAGAATAACCGACAATCCGAAACCAAGTTAACAAACTTAAGTATAAAATATGTTTGAATAGGTCCAATAGTCTTGTCCATTACCAAGCCCAACCAACCAAGACAAAAGCAAGTCTAAACCATCCTTAACCATATCAAGCCCAACCGACTATCCATGTCAATAAACAATGTTAAAATCAATAATTGTTATTAACAAGAATGACCGATAATCCGAAACCAAGTTAACAAACTTAAATAAGTATAAAATATGTTTAAACAAGTCCAATAGTCTTGTCCATTACCAAGCCCGACCAACCAACCATGACAATAGCAATTCTAAAACCGTCCTTAACTATATCAAGCCCAACCGACTCATCCAATGTCAATAATCAATGTTAAAATCAATCAATTGTTATTAACAATAAAAAACTACAATGTGAAACTAAGTTAACAACTTAAATAAGTATAAAATATGTTTGAACACGTCCAATAGTCTTGTCCATTACCAAACCCAACCAACCAACCATGCAAAAGCAAGTCTAAAATCATCCTTAACCATATCAAGCCCAATCGACTATCCAGTCAATAATCAATGAATTCAAACAATTGTAATTAACAAGAATAACCGACAATCCGAAACCCAAGTTAACAAACTCAAGTAAGTATAAATATGTTTGAACAAGTCCAATAGTCTTGTCCATTACAAGCCCAACCACCATCCATGACTATAGGAAGCATAGAAAACAATCCATTTGACTAAAAAGCCTAACCAACTATCCATGACAATAATCAAGCCAGCCAACAACCAAGTGAATTATCAAGACAATCAACATGTCTTTAACACGCCCAACCAGCCATCCAAGTCAATACAAGCCCAACCAACCAGCCAAGTATACAGAGCCCAACCAGCCGCCAAAATCATTAACGAGCCCAACGAACCATCCAAAATAATAGCAGCCCAACCAACCATCCAGCCAATAACACGTCCAATCTACGATCAATATCAGCCTCCTCACTAATGTCAATAGCAATTTTTTTGACAACTTTCCCCTCCCCTCCAATCATATGCCAGTCTTTAATGACTTAGAAGGGGACCAAACAAAGTTCCAATAATCGTCGAGGAATGGAGGGGTGGGTGGAGGAAAAAACATTGCTTCTCGAACGGAGTCCATGATAAGAATGATTTTATTTCATACAATAGCTTCCACAATTGCAAGTTTCATGTTTACGCGTGGGAAAGTATTTCACACTCTATCTCGAGGAATGTACAAAAGACCCGCGTTTCTGTGATATTTACCGACATGGCGCGTTTGACATATTTATGTTATATTACGACCCTTTAATTAGCCGGCAAATTTGTAAACAACTCGACTGACCTAGTTAATTGTACTCTCTCATAATTGTCTTTATTCTTGTTATGTCAAACAATAATAAACGTATTATATAAACTTGAATGAGTGACTGTATTATGCACCCCCCCCCTCACATCCAACACATTCACACACCCCACATACCCCCCCACACACACACACACACTCACCCACATAAACACACTTTAAAAAAAAAAAACAAACAAACAAAACAAACAAACAAAAAAACAAACAGAAACAAGATAGAGGGCAGTCTACAGTGGCACAGATCGATCAAACCCATGTGTGGGCAAACCGGGCGTCTCCCTCCCTTTCCCATCTTTCGCATTATTTTGGTTAGTGTTAAATACTTTTAAATGTTCCCATTTTTTGTAGTGTTGCGTTAACGTTTTCCGCTCTATTGCAATTTTCCTTTCTTCTTCTTTGCTTAAAGTAAACCTTTCTCCTATCTCTTCAGGAGTTGGTGGTTTTCCTTTTCCTCTCCCTTGATAATTAAATAGCCTATTTGATTAGTAAATGATATGATTAAGTAATTGTATGTTTACAGCTGTTTCCTCGATACCAATATGAATTTACTTCCAACTTAGTTTCTTGAGAATTGGAAGACTGAAAAATTACTACTAAGTACCATAAATCTCTACTTTTTCACATTCAAAAAATATATGCCTATAGGTTTCTTATATTTATTACAAAAGAACATTTACACTTGCTATAAAATGAAACCTGATAGGTGATGATTCACAAAAATAATATTGTTAACATTTTAAATTGGAATTCTCTCAACTTGTTATCTAAAGTGCTAAATCTAGACGATAAAACGTTTTTCCAGCCTCTTTATCTGACAAGTTATATGATAATGCTAATTTTGAAAACTGATTGGTTGGTCAGCCAGCTTTTTTATGCACGACCTGTAGGCCTAAAGATTTTTTGAACTCACTGAGTCGAATAGGATTTTTTTTTCATGAAAAACAAATTCAATATTCAAACCATCCACTGACGTATGCCTCCTAAATCGTATTTCTATTCTCTAGGGGTGTGTTTAAATATTTCTTTAATGACCGACACTCCTCCTCGTCCAGTCCCATACACCTAAAAAAATAATCCGACTTGAGTACTCCTTGTTCATCTGTTATGTGGTGTATTAAAAATATTTTTGAGGAACAGAGTTCAAAAAAGGGTTTTCCTTTCTTGCAATACACCTATTATTGAAATAATTTCATTCTTTTATTAGTTGTATCCTTTTTAATAAAAATGTTCATATCGGCCCAAATACGTAGCATTTCTCGGTAATATTTTGGTAAGTTTACATGGATCATATCATTAGAAAAATTGCAGTAAAAATTGAATTACCACAAAATGTCTTAGAGAAATTTAAAATACTTTTTCCATTTCACCTTTTGATACCGTTACAAGTCTTTGATCCACATCACCCTTGACCTTTATAAAAAGTTTGAAATTAAGCATTTTAGACCCCCTGCCTGTAGTCAGAATAAATCGTGTTCTTTTTATTTGTCCTTCCCTCGCCATAAAGTCAAAACATATATCATCAATTTCTTTGAACACCCAATCGGGTACCGGAGATAGAGAACTTACATAAATCAACTTTGAATACCCATAGGTTTTTAGCAAATGATTTTTCCAATCAAAGTGAGATCTCTTGTTTCCACCAATTCATAATTTCTTAATTTAGCTCAAGATTCTTTAAAATTCATTTCTTCAGCTACATCAGGATTAGTGAAAATAAATACCTTAGTATTTTTACAATATTAACTCTTTACCGAAAGAAATTTGTTTCCAGATGGATGTGTGGATGATGTGTTGGCTCAGTGGATAGACGTCCGCCTCATAATCGGGAGGTCGTGGTTCGATCCCGCCGCGTCATACAAAGACGTTAAAAATGGTAGTTGCTGCTCCTGTTTGGCGTTCAACGAGAGGGGGATAAGAGCAATGTCCTTCTGGCGCTGCTCAGGCTGCCGGGCCCACGAGAAAAAGGGCAAAACAAATTTCCGGTCATCTTTGTTCGGACAATAAAAATTTGGAGCATTATTATTAACAGGGGAACCTAGAGTCAAAATAAATGTTTTATTCTTATTGATCTTCAGTCCTGATATTTCTTAAACTTCTCTGGATTATTTAATCTATCTATAGAGTTTAAATCTGCACAAATATTGTCATATCACGCATAAAGAATTGCTTATTTCTTTTTGGTCAAAGCGAATACCCTTCACCAATTATCGTTTCGAATACAATGAGCTAAACACTCTATACACAATATAAAAGATATGGACAGAGGTCCCTTGCTTAGCCCCGCTCAACATTAAAATAACCGGTTGATTTCCTCTATGAAAACACAGACTTGTGTATAGTGTAAAGTGCTTTAACCCATCATAAACATCGTTCCAAAACCGAATGAATGAAGTGCCTTTTGAAGAAATACATGTGAAATAGAACGAACGCCTTTTCAAAATCTATTGCCATAATATCCTGACTTATTAAAATTTGAGGTGTGAAATATCATATCATTGTTAATCTTATTGCTTCACCAATATTTCTATCATCTAAGTATCCTACCTGGTCAACTGAAATAATGTTACTCAGAATCGCTTTTATTCTTTTTGAGAGTATTTGGTGAGAATTTTATAGTCTACGTTAAGCAGTGAAATGGGTCTATAGTTACTAATGAGTGTTGGATCTTTACTTCCTTGTTGTATAGTGTGATTACTGCTTGCTTTTGAGAGGGTGATAATTCTTACTTTTCATACTATCATTAAATGCATAATAACTAATCACCAACAACCTGCCAAAATGTAATGTTAAAACTCAACGCCCAAACCGTAATTTCCGGGATTTATTAAGTTGCATTTCATCTAAAATTTCAATACAATTGCCTTGGTTAATTTTTCCTTCGCAATGATTTCTTTGATTTTTGGTTAGTTTCGGTAAACTATTGGGAAAAAACAAAGTCATCGCACATTCTGCCTCTGACTTGGCATTAGATAATGAAATAAAACCTTCTGATTTTCATTCAAAACGTCAATTTCGTCACTTATTATATTTTCATTCACTTTAAGTTTTTTAATAACACATTTTTTCCCATTGAAGTCTATTAATGAATGGGGAGAGTATCGATTTATCGATTGCTTTGTTGCGCGAGCGCGTAATAACAGTAAAAGGTTGGCACAAGAGCTTATAAACAATGGATCGCGGGCAACGAAATACGTCACAATAAAATTTGCACCAAAAATTTGGTAAAGATAAATCCAGAGGCAAGGTCAAAGATCTAGGGGTCTATTACTATAATCATAGTGAACGCTCCATCTTGCACATTACTGGACTATATGAACTCCAAATACTAAATTATCCCTCGTGCAGATCTATTTCACCTCGGCCTGCGCCTCGGAGAAACAAATCTGCACTCGTGATAATTTAGTATTGTCGTACTATAATTAGTATATTGTGCGATTGATTGTACACTATTTATATAAATATATATATATATATATATATATATATATATATATATATAAATATATATACACCATGTATGTATAAACACGTGGTCACTGACGTAATATACAGTAAAGGCCAGAAGTTTACATACACCCATGAATTCAACGAAAATGTACTCTTGCCAAACATCATAAAATTACTGTATCTTATGAATATCTGTACTATCATGACAAATGGTATCAAACAAATGAATTCATGCTCTTCATCACATGGTGTTTGATCATTAGCTAAAGATATTTAGATGTAATTTTCCCAGAAAAACTTCATATTTTAAGAAAAATTAAAACAAACTTGACCAAAACATTTCATATTTTTGCTCGCTACTTCTCAACACAAACATGTCAGATTAAACCTCTTTTGCTCAGTAGTGACATATTATATAAGAAAATGTAATATCATCATCAATTTGACATTATTTGCTGTGAAATGATTTTGAAAATATAATTTCTAACATAGAATACATTTGCCCCCCCCAACAAAAAATTTCTACAAGGAAGTTTTGACTTTAAATATTCTTTTAGACATTCGATAGACATTACCACTCATGTGAAAGATCTTAATGCACACTTTTATTGATATTTAATTTGTCATGGTAGTATTAACATATCGAAGATACAGTAATTTTATAATGTTTGGCAAGTGAAGAATTTCATTGAATTCCCTGGGTGTATGTAACTTTGCCTCAACTGTATATACAGTGTCCCAAAAATATTGAAAACTTTGAAAAAATTAAATTAACAAATCGATGTTGGTTGAAATTCAATAACATTATATCAGATGGTAGGTAATGTCACCATCACCTGAACCCTAAATCTCAAATGTTCCGTCAGTCTCGGAAGTTCTATGCCGCCATTGCATTTTTTTTTGTATTTATGTATTATTTATATAATCAGCACAAATACAAAATTTACACATAATCGGAAAGATTGAAAATCAAAACACAGTAAAAAAAAAAAAAAAAAAAAAAAAAAAAAAAAAAAAAAGTTAAACAAAAAGGGCAGGGAAAAAAATCGATTCACTACCACACAAAGAAGTTGTCGGAAGTTCAAAAACAAATCAGATTTAAAATAGGTACAGATAAAGCAAACTAAGATAGATATAGTTACTATTGCGAGGGTTGCAAAGGCACAATATATATATCATAAAAGGTAAACTTGTAAAAAGTTAACATAATATTATATTAGAAACAAGATCAGTATATACCGAGAAGCGGACAAGGAATACAAAAAAAAAAAAAAAAAAAAAAAAAAACTAGAATCTGGACTCCATCAATAACTATTCTCCCCGAAGCAGCCGCCAATCCCACAGTGACAAAAAAAAGAGAAAAGTAACGCGACAGCCACCCGAGCGCAAATTGGCAGAGGGAGGGCGAGACGGGGATACAAAACCGCGCAAGTCAATTAAGAGTCCGGATTCTAGACTAGCAAAATGCCGATAACTATGAACCTACATAACCTAGCGGAGGTCAAACAGTACAGTTGCAAACAGACAAGAAAATGCTCAATATCGTTTGAAAACAATCTGTTGGAGCGTTCGAAAACATTTCTTTGAGTTTAAGCGTAGAACATATAAATCAAACAATCAATAAAATCAAGAATTTGTAAAAATATAAGTCCAAATACGCCATTTCTTAAAGTGGATGGGAAGTTTGTTTCGTTTCTTAGCCACACATATATTCAATTTCTTTCTGTTTCTTAACAAAGGATTTAAAACAGCAAAATTAGGAACATTGCTATTAAACTTACAAATGTAGATATGGTACTTTAGTAATAAGAATAAATAAGAGATAAACTTATCATCGCCAAATCCAAAGATTTTTCAAGTTGGATACAATATAGAATATCAAAATTTTCACATTTAGAGAAGATTACATCAAATAGATCAAGCCATATTGAAGATACAATTTCACAATCACAGAATAAATGAACCAGTCTCCACTTCCTTATTACAAAGTGAGCATTTGGGGAATCTCTTCTTTTAATCTTGTGAAGAAAACATTCAGAGCAATCCTTGCCTGAAAAATCTAATAAAAGGATCTTAGTTAGTATCATAGTACAAAAAAAATTGGTGTGTTACTTTTTCCCAGTTTATGGAGGATAGGACAGGTAATTATAACCCCAATAATCATATCTATTGGTCAGGAACTGGAACCCAATAACACAGTATATGATCCTTTGAAACTTGTTTAGCAAGCTAAGCAGTCTTGTGAAAATAGTTCATGAACTCCAATATTATCAACATAAAAATTTTCTTCCATTCTTTCGACGGGGACGCTTTGGATATAAAAAATTGAATTTCCTTCTATCTCCTGAGGGGAATCCAAAATCTAATACCAATCTCCAATAGTTTATGACCTGGAAGGAGGCATTAAATAAATCGATAAGTAAGAATATTTCTATCAAACCAACAGATCGTTTAACAAGTAGGGTTTAGATTTTGAACGAATAAACCTGTTAAACCAAAGGCTTGACAAGCACTTAATCTTGAAATTTTATGCATAAAATCTACAGTGGCTCTTCTTTCGTATAAAATAACCGAAACACGAAGAGATTTCGCAAGTTGTTATATTACCAGTGATTTAAGGATACTTTTCTGGAGGCTAAAGAATTCCACAAGTAAGAAACATCACCATTGAAATTTAATAAAAAGGATATTTCAATGTCTTTCCAAGGGGCAACATAATTTACATCAAGAATATTTTTCACACCAGACCATCTTTGGGCATTTGGCAAAAGTTAATGGATCTATCATTTTAAGGCCAGACTGTACATAATCATTACACATAATTTTTTTTTAACTCTGTCTTTGCCCCCATTCCAAATAAAACTGAAAAATACTATTCAACTCTTTGAAAAGGAACCTGGTATTTTAATACACAGCACTGAAAAAAGAAAAATAAAGTTGTGGCAGTACAATTGTTTTAATTACAACACACTTTACCAACCAAAGAAAGATTTCTCATCCTCCAGCAATTAACAGTCTCCGCTTGAATTCTTTTTAATTTTTCTTTGTGATTTAGAGGTCAAAATTTGATTTGTTGATAAGGAAAAATTGACCGGCCCAAACACATTTGAAATGAGAATGTTTCATGAAATACCTTGATTAGAATAGAAGGAAACGCTGACACACCTTTTTAGAACATATCCAAATCGCTTTGTTTTATAAAATTTAGTTTACCATCCTGAATAATGACCAAAGGCGAGTTAAAGTTTCAAAAAGCTGAGAAAGGAATTTTCTGACCCATCTAAAAAGCAACAGAATCGTCAGCAAATAAAGAAATTTTCGCTTCCTGGGTTTCCAAAAGGGATACCTTTTTTTGATCATTTTGACGAACAGATAGAGCCATTATCTCAATAACAAAAAGAAATAAGTAAGGAGAAATCGGACAACCTTGAAAAATCAATTTAAAAGTAAAACTCAATCTACAAAGCTAAATTTACTATACCAAGACATAATTATGTCGTAGCATACAAATATGCACCCTTTTAATATCTGAACTTTTCAACGAAACAAATTTGCAACACCAGAACTTTCGAAATATGAATCTTTTTAGAATTTGGAATATCTTGCCAGCTTTTGAGTACTGTACATTTGGAAAATAACGCAAACATTTTTCATAAACATGAATCTCATTTTATAGAAAGTTTTAGTCTCTCTTGCATTTTAACCATGTATATTTCTGTTTTTATAATTTTTATGTTATCTTATCTTTATGTGTAATTACCTATTCTTATTCAATGTATGGTAAATTGTTTCATTTTAA
This sequence comes from Paracentrotus lividus, assembly GCA_940671915.1. Lineage (NCBI taxonomy): Eukaryota > Metazoa > Echinodermata > Echinoidea > Camarodonta > Echinidae > Paracentrotus > Paracentrotus lividus. Next base: position 4,368,396 of record CALNVZ010001721.1, read on the forward strand.
AAGCTGTTATTATTCATGCAATGTATAATCAAATGTATACTTAAAATGATTGTAAACATGCACAATTCAGCCTTTGGCT
>CALNVZ010001721.1:4404443-4434976 GCA_940671915.1 Paracentrotus lividus
TGACTCGCAGCCTGCGGGCCTCTGCCCATCTTCTGCTAATCACATCATTCGGGCGGTTTTGCGTGTGGTTCACGATACATAGTTAGCAATGCATGCTGACTGCAATGGCTTCCTTCTTCCTTTCGTTATATTATTGGCATGGCATTATAGTGACTCTAGCAAAAAAATATATGTGTGTCTCCAATTTTTTCCTTAATAGTTATTATTTATTTTATTTATTCATTTTATGCACATCTCTTTATTTTTTTTCGCCAACATTTTTTTGTTCCTCTGACTTTAAATATCTCCTCATTGCCCAATATTTTTTTCAGTTCTTTTCAATTTTTTAATATGTAATCTAGATAAATTATTTTTCGTTTTTATTCAAGTTTCATAAAATCCCTGACACAAACCCCTTTTTTCATCATTTTTTTTTTTGTTTAATATTTTTTTAGATAGGTCTCGACATTGTTGTTTCTTTTTTTTTCTCTCTCTCTCTCTCATTGCCCTCTTTGTCCATCTTTCCTCAAATAATCTTTTTGGAATAGTAATTTCTTGGTGATTTGTTTTGTTTTTTCTTGTTCTTCTGTATTTTTATTTTTCCAATATGTGACCCTCATTTTAAGTTCCAGAACCTAGTAGTAAGCACCCTTATACCAGTCTCATTGTTTTATTTTAAAATAATTTTATTAGAGCTCAAAAATAAATGCACAGTAAAGTAGGTTTTAAGTCTAATAACAAAACATTCATCTGTATATTTACACTTATTGAAAGCATAGAAATATGATAAAATACTTGGTTAAGTTTTCTCTTTAACAATTCGATTCATAGGTTATCAATAAACATTAAAATATCTTCTTGGAAAATTAAACATAAGAAACTCATAAATTTCACCATCTATGTTATAAATGTTATATATGCCCTATCTTTGAGAAGAGATCATGAATTATTTTCGTATCATATTAATTCAATTCAAGTTTAAAAAGATTGGTTCATTTCATTAAAAAGAATAAATAAAATATAAAAAGTCAGGAAGCTAAATAAAAACATGTGTAAAATTAATGTAACACTTAATTTTAACAATATTTTATATTTTAATCCAAGAATATCAATAAATTAATGACATAGACAAATATAAATAAATTCAACATTATAATCACAAGTTAGGCCTACATTATGGAACAATTATAATTCCCCACAAAAGCAAAGACAAAGGCAAAATATGTTTAATGCCAACATAATCTTTAATTACAAAATCAATATGTCATGAAAGTTTTCCAGCGTAAAAAATATATATAACAATACATTTTGCTCTTTATTTACATGACTGTTTTCCCCTCACTTTCATTTTTTGTGATATTAAGGTTCAGATCATGCATGCATCTCATTCCGGTACAACAAATATTCAATGGGAAAAAAGAATTGTAAATGAAGAAAAAAAAAAGAAAAGAAGAACAGCTAGATCTAAATTTATTATTCAAAAAATGAATATATAGGAAAATAGTATTCTTTTTTTTTTTACAAGTAAATTGTTGAGACTATCAGAGAAGGTATTTATCCTTAACCAAATATTAGATTAATAGGAGGCCATATATAAAGTTAATTGGAAGTATCTTTCTTTTGAAGGTCAAAGTAGTTTCTTTCTCCATACCTCTTGATCGATCCTAGGCTGTTAAAACAGCAATTCTCTTAAGAATCGAAATATAAAAAGAAAGTATTATATATAATATAAAAGTAATATTACATTACAAAAAGAATATATATTGTGTTAGGAAACAAAAATAGTAATGATAGGTGATGGTACATGCAAATTTTCACGAGATTGGGAGTCAACATCAACAACCCAGATCTCAAGAGATGAATGAGTGACTGGGCATGCATAGCAGTACCCCCCCCCCCCCCCACCGACGCAGACCTGCTCCTATAGGGCCTAACTAGGCTATATATTCATAAAAAAATTTACATATCTTGGCGTAATTAGCTTTCTTATTGGTTACTCATCTTACCAAGAAATTTTAAACTTGAGATATTAGCTTGCCCCCGATTAGGGAGTTCTAGCTCACAATAACGGATCCTCAAAAATTTCGGTAGAATGGGTCAATGTGAAATTGTATGTGTTGAATGACCATAACTCCATAACGAATGGTCGGATTTCCAAAATTTCTTTTTGCTTTGATGAATTTCTCTTATCAATACCTTTAATTTGAGGTATCATTTGTTTACTATATTTATTGTTTTAATTTTGGGGTAATATAGCTACTGTATGCCAACGAGCGCCCGTATGTGATTTTTTTCTGCTTGCTGAAAATTGCAAATTTGCATTGTCTGTGTAGAGCGACGAAGCGTGAGTGCAGTTTAGTGAGTTATCTTTCCAACAAATTCTAATCCGTTTTGGGTGTCCTTTGTTCACTTCGAAATAATCCATTGTGCACCTGAATACTGTTGTTTAGAAATAAAACAACTGCTGTGCAGAACAAAAGTTGCACAGGTTTGTGCCAAATTGTGGCTTTTGTTATTGACAAGTGCAGCCGGAGCAGAGGGCAATGTCCTAAATATAGACTAGATCTACTAATATTAATAATATTTGCTAACAATCTTTGAGAGATTTTGAGTTGAGAATAGTAAAAAAAAATGTCCAAATAGAAAGTGAGTTGTATCTGAATAAATATGAGACGCATCAATTGGTGTTGTTGTTTTTGGCCCGAATTCACAAACGTGGTTTAGTTAGTCCATGGTCTAAATCAATTGTTTAAACCACGGATTTAGACCATGGTCTAAATTTGGTATTCACAAACCACCTGATTTAGACCATGGACTAACTAAACCACGTTTGTGAATTCGGGCCTTTATGTTTATCTTCTTTCGCAGACGTAGTTCATAATTCAGTGATTTCTACCTCTCAATGTCAGACTTACATTTTTAGATTAACATTCTTGATTAACCTTTTCTGCCTCTTTTCAGAACAGTTATCTGTTCACAAGATTTTAATTTCAGATCTAGAAATATATTTGCTTTTATTTTCGCGCAATGAATTTTTTGCTCTGAGTTTCCTCAAAAATATTCACAGGTTCTTAAATTCACCCTCCATGTTCGTAAGCTCGCGTTTTAACCTAAATCATGACCAATAATAATTCGTGCCGGGCGCTCTTTGTGCAAAATACTTGAAAATTAATGTAATTCATGAACATTTCCACTAATACAGTAGATTCTATATTTCATAGATCTATCCAAGTTAGTTTTCTATAATTATAATGCTTCTTGGATTAATACACGACAAGCTATGTTGGCTGAATGTCAATTTTCATTATTACTGTACTGTATCACTGTGGCAAACCCAAGACAAGCCTCTTGCATCTCAGGAATTTTGTCTCCTTTTCTTTGACTATATATGTAAATAAATGTTTTTATGAAAGGAAAAGAAATGAAATGAGTGAACTTGAATCATAGATATTTTGTTAAATGATATACATGTAGGTTTACTTCATGACAGAGAATTAAAAAAAGGAAGTTACTGTTAGTTTGGATTATTATCGAAAATATACTAGTCCCTCAAACTAATTTAAATTTCCCTAATTTGGTTATCTGCTGCACAGGTAATTGTTTCCCCAATTAGGCCTAATAGAAAAAATATTGAAAGTACAATTTTGATCTTTTTCATTTATAATGAACCCAATAAAGGAGAATTGTCCCTTTAAAGATAGTTAGCTTTACTGTGGATGCAGAAAAATCAACTCAGCACATCAGTGAAGATTTGGGAGAAATCAGATAAATATTAAAGGAAGTTAAGAGTGTTTGAAATTTGAGATCTCTGATGACATAGGTCATCTCCCATTGGCAACACGGTCACCATTTGTGATGTCTTACAGGGAGAACTCCCCATATTGTGTGCACAAAAACTATTCAAAATGTCTCTTTATGTTCATTCTAGATTTTTTGTGCATGATTTATTATGTGTTTCATATTTCATCCATAAACAAATTACTATATTCTACCTTTAGAATTGAGAAAAACAGGATTTTAGTCAAATGTGAACAACAGATTTTTATAAGGGAAAGATCTCCCTGCATTACATCACACATTATGGTCGCATTGCCAATTGGAGGATCTCTATATCATAAGTGATCTCAAAATCTGAAAATTCATATCTCTCTTTAATAGTCACAGTCTGATTTTTCAGAAACTTTTACCAATATGTCTTTGGGGTTTGTCTCCATTCACTGTAGCCCAATTTTTCTGAGGGGAAGACTCTGTCATCAAAATGCCTTTGAATGTCCTTTGGCAGATACGTGGGCTATATAAATGAGCAGTACCAGGGTTAAGAACATAAACATAATATATTCACACATAATTTCAGTAAGTTAATAATCACTACAATGTACTTGTACAGGAAGGCAGGAAAAAAAAAAATGACCGTAATGACTTTTGAAGATCCATGCCATAAAGGTTAAAATATAATTCAAAGAATTAACCTTAAATTTTTTTAGACATCTTGATGTTCATTTTCCATGGAAATGCCCAAATCTTTGCATCCTCCTCCTTCCTCCCTCCTCTCCTCCTCCTCTCCTCCTCTCCTCCCCTCCTCCTCTCTCCCTCTACTCCTCCCCTCCTCCTCCTTTTCCTCCTCTTCCTCCTCTTCCCATCCCTCCTCCTCCTCCTCCTCCTACTCCTCCCCTCCTCCTCCTCCTCCCTTCTCCCCTCCTCCTAGCCTTCTCCCTACTCCTCTCCTCCTCCTCCCTCCTCCTCTTCCTCCCTCCTCCTCCTTCTCCTCCTCACTCCTACTCCTCACTCCCTCCCGCCTCCTCCCTCTCCTACTTCCCTCCTCCTCCTCTCCCCCTCCTCCTCCCTCCTCCTCCACCTCTCCCTCCTCCTCCCTCTCCTCCTCCTCCTCCTCCTCCTCCCCCATCCCCCTCCTCCTCCCCTCCTCCTCCTCCTCCTTCTCTCTCTCCTCCTACTCCTCCCCCTCCTCCTCCTCGCCTACCTCCCTACTCCCCTCCTCCTCCTCCTCCTCCTCCTCCTCCATCAATGCATCCTTCCTGCCTCCTCTTCCTCATCATATCCTCTCATCAATACAGTAAATGTTTTAAAAATCATTTTACCAACTGATTCTTGTGATATTTTGTAAGTTTTGGTATTGGTTGATGTACATTGCTTGGAACACAAACTAAGCAACACATCGCTCTCCGCTTCAGTGTATTTTTGTCCAACTGCATTTGAACTGCGAAGGAAATGAATTACAAGGTCATAACACTTAACACCACACAATTGCAGAAAGAATTCTCGCCACAAAGAATGAAATATGTCAACTGCCTCTGGGCAAAACCAATTTAGAACCTCCCGAACTGAGTAGTATTGTGATGAAATAGTGTACAAGTTCATTGCTACACTTTGCGAGTACAATGCATGTAAACTCTTGGTTCAAAAGAAGCACTGTTCTATAAAAGTACATGTATGTGGCTGGGCTTGTTATACTTCACATACTTTAGGTATTGAATTTAAAGAGGCAACCATTTGAGATGAAAGTATACTGATTTTAAAATGTGTACATGTACATTTCAGTCTTTAAAACAAATCTTTTCAGAATACAAGAGTTTGAGGCCAGTGTACACTACACGTTGTGTTCAACACAGGAATTACTGGCTATTTTCATTCCATGGGGTTGGGGCAATTTTTCATGCAATGTCCATGTAACGGAGGTATCAACTTTTGTAGTTCACCATGAAGATCAATTCAAATATGGTTAAGTTTTGAGCTGTCAATGAAAAATTGCTCTCTTTTCTCAGTAATTTTTAAAGCAACAGGCATACAAAAAATCTACCACAGTTACATGGACATCATATTGTTTTTACATGGACAAGAAATTTTCATGAGTCAAATGGCAATATGCCATCATAGTCTTTGAGAAATAATACTGGATGGGACCCCATTTTTTACTCTGCATGCTATTATTGGAATATATCTGCCTGGTTTGAAAAAGATATGGATTTGGAGTTGTGGTATGTCATAAAAATTGCCCCAACCCCATGGAATCACCCATAATTTGTAAATAAAAGTACATGACATACGTGTATGTTGATACATGTACATGTAATAGTCAAGAACTAGAATGTTTAATAACTGAAGGAAAAAAAAGAAATGTGTGGAGTACAGTGCTGTCATGGTTTCCAATTTAAACCATGCAGCCAAGATATTACATTATATAGGGCTATGCACTACAGGAGGGGAAGTGCCAGTTCTGAGAACATGCCACAAGTAATACCCTCTGCTCTTTGATGTGCCGACAGAAGATGTGCTATAGTCTAGTCTCATTCAGACTCATTATATAGGGGATTAGGAGTGGATTACACCAAATAAATGCTCATCCATTTCTGCAAATTTTGACGTCTTCATTTTTTTCCCCAGGTCATTGTTGATCAATGCGTGTGTTGGAAAACTGTACAATGTACATGTACATCAATTATTTTCCCTATTTTCATGTTTGTAAAGTTGAAAAGAGTCTACACCTCCAGACTAGCCTGGCTGGCTGTGTGCCACTGTGATGAGTTCTTCATAGTGAGGGTTTGACAATTTTTATAGATACACCATGCAGCAAATTGAGCGAAAAGAGTATTAAAAAAAAAAAGGAATAAATAAATAAATAAATATATAAAATGGCTACATGGTCATGAAAGTATGAACTTGAAAAAAAAACCCAAAACAAAAAAACATTCAATGCTCATCCCTCGATGTGACCCCCAACCCCATCCCCAATATGATAGTGGTCTGCACATCATGTAAATATATTAAAAACAAACAAATTTTGTTTTACACAAATGCAAAGAAAGTGTGTTAAAATTGTGAAGTTGTCCCTTCCCCGATGTAGATCATGTACAATTAATGCATGATGCAAGCATCCATGCTTGGAAGTTATTGATGAAGCTTGAAAACTAGTACAGTACCAGGCTTATAGCCCATTTCTTTGACAGTCTGTTTATACACTGGCAGGCCATGAAAGATGAGAGAATAAAATGAAGTTTATTGCGAGGTCTACAGGCAGTTTTATAGTTCTGAGTCACCCTGTTAAACGTGATTCATTATTGTACAGTGTAGCATGGGCCTGTATTCGGTAGAGAATCAAATACATAGTTGTAATGCACTAAACATTGGAAGAACACGGTGGTACCGGGTACAGGACTGGAGATGGGTGTAGAAAATGGGTAGCCTACATACATGTACATGTGCCTAAAGGCCACCGCATACCTTACGACTGGTCTACGATCCAATTTTGGAACAAATTGCATTTTGCTTATTTTCCGAAAGTATGAATGAATAGAATCTTATCATTAGAGGTTCAAATTAACAGTAAGAATACTATTATCGAATTTCGGAAAATTGCAAGCCTTTATTTAGGAGTAAAGAGCAAATTGGTATGAAATCATAGCCATCGTGCGATTGCTATGACGTCATTACGATTAGATATTGGATTCGCTTTTATTATAAGAAGGAGGTTACATACATGTGTACACATACATGTAGTCACTGATTTGAACATAGTATTCCTGCGATGATTTAGAAGTCTGCACAGTATGATGTGCTATTTCTAAATACCCACATCAATGTTATGACGTTTTATTACACAATCAAGTCGCAGACCAATTGTAAGGTGTGCGGTGGCCTTATAAAGTTTTGGTATAATGGAGACTGTGCTCTATACCTTCACTGATGATAATCGTAGATTATTCCCCCACCCTGAAAAAACAATGAAGAAAATTTTAGTGTACAGTTGTAGCATGCGCATTGAGAGAGGACAAATCGGGACAAATTATTCATATATGTTAATATATTCATTACGCGGCGCATCGAAATTGACGAATCGGCGTCTTGAAAAGTTTTATGGTAATTTAGCAAAACCCAGCTAACAAAGATAAACAATGACGTCACAATAAGAAAAACAATCGGGGATGTCCCTTTTTTTTTATACTTGTTGTACTTGTAATTTATTCATTTTATTATCTCGTCACACTCGCCCATTCTGCATATTTCCCTTTCTTTTCGTGGCGATCTCTCTCTCTATTGATACTGACCAAACAGCGTTCTTGAAAGTTTAATGGTTATTTAGCAAAACCCAGCTGATAAACATACACAATAAGATAATTTATCAGGCTGTTCTTTTTTTCTTCATTATTTAAATGATCTCGTCACACCCACCCCCATCTCTTTCTACCCATGGCAATTTCTCTCTCTTTTACAGTATGAAATATTCATATTGTAAGAAGAATGCCACATGTTTAATTATATTCAAAGGATCTCTATCTCCCAATATTATCACATCATTTCAGATATTTCTTTACATTTATTCCTTCTCTTTCCATTATCACTTTTAGTTTCTCTTAATCTAAGCTATATTGGGCTAATTATCATTTATTTAAATATAATGAATACATTACAATTAAGTTTTCTCTATAGTTTTCTCTCTCGTCTCTAATTCTAATTTCATCACACCAGCTTAATTGGTTATTTCTTTTCCATATCTATTTTCTGCTCCCTATACCCTCTCCCCCTCTCTCTTCCTCCATCTTCAGTCTACTCTCAACAAAGACAACTTCAAATTGATTTTCTTCTTTTTATTTATTTATTTTTTAAACATATCATTACTAATCAAAGTGGACATTTCACAAAATATATATTTTGGGCATCTGAAATTAGTTCATATTTTCGTGTCCATTTTTAATTTGCAGTTTAATGTTCACAGGAAATGTATCATAATGCAGGAAATATTCAAAAATTCAAATTAAGTACTTGTATTTTTTTCTAGTTAAATTATTATTTATCGTGGCAGTTGGTCCAGATTAACAATATATAGCAAACGATGGATCAAACTTGGATCTCGAAATTATGTCCTGCAGACTTTCAGCTGGGTAGATGTTTGTTCATGTTTTCCAAGCATTCGCATCAATAATCCAGCAGTCACCATCATAGCTTGGTTTTAGCTCCACGGAGTTGACATCAAAAAGTCTGTTTTATGGAAATGATAGAATATTTTTAAAGAGATTATTAACAATTTTATTATTGACATGTTACAGAAATTCTGCACTTTTTTGTTTAGATGTATTTTTGTTTAATTATATTATAAAGCCATTTATTTAATCAAAATACAAAAAGTAAAAAAAAAAAGGAGGATAAACATTTTGTATTTTCCCTTGCTTAATGTAGTTAAAATTATTTATGACTTCAAATTCCAATTAGTTTGTTAACACACTGAAGGCAAAAAAAAAAGAAGAAGAAAAGGACAAAAAACGAAAAACCAATTCATCCTTGAAGAGTAAGTTCCCAAGCGTTTATAAAACAAGTATATGAAACACTTCTACCTATGCTTACTAAGGGCCTAAGTAGATCTATTTATTTATTTTTTATTTTTTATTTTTTTTATTATTATTATTTTTAAGACTTCCCTACAAAACTTAGGACAAAATACTGATTTTATATAATCGGAATATGTACCTGTCATTTTTAGAACACTCTAGGATTTTCAAACTTTTTTTAGTCTTCAATCCCAAATAGACGAGGCCTAGATGTAGTTGTTATAAAAATGGAACATTCAGACCCGGTCATAAGCCAGCAGCTACCTGAAGGGATTTAAAAGAAAAAGAAAGAAAAGGTAAAAAGATACCGTGTCATACATAAGACTTGTTCAACAATAAGGGCTTTTTAGGCATTTAATAATCTACAAGACTAGATTGCAACCTCCAGTTAAAATTCCAGTAGGAGTATTGTGGAGGAACAACAGCAAAGTACCAAGTAGGCTAGCCCCGGGATGCTGCCACGAAGTGGCAGCTTCGTGTACGGGCTGCCGCAGTAACAAGTAGACCTACCAAGTACGTTTAAACTTGGGTGGGGAGGTCACTCTCAATTAAAGTGTGTGATGCACATGATCACATGTCTACCAAACATTCAAACTTCAATCCGTGCCTCTTAGAAAGCCCACGGGATTAAAAAACAAAACAAACAAACAACAACAGTCAACAACAACAGCATCAACACCTAACGTTAAAAGCTCTTCTCTGCCAATTGTGGTCTAAACATCCCACAAAATTAACAGAGAGTAACCTTCCTAGACGTAAAGAAAGAAGACATATTCTAGTTCCATGAAAATAAATAGATCTAGATTCTAAATAAATAAATAAAGTCATTGAGGCAGAGGCAGAAGGTTAATCAATGACAATGTCGATGCTGGTCACCCACATCCATGTAGATCTACCTTCAAATCATTTGATGATTCGTCTGTTTACAAAAGACTAGATGACTAGGCTAGATCTAACTTAGATCTAGGTCCAGATAATTATGCTAGGCCCGAAACTGGCATAGTCTAGGCCTAGATAGGCCTACATGGGTAAGATCTCTACTTGGTCTTGGCTTGGGAGTAGGGTCTATCTCTAGATTTAATTCTAGACAAGACTCAAGAGATAAATTCTGGTCGGTCGATGACTTGACGTAAATGACGACTTTTGACTTAACTTGGCAGAACATGAATCAGACTTCAAGTCAACAGCGTCAACACAATTAGACCAGAATATGAGTAGGCCTAGGCCTAACAGAAGAAGGGCCTATTAAAGTAAATTCTCGGCCTACACGTTCGGATGTTCTTTGTTAAAATTGATCGGGACTACCCAGCAAAACTTCGCCAAAAGTCTAGCCTAGGCCTAGGCAGGCGAGCAGCGCCAACTGGGCAAGGCGATCTACATGTAGGGTAAGATAGCAATGCCAATAGGATAATGTACAGTAGAGGTCTACGTCTTCACAAGTAAATAGCGCCCGACGATGGAAAATGTAATCTCAGTTCTAAAGAAGATGTTTTTATTTAAGTTCATATATTACTCTTCTGAACCGATTCAAAATACAAAGAAATTATTGCAGATCACCTACAATTATCTAAATTATCTAAAGAAACAATTTCATATTCGAAATTTAATCATAATTACAGCAGTACTCACCTCGTAACTTTCCAAAAATTTAATCCCTTTTCGTGCGGGTGACGTCATTTCATTGATCAGTCAGCCGGAAGTGACGAGAAAGGTCAAAAAGATAAGTCGGAGAAAAATAAATATTCATGAGGCATGGTCCAATCAAAGTTTGGTATTTTCCGAGTACGCAATGGTGAAAATGAATAATGAATATCAATGGGGGCTTATAGAAATTTGAAATGTCACAAAAGGGGCGAGGCCTAATCGAGTTTTGATGACGTAACGTGAATGCGCCTGCTGTAGCTAATATGCAAATGAGAAAATCCGCGGGTGCCACCTTGTCGTCTATCAGTTGTAGGTATGTCTATGGGAAATACATACATGTACAATGTCTGATGCGTACATGTATGTACTGCATTGTAGGTTGAAAAAACAAACATTGTATCCTTTCACATGTATGTACAATGTAGTATGATTGAGTATAAACATGGCAAGCAATGTAGTCGACATTACCTGCCCAGCGGGGAGCCTTCAACAGTTAATTTTCAATCCTTTCAAGAGGCGAAATTTATGCAGTTCTTGCCATTGAAAACATTTTTCTCCTTCTAAACTTCCTCCCTTTTTTGTATTTTTCTCCCTACAGCCCCCTCTCCGACTTCTGCCCACACCCACTTGGCCACAAAGTGCGTTGACCCAGCCATCAGTCTCCAAAAGGCCTTTGTACCCCATGGACCCAATGCCTGTTCCAAGGTGTCGACCTTCGCTGAAGCTACGGAGAAGAATATTGAGGCGGACTGGATTGTTTTCTCCATCATGATGCCTCATCGGCCGAACAGGATGGATCGTAGCTTCCAGTATATGCTGGGTGTGCTGTCACTAGATATTGTCTACAAAGAAGATAATGAAATGGGTAAGTTTGATGTAGCGTAGTGAAGTGGTTAATAGCATGGGGATGCAACAGTTGCGGGTTCCATCCTCAGCCACAGCACTAATCTCCTAGGGCAAGGCATTGTATCTACATGTTTCACCTCACCCTGGTGTTAAAATGGGTACCTGGTAGGATTTGTACATTGTGTGTGCTTGTAAGTTGGTCCAATGGGATCGAATCCAATGAGCAGGGTAAAAATATGTGAAGTGTTTTGATTGGTTACTTAACTACATAGCCTAATAATAATAGTAGGGCAGTTCCAAGGTAACGGAGTGACATTCAGAAGCAACATTTCAGCATTCAAACAAGTTTATCATCCATACTTTCATCTTTATGTTCAAAGAAATAGTTCATGACCATAGCTGATGGTACCCTCTTTTCAAAATGATAATTTTTTTTATAGTGATCCTCTTAATGAGATATGAATATTCGTAATCATGGTTACGGAGTGACGCAAAACGGACATGCATATTTGAGCAGAAAACAATTTGCTTAAACTCTGGGAAATTTAAATGGCTATCACAATTTTGAGTTATTAATTGGATTTTATGTTATTCTAGGTATAATATGCCACCTTGCATAAAAAAATTGGTTGAATATTTTGTTTAAATAATTATGACTTAAAACTTGAACCCATGTCCGGTTACGGAGTGACATCTGGTTTCCCAGTCTTTTTCGTGAGGAGAAATGCATCATAAAGAAATATTAATACCAAAGTTTGTTGGAGTAGTCCATGATAATTACATGAAGCCAAAAAATTGGCAAAAAATGATGAGATATAAGAATTAGAGGCATTCAAAGCCCCATAGTCCCATACGTGCAAATTTGGGTTTGATCAATTATTCAGTGCAAGAATACTGAATCGCAAATTTTTTTAAGCTTAAATGATTGGTTGTATTGTAAAGAAGCCTTTGTGGTAATTTCAGATCCTAATTTGCATTTTCAAAGGCACAGCAGCACATTAAAATTTCAGCTCCCCATGTCCTGTTTTGCTTGGAACTGCCCAGTAATAATAGCATTTTCTTTACCTAGGGTAGCCACTTCAATTTTGACAACTGCTCTTCCAGGGGGCCCTACATAACATGAAATGTTATTATTACCCATCTCCATTCCCAAATATCGAGTTCCTGGCGAGAAGGCACAGGGTCCCATTTTTGAAGTCTTTGGTATGACTCGACCGGGGATCAAACCCACTGTCTCCCGTTCATGAGGCAGATGCTCTACTGATTGCGCCAACATGCCCTAAAGGGCTATCATGGGGAACCAGAGTGGTCGCCTCTATATCGGGCTGGAAAAATCGATCAGATCTCTTCCATGCTGGGTGTGCTGTCACTGGATATTGTCACAAGAAAAAGATAAAACTATGGATGGAATTACTGAACGTTTAATTCAAATTAGTTTTGAGCTTTTAGCTTTGGCAGTTAGTAGTATGGAATGAACAAGATGTGACAAAGAAAATTTGGTAATAATTTACTTGGATAGTTAATCAGCAATAACAGGGAAGAGAAATAAGATCTATACAGGTACATGTACATACATGTATGTTGACTATCTGACTGCAGACAGAATTGGTACTGTAGGCCTATACATTGTACTTATTGGGGAAAGCCTAAGAGAAGGAGAGGGTATTACCTATTTGTTATAAACATCGTTGATTGAGATAACTTTTCAATGATGTTCTCTTGATGTGTTTGCAGGTGACGACCCTGAACTGACACTGCTTGTGGAGATGATGTATAATAACGATGACAACGCTTTAGGAGAATGGAAGAAAATGTACAGCATCAACGAGACAAGGAAACTGAACTGTGAATTCCTTCATCAAAAGGTACGTGCTAAAGTAGTTCTTAAGACTTTGAGCCTGTCAGACAATACAATGACATTTGCTCCAGCGACGATTGCTCTGTTGTTTATCCCAAATGTTAATCGCAGAGCTACTTCATCCCTATAGCAGACCTCAACCGTAACCTAACTTATAACCATATCACAACCCTAACACTCCATGTACATGTACATCTGGGGGGCGTTTCATGAAAGGACTTGTCGGACGTTTTATCCAACAAATTTGCTCTGAGCCAATCAGATGCAAGCATTTTTAGTAGCTTATAACAGTTTGTCAGATAAAACATCCGACAAGTCCTTTGATGAAATGCCCCCCTGAGACCAAAAAAAAAATGCAGGGAGCAATTGTGGCCAGAGCAAATGTTGTGTCACCTGCAAGACCTTTTATCCGACAAATTTGCTCTTAGCCAATCAGATGCTAGCATTTTAGTAGCTTATAACAGTTTGTCGGATAAAACGTCCGACAAGTCCTTTCATGAAACGCCCCCCTATGAGACGCTCTGTTCATTTCCCATGTAGTAGACACATACACAGGCAAGAGTTGCTTTGTGATCACTGTGTTCCACTAATTGAATTCCAACACTATGCTTTATACACCTATTCAAACAGAAAACTCAAACTTTGGTCCTTAGTTTTGTATGAAAGAAAGTCTGGATCAACATATCATTACCCCTGTAAAACACAAGTTATGATTGCCATACATGTAGCGATTCAGATTATGAACCACTGAATTGAAATCATTTTTAGTCTGACTTCCTCAAACTTTTTTTCATTTGTTTTTCTCATTTTTTTTGCATTTCTGGGTGGACTGATCTTTCAAAATATAGAAAATAAAGCTTAGGTCTACATCAAATGTATTTTCCCTCACCCATCAGGAACTGTAATGTCGCTCTTTCCTTTTCATCCCTTTAGAATCCTGAAGCAGAAGGGTATAGCTATGACTGTGAGCCCATCCCTCTCTTTGAGCTAGGCACTGTGCATCACAAGTATTACCTTCTCAATATCCGTCTGCCGGTCTGGGAGGTAGACCCTAACACCAATGAGATCGTCAGAGAGCTCAACACTAATCTTGGTGCTGTTCAGGAACTCTCTATTGTTGTAAGTTATGATTGCTTTTTGCCCCCCCCCCCAACACACCCAAATAACTCTTGATGATAACATTCAGTGTAATACTGCCTTCATTAAAATTACTCCAGGGGGTGTTTCACAAAGAGTTAAGTAGACTTAAATCCAGAGTTGCGCGCATCATATTACACTTCTCTTCATTGGTCAGATCATACCCAGGGGATGCGCGCCACTGAGAAGTCTATCAATTAGATTGCGCGTTATAAAACGGGATGCGCATAGAAGTTAAGTGCGACTTTAAGTCTACTTAACTCTTTGTGAAACACCCCCAGGACAACTACATTATATTCCATGTACAATTAAAGCTGGTGTATAGTTTCGGGAGGAGGAAAAATTAATTTTGATTCACACTGAGATAAATTATGAAACATTAGATCCAAGAACTATAATAAAACAAATTATAGTACTTGAAATCTGGTTTTAGTGTCTTTATTTCATAATATAAGGATAAAAAAGATAAGTCGGGGACCCGCCGCAGGTTAGCGCTCACGTGGAAAACCAATGGGGATTCTCTTGTGTGGGTGTTACACACAGATCGTTCGCACTAATTCACGCCGTAACCTTCGGCGTGCGAATCTGTCAGCAGTGGTCTAAAACGGCAGTTAATCACGCTTATTTAAACAAATTCAATGAAATTCATGAGAAATAATGAAAGGAATGTCACAAGATCTCTCACACATATCTTTTAGTGCAATGTGGACAACATGTAACTACATTTGATCGGTTTTGTGCCAATTCCTTTTTTGCTACCAAAACTATACACCACGTTTAATCCCATTGATGTATGTTGACTATGAACTCTACAATCAGGTACAAGAGTATAAAAGAGAGAAAAACTCCCTCTTTTGAATGGGTGAAATTGAGGTAATTTGATGTCAAATGTTAATTTTTTTAGCTGTAAGTTTTGAAAGTGTCAAATAACTGTGCTGTTTTCAGTCCAATTCGAACCAAACTTTGATCGAAGCGCAGAGAGGTCAGACGCATTATTGCTATTGATCGCCTTGTTATTGTCTCTCTTTAACATCTATGATAGTCAAAAGCAGAAATTGTTGTTACTTTCATTTTTGTTTACATACAGAAAAATCCCCAATATTGTGAATTC
Organism: Paracentrotus lividus; assembly: GCA_940671915.1. NCBI lineage: Eukaryota > Metazoa > Echinodermata > Echinoidea > Camarodonta > Echinidae > Paracentrotus > Paracentrotus lividus. Next base: position 4,420,357 of record CALNVZ010001721.1, read on the forward strand.
ACACTGGTCTTGTGAACAATGAAGGCAGATCTGTTTCCACTGGTCTTCCTAGCCATGATCTCATTCTAACTTTACATGTATGATGAAAATAGATAATCAAGTATTTGGTTTTCCTTCATGTTAAGGAAATTCATCAAACTTGTCTGGTTAACATTTAAGACAGCTCTTCCCACTGGTCATCCTAGCCATGATCTGGTTCTATGATAAAAAGATGTTTCAAGCATTTTGTTTTCTTCTATGTACAGGAAATTCATCAGAATGGTGGGTTCACACTGGTCTGGTTAACCTTGAAGACAGCTCTGTTCCCACTGGTTATCTTAGCCATGATCTGGTTCTGGAAGCGGATTGTACAACTGGCTAGACCACCTGTTCTTTTGGAAAGGTAAGGAGCTATTTTGTATTTAGTCATTTATTTATTGGAACTGCTTATTACAATTTTAGTACACATTTTGTAACTATTGCAGGATGATAATACACTCTTGTCCAAACTTTACAGAGATTAGCAACCAGCCCCCTGATAATATATACAATGTACATTCGTATCTTGACCAGAGTTTGAAAACACATGAATGAATGAACAGGGGTCATCCTGAGGCAAAGAATAATAATAATAATAATAAACTGGTTCTTATATAGCGCATAATCAATTTTAACAACTGCTCTATGCGCTTTACATAGAGCTCTCCAATAGTACACTACAACGAAAATAAATAAGTCTTAAGATGTCTTTTAAATGATTCAATTGATGTATTAGAACGTAAATGGCAAATTATTCCACAATTTCGGACCTCAAAAATCAAAGCTAGCTTCCCCCTTTTTGGAAACAACTCTTGGAATGTGTAAGATTGAAGTATTTTCACTAGAACAAAGTTCTAGGTGATCTGCAGTCGTTTATTGAACTACCCATCTGAAAGCTCCTAAGACAGGGATCATAATTCAGACTGTACATTGTTTACTGCATTGTTTTTATATGCGAACGAACAAAATTTCCATTGTACTTTAATAGCTTTGGACGTATAAATAAATGAAATGAAATGAAAATGAATTTTTCATGGGGGTAATATAAGTCCTGACAAATAATTTGTCCTTTAAACCCGGGATTTTACTGGCCCTTCATTTCTCTACCTTCAGAGAGTGTAACATCTGCAAATTAAACATCTTTGTTCATTTCAGAAGGCTCTAATGTTAACTTTGTGTTTATTTTCTCTTTTCATCAGAACAATTCTGGCTCTTGCAATCACCATTAGTATTCTTAATTGTAAGTATGGATTTAAAAATAAATATTAACTGTTGATGGTTCAATTATTTTCTTTCTATTTTTTTCATACAAGAATGAGACTCTATATCCTGCACAAAAGTCCCAAACATTCAATAATATAATGTTGCGTAAATTGTGTGAGATATGAATACTGCAAAAGATATTTTCAAGTTTGCTGCAATCTGACTTAGTCCTCCACTTTTTCAACTTAATAATTTGATGAAAATTTTTATTTTTCTGCCAATCAAGGAACAAATTTCTGTTACGTGAGCTTTATTGAGTAGGCCTCAAAATTAATCTTGTAGCACCATGTGTACATTTTCATGTTGGTTTATCTTGCAGTACCCCTAGAGTGGCTGATGTTCTTGCATGACATGCCATGCATGTTATTACTGAGTGACATCAGACAAGGAGCCTGCTATTCCATGCTCTTCTCTTTCTGGAACATCTTTGCTAAAAAAAAAAAAAATGAAAAAAAAAAAAGAAAAAAAAAAAAGTTACAAAAAATTCATTAATCTTGTAGCACGCAGTGTACATTTTCAATGTTGGTTTTCTTGCAGTACCCCTAGAGTGGCTGACATTCTTTCATGATATGCCATACATGTTATTACTGAGTGACATCAGACAAGAGCCTGCTATTCCATGCTCTTCTCTTTCTGGAACATCTTTGTAAAAAAAAAAATGAAAAAAAAAAAAAAAAAAAAAAAAAAAAAAAAAAGTTACAAAAAATTCATTAATCTTGTAGCACCATGTGTACATTTTCATGTTGGTTTATCTTGCAGTACCCCTAGAGTGGCTGACATTCTTTCATGATATGCCATATATGTTATTACTGAGTGACATCAGACAAGGAGCCTGCTATGCTATGCTCTTTTCATTCTGGATCATCTTTGTAGGGGAGCACATGATGGTAAGTCAACGTACTTTTATTAATTAAAAAAATTGTGACCCGATGGCTCTAATTACCAATAATAATAACACAACAAAAAAAAATGTTTGACAAACAATTGCCCAAAAAAAAAAACTCCTTTTGGTTGTAGTCAGTCAGATGACATGAAGACCACAAGACCTATAGAAATGCCTTTGGGAAATTGTGATGCAGACAAACTCCTAGCAAAAGCAATTCCCCTTTTGTCTTTAGTCAGAGGTCATTAAAACTACAATTAAAGAAAATTGACAAACACAAACTTCATCCACCCCATGACTACTTTTGAAAGGGAAGATTGTATGTTAGTTGTTATTAAAATAATTACCATTTCAGAAATGTTTTCTTGTGATCCATTGGGAAAAGAAATGCATGTATTTAGTTTATGATTCTCCAAAGTATTTCTCCCTTTCTTTCAATGGTATCAGGATCAGCAAGAGAGGAACAGACTGAGAATTTACTGGAGACAAGTTGGTTCTATGACCTTGGGATGTATGTGCCTCTTTGTCTTTGATGTGGTGGAAAGGTGAGCAATATTATTTTATTCAATTTGTCAGGTCATTTGTGACTTGTTGTTCAAAGACATCAATAAGTTATTTTTCTGATAAGGGCAATTCCACAGTAACTGACCTTACACAGAGCCTGATTTTTTTTATTGTTTGTATTGTAGCTTGGAAAATAATAATACATTTGTCTTCTAATCAATACAGCTCAATAATATCATGATAATGAATTGATTGGGCGGAAAAAATCTGACCATCCTTTTTTCTCCCGTGAAATGATGAACAGATATGTGTCGGTAACTAACGTTACAGAAAACGGACATTGATTTTCATGGTGTGGATTCCAATAAAATTATCTTGTGTCCGAGATACCTTTAATGTGATATTATAAAAGACTCTTCAAAAAAGATGTGCAAAAAAAAAAAAATAATGATTTGTATATTTAGCTTTTATAATGTAACAAATTAACTGATGGGATGTCGGTAACTGACGTTACCCTTATGTCTGCCCTGCTTTTTGTCCCTTTGTAATTTACCAAATATCCCATGTTTTTTGGAATACACCACAGTATTCACCCTTTTCAATGAGAGCAACGAAAATTGAATTTGAAAGATTTGATATATGTAACAACCATGACATTATGATCAAGATGAATAAATCAAATAACCTTTTTTTTAAATCTCATGTCCGGATTTCTGTAGAATTGCCCATAACAAGATATCGAAATGTTTTCAGTGATGTTGAGCTCTTTGACCGTTACAAACTTACATGTAGTACCAGAACTCTGGTACAAACGTAAAAATGCGGTTAGCATGCGTCCTCCACCAAGAGCTGATGGCAATAGACTCGCGCCTCACTGAGAGTGCATGCTAACCGAAGTACATGTACAAAGTCCAAAGTTTGTACTTGATATAGGGATTGAGTAACTTTCAAAAACAAGCAATTAGATCAAGATTGATAAAATGATATTGTTCCAACAGTAAAAACAAACTACTGAAAGTTTCAGATCAAGTGGAAGTCATTTACTACCTTAAAACAGTGTAACATACAATGCCAAGCATACAGCCGAACCCCAGTACCCTCTGCTGCTAGCTCAGCAGGCCGCTAGGGACGGGGATTATACAACAGGAAAAGGGTGTATGTTGTGCTATGTGGAAAAAGCACCTGGTTTTATAAACCATCCAGGGTTGGTTTATAAAATTTAAGTATGAAATCATTGATATCTCGAAGGTAAAGCAAGCAATTAGCTTGCAATTTTGAGGAGATACTAGACTGACCTAAGTGTTTATAATTATGTTGACAAAATAAGCTAAATCAAATAAAATGTGATTTGAATATCATTCAGTGTTACTGCATCTCTTTAAAGAATATGAGCCCTAAAAGAGTACATTTTCGTCATCTCCTCTTGACCTTTATATTTAGAGTATTTTCTTCTCTTTTCCCTTTTTTGTTTAGGGGTGTCCAGCTGAGCAATCCTTTCTACTCTCTCTGGAACACAGAAACTGGCAGACGTTTGGCTGTATCCTTTACATTGATAGGAATCATTTTTTTGATTTTGTTTTTGTGTGGATGTATAATGTCTTTGTTTTTACACAGGAAGCAATAATTTAGAGGAAAAATCTTTCAAATCAAGGTAAAAATTGCAGAACAATCATAGTAGGAAATTATAGCATGATTTAGGCCAGACAAATATTTAAAATATAAAAATTGGGCGAAAATGGGTCGCTGAAAATTACCAACAATTTTGAGGAAAAATCTTTAAAATCAAGGTAAAAACTGCAGAACAATCATTGCAGGAAATTTTAGCATAATTTAGGCCAGACAAATATTTAAAATATGAAAATTGGACGAACATGGGTCGCTGAAAATTACCAACAATTTTGAGGAAAAATCTTTAAAATCAAGGTAAAAACTGCAGAACACTCATTGCAGGAAATTATACCTTGATTTAGGCCATACAAATATTTAAAATATAAAAATTGGGTCAAAATTGGTCGCTGTAAATTACCAACACTAATAACCTAATGGGCTCAGGCCTTGGTCATTATGATCTGTCTTGGCTATCGGCAATCAAAGTCACTTCTTTCTATATAAAGTGCCTTCTTATTTGTGTTTGTATATCAAGAATTGCTCATTTGTCATCAGAATCATTTGGTACAGTACATGTACAGTCTTACCTCATAATAATAATAATAATAATAAAAGAGTATTTATATTGCGCAGAACAAAATAAATCATACATTTTAGAGAGGAGTACTAAGAAGATAAATCTTAAGTTGAGTTTTGAACATAGTAACTGGGTGATTCCCTAATAAAGAGTGGGAGTGAGTTCCATAATTTGGGAGCCGCATATGTAAATGCTCTATCACCAGACTCTTCTATTAAACGGCCATGTTCTCTAGCCAGATTCCCTCTTTTATTCTTTATTAAATTCACCTAAAATCCTCACTTTCCCCCTATTATTTATATGGGCACTGGTCCCAACATGATCAGATAAGCGAGGTCAGACTATACTTATACCTATTTATTTACTTGTAGTATCTTTAAAAAAATTCTGTCTGGATGGGCTGTTTTTTTTGTTTTTATGCCTCCGCCACCGAAGGCATTATGTTTTCGGGTTGTCCGTCCGTCCGTCCGTCCGTACGTCCGTCCCGTTTTCGTTCTCGCGATAACTTAAGAACCGTTTGACGGATCACTTTCAAACTTGGATCATGTATGCATATGGTAGGGACAATGATCTGATTAGATTTTAGGGTCATGAGGTCAAAGGTCAAAGGTCACAGAGGTCATTGTATGCATGAAAATGGCTCGTTCTCGCCATAACTTAAAAACCGTTTGACGGGTCAACTTCAAACTTGGGTAATGTGTGCCTATGGGAGGGGCAATGAACTGATTAGATTTTAGGGTCATGAGGTCAAAGGTCACAGATGTCATTGTATACATAAAAATGGTTCGTTCTCGCAATAACTTAAGAACTGTGTGACGGGTCAACTTCAAACTTGAGTAATGTGTGCATATGGGAGGGGCAATGAACTCATTAGATTTTGGGGTCAAAGGTCAAAGGTCACAGAGGTCATTGTATACATAAAAATAGTTTGTTCTCGTGATAACCTAAGAACCGTTTGAGGGATAAACTTGAAACTTGGGTCATATGTGCATATATGAGGGTCAATAAACTTATTATTTGGGGTCATGAGGTCAAAGGTCACAGGTCATTGTGTACGTGAAAATGGCTCTCGTTCTTGCGATAACTTAAGAACCGTTTGAGGGATCAACTTCAAACTTGGATCATATTTACATATGGGAGGGACAAAGAACTTATCAGATTTTGGGGTCATGAGGTCAAAGGTCACATAGGTCATTGTGTACATGAAAATGGCTTGTTCTCGCAATAAACTTAAAAACCGTTTGACAGATCAATTTCAAACTTGGGTCATATGGGACGGACAATAAACTGATTAGAATTTAGAGTCATGAGGACAGAGGACATTGTGTACGTGAAAATGGCTTGTTCTTGCGATAACTTAAGAACAGTTTGATGGATGAACATCAAACTTGGGTCATGTGTGCATATGGTAGGGACAATGAATTTATCATATTTTGGGGTCATAAAGTCAAAGGTCAAGGGTCACAGACGTCATTGTATACATGAAAATGGCACGTTCTTGCTGTAACTTCTGAACCGTTTTATGGATCAACTTCAAACTTGGGTCATGTGGGAGGAAAGATGAACTGATTAGATTTTTGAGGTCAGGACATCAAAGGTCACTGGTTATTTATGTAAATGACTCGTTTGTGCAATTTCTGAAGGACCTTTGACAGATCAACTTAAACATGTGTATCCTTTTTATTACATCAGTAGCCATCCTTCCTGAGTTGGAAATAATTCTGATGATACAACTTTAATAGATTTGGGGTCAATATCTCAAAGATGTCATGGTATAAATGGATGTAAAATACTCAACATGCGCATGCCTTTTTTTTCCGGTGTGGCAATACGGAGGCATGCCTTCCGACCGTGCGCGGTCGAAGATTCATCTAGTTTTTTCTTTCTTAACAGAATTAAAGCTTGTTGTTAAACCTTAACTAAAATCAAACAGATGATCTTTGTGATTCTGGCTGGTATCTGTGCTTTCCTGTACACTATCTTCCTCATTTTCATGGTGTGGGGTGTGTTCAAGAACATCAGCATGAAAAGAGCTGCTCTGCCCCACATGGTAGCTGCTAGGAGGTTGCATTATGAGGTAAACAGAGGGGATTAGAGGGGGGAGGGGATTAAAGATAGTGTGGGGGCTGACAATCTTCATAGTGTGGGGTGTGTTCAAGAACATTAGCATGAAAAGAGCTGCTCTGCCCCACATGGTAGCTGCTAGAAGATTGCATTATGAGGTAAACAGAGGGGATTAGAGAGGGGAGGGGGAAGGGGATTAGAGATAGTGTGGGGGCTGATAATCTTCATGGTGTGGGGTGTGTTCAAGAACATCGTCATGAAAAGAGCTGCCCTGCCCCACATGGTAGCTGCAAGGAGGTTGCATTATGAGTTAAACAGAGGGGATTAGAGAGGGGATGGGAGAGGGAGGGGATTAGAGATAGTGTGGGGTGTGTTCAAGAACATTAGCATGAAAAGAGCTGCTCTACCCCAGATGGTTGGTGCAAGGATATTAAATTATGAGGTAAAAACAGGCTATGGGGAGGGGAGTATTGAATAATAAGTGAAGTGGGGGGGGGGGGGCATCATAATCTTTGTGGTCTGGGGCATACATTATGAGAGGGTCACACACACAGAAGGTCAAAGTTCTCTGTGTATACTTTCATCTATCCATAATCCCAGAAAGAGTCTTTTGGTTGAACAAGATATAAAGACAAATTTCCCAATTATCAGACATCCTGTTCTTTGTGTCTTTAGTGTATACGGGCACCCTTCTCCAACCAAACATAAGAACCATTGACAAGCCTCTTAAAACTAAAAAAAGATTGTGGATTAGTGCATCGTCTCAGAATGGGTGCTTAACCTATTGTAAAGCCCGCATATATGCGGGCTGAAGAAACAAAGAACATCCTGTTTGTAGACTGTTTTTTTTTCACTCATAATTGCAAAAACATATAAAGACCTCATTTTTTATAATTTTAATTATGTGACATTGATCTATTTAAAGCTGTCTTTGTACATGAAAAGAATTTCTTGCAAACATGCTTGACAATTGCGACTCATTCGGCTTTGTAAAAAAGTTCTCAGTATACAACGGGTTAATATTCCTTTGTCAAAATGTGGGGGTGCTTTATACTTTGATAAGACAAGCTGCCTTCACTGTACATGTAAATGTATAGTAATGCTCAAATTTCATTAAAATAAGAGTTTCTGTTGCTATTTTTTTTGGGGGGGGGGGGTGGGGGTGTGGAAAGCTCCCCATAAATACAATTGATTGCCTCACTTTCTTTAATTTCTTCAAATTGTCTTACCTATTTTCCCTCAACAGTCCTTCTCAGGATTATGGTAACCACATGGTGAAGCATAAACCTCATTGACAATGTCCGTGCAAGACTTTACTCCAAAGACCATCCACTTATTATGTTGCTTTTATAGAATTATTTTGTAGTAAGCTCTATGGGTAGACGTGTCGTGGTCTAGTGGTCTCACCACTGGACTGTCAATTCAAAGACCGTGGGTTCGATTCCTGCACCGGCAGTTATGTTCCTTGAGCAAGGCATTTTATCTACATGCTTGACCCCACCCGAGGTGATAAAAATGGGTACCCGGTAGGATTGCGAATGCTATATGGTTCGCTTTAGCCTATTAAACGGGATTGAAAAATGAATCCAATGACCGGGGTAATAATATACTGTAAGCGCTTTGGTCTTAACATGTAAAGCGCTTTTAAGAAAGCGGTATTATTATTATTATTATTATTATTATTATTATTATGTGTTGTGTTCCAGTGGAACTGTCATGAACTGTAATTCGGCCAGGGAGAAAATGGCACTGAATGAAATATGAAAACATCAAGAACTGACAATTGATTGAAAAAAAAATAAATAATGTCACTTGCTTCCTTCTATCAAAGTAGGACAGCTGTTGATCATAGGGTTCTTGTATCTGGTTCAAGTCCTTCACAAATGTCCTTTGTCAAGACAATAATCTACATCTATCAAACTCACCTACTGTGGGGTGTTACACAAAGACTTACGATTGATAAAAAGTTACGATTGATTTTTTCTCTGTAGCCTCATCATGGTCAGGATGCTCCAAAGTTGATGATCTTAATCCTAACCCTAGCCATAACCCTACTCTTAATCATATCCAAATCCTTATCCATGACTACCTGGTTTCCAAATGAGGCTACTGAGAAAAAAAATCAATTGTAACTTTCTATCAATTGTAAGTCTTTGTGTTACACCCCACTGGTTAGGTAACTGGGTACCTGGGAAGTAATGGGGTATCAGGAATGTCAAGATTAACAGACATGGCCTGCGACAAGTGACCGTTATTATTATTATCATATTTTCGTACCTCAGGGTCTGATCTACCGCTTTCGTTTCTTCATGGCCTTCACTCTCATCTGTGCCATCATGACAGCTGTCTTCTTCATCTTCTCTCAAATCAACGAGGGCAACTGGAAATGGGGCGAGGATGAGAACAACATCCAGTACAGCAGCGCCTTCTTCACCGGAGTCTATGGCATGTGGAACATATACGTCCTGGCCGTTCTCATGCTGTACGCACCCTCTCACAAGAACAAGCCGACCCTCCAGAATGGTGAGTGATTATGTTGCCAATTTGCATTTGATCTGTATTTGACAGACTTTGTTTAAACTCATTTTGCCAGATTCGAGCATATTCATAATACATGTAGTTTGTGCCACTTTGCAACTACAACGTATCTTTCCTGTTTTTTCAACTTTTCATCAAGCTCTCTGTTGCCAGTTTTTGCATAATTTTTATTGCCAATTTGCAATTGTTAATTGAAATATGTATATCATTAATGTTATGTTTTTCAATTTTCCATTGACGTTTCTGTTGCCAATTTGTTGTGCGTGCGTAAAGTTTGGTGCCAATTTGCAATCTTTTGAAATATATTATTTTGTTGTTATCCAATTATGAGATTAGATTTTTTGCTAATATGATGCTTGTTCAGTTTAAAGTCCCAGACCGGACAGAGAAATGAAAACCAAAATTACATATAAAACGAAAGCTAATATTTCTTCCTAATACAACAATTCCCAATTTAAGCATTTTTATCTTCCATTTAGAAAGTATTTCATTAAAAAGGTGATCGTACCTCAACCAGGCCATCCCTCCCAAGTACTCGTAAAAGTACCCCTATTATATAATGCGGCTGATGACGTCAAAGAAGTTTAAGGGAATGCTGCTGCCAGGCATGATAGGGTTTCGGCTTTAGAAAACACGTTTGTATTGCTATGTCAGAACAATAGACCCCATGTGTGCTAGAATTCTATTGTTCTGACATAGCAATACAAACGTGTTTTCTAAAGGCAAAACCCAATCATGCCTGGCAGTAGCATTCCCTTATTTAAAACTTCTTTGACGTCATCAGCCGCGTTATATAATAGGGGTACTTTTACGAGTACTTGGGAGGGATGGCCTGGTTGAGGTTCGATCATCTTTTTATGAATACTGTTATGAAAATTTAATTTATTTTGGGGGTATCTATGTTATACGCCTACTTAGCTTTCAATCGATGTAAGGTTGTATTTACTCCGTCAACGGTCTTTAAGATCTACAATGCAAAAATTAACCTCAAGATTACAACTTGCCACTGCTTATTAAAATATGTTCTTTTTTAATAAACTCCATGCACCTTTCTGTTCCTAATTTTGTGCATGTCTGTATTAAAAGCTGTATGCTAATTTTAAATGGTATGGGACTTTTGCATTTCTAATCATTAAACAAGTTGTCTGCTTATTCAGTGATTAGCATATTCAATGAATATCATATATTTTAAACTAAGATTGATGTGTAATTACACAATGTACAGTCCTACCTGTGATTAACTTCACAAGAGATTGTATGCAATTGCGTGCATTTCTAGAGGATGTGATCGATTCCAATTATTTGAGTGTATGGATAACAACGCTATTTTACCATGCAGCAAATCATTGTGAAATGTCGCCATCTGTTGTCAGTAGTTTCTGTAAATGACTGATTATTTTACCACTCCTTACACCTTTCTATCAAAGTCTCTACTCCTGTCGTTGGACTAGTGCCACCTGTTGTTAGTCAGTTGCCGTTTTCAAGGCTCATGATAGGAACATAAATTGAGACAGAGAGAGAGATAGTAAGAAAGAGAAAGGGAGAGAGAAAGTAAGAGAGAGAAAGGGAGAGGACGATTTAGGAAGTGGGGAGGAGGCCTGAAAAGGGGTTAGGGGTTGGATTGAGAGAGAGAATAGAGAGAGAGAAGAGAGGGAGAGAGAAGGGAGGGCACAAGGGAGGGGGGGGTGTGTGGGGAGAAGGATTATGTATCTGTTGCAAGGAGGGCAAACATACAATTGGAAAGAGGTAGAGAGAGATGAGTATAAGAGGGATAAAAGGGCACTGATTGAACAATGGTGGGAGGGGTGGCTGCCACGAAATTTTTCTGGTATTAACATGAACCCTGTGCCCCCCCCCCATCTGTATGGATTCACCAGTTGTGTTAAACATCAAGGGATTAGAAATTCTTTTGACCGATTGTGACAGTTCACCTTGACTATAAAGCGCTCTGCCAAATTTCTTTTTTGTCATTGCTGAATTCATACTGAAAAATATACCCATCTTCTGTAACGATGTAACATTGTGTGTATTAGGTTAGGCACACAATCCCACCCCCCCCCTACTCCTTTCCAATTATAATGTTCCTTCAAGAACTTACAATTTAAATTTGTTTTAATATCTAGAGTTGTCTGGGCCCTGGGACATTTAAAAAGAATCCCAGGTATGTTCATTCATATAATTGTACAAACTTTGATTCTTGCAACATCACAGTAGAAATAATTGATTTTGTTTTGTCCAAAATCAATCCTCTCAAAGTAGATACTTTTTTTTCGGACCCCAAGTCATCGGTTAGCATTTGGTAGATTTTTTTTCTCAGAAACATCAGTGATTTTGTGTGTTTTTAATATGCAATTCCTCCCAGGTTAAAGTTATGTATAGAATATTGTTGGGGTTCCCAAAAATGTTAGCAGCTCCCTAGTGAATTTTGTAAATTTGACTTCTGGGAATTTTTCTTGAAAAGTATTGATATTTTCAGACTTACATGAACAGCAAAAAAACATACAGTTTAGTTAATACAATAAACCCTCTGTGCTACAGATTCAGATTTTCGTAGATTTAGCGTAAAGATCAGCATACGCTAATTTAAAGATATGCCAACATTATATACATGTATGAGCATGCATTATTATGCAAGTTTTAAACGGGTTCAATAATTGCGTATGTACATGCAGCACAAATTCAAGAAAATGCAAAAGTGTGTTGAGGCTGCTCAGTGCCTTAAATTCATTTGTGCAAAAATTTAGCAAAATAGAGTATGCTGGGAGATGACACCAGGGGACTGAACTAATTAAATTCCCCTTTTCCCTCCTAGGCAAATGCAACACTAAACAATTCATGACAAATACTCTGAGAGGCTGGGGGCAAAGACTACATTAAATCAAACAGAGGTTATTCCCTTCATGAGGTTTTGCTGCACTAGCTCAAACTATTTTAAATAGCGCGCTATTTGTGATCCGATGAATTAGCCCGATCAGAGGAGATCCTTTGTGGTCAAATAGCGTGCTAATTTGGAGGAAATCCCATCCTGAGTCAACTTAGGCCTTTTTTGTTAAACATGAGCTGGTTTGCGCTTTTACCACGAAATAGTGCGCTATTTTGCGTGGTGCTGCACTAGCTTGAGAAAAATCTGAAATCGTGCACCTGTGCGCGTACATACGCTTGCGGTAGTTATCAGTTGTGCAATACGCATCGTGCTTGTTTTTTCAAGGTCAGGTCAGGTCTTTAAAAATAGCTTGAGCTAGTGCAGTCTGTTTTTTTTTTTTTTTTTTCCAGGTTTTTTTCCCCGATCCACCAATTAGCGCGCTATTTTTATTTTTCGAGCTAGTGTGGCAGTGCCTATGGTGTCTCCTGGTACCCCTTGATTGAGAGGTGGCAAAGATCAATACCTATCTGACCTACTTCTATGTGGGTTTTGAAATCATCATAATTAGCCACTTGTTTGCATGATGTCACATGTAACATCCAAATGCAATGATAATACATAGGACATCTAAATGCAATCATACTAATTTGGAAGTATGGGTTTGGGGGGTTGTTCTTATTTATTTATTTATTTATTTATTTATTTATTTATTTATTTTTTTTTTATTTATTTATTTATGTATTTAATTTATTTATTTCTTATTTATTTATTTATTTTTATTATTTATTGATTATTATTATTATTTATGTATTTATTATTATTAATTTTTTATTATTATTTATTATTATTATTATTTTTTTTTTTTTTTTTTTTTTTATTTTTTATTTATTTTTATTTTTTTATTTTTTTATTTTATTTTATTTTTTTTTTGGGGGGGGGGGGGTTTTATTGGCTTAATTGTGAATTATACATTTATTCCATAGTGTCGTACAACCACTCCCAGTCAATACCAGGTGCTAAATAATTAATAACTGGGCATTTTGTTTGAATGATGTCAATCTGTGATATCAGAATGCTATTAGAATAATAGGAAGAACTAGAATAAATAACATGGAATATGTCCACTGAGGGTTCACTGTCAAACATATTTGTTTGAGATCATTGATGCTTTCCTTCACGAAATTGAAGGTCAACTTGTCAAATCACCATAATTACCGCCTCACACAAGCAATTGCTAGGAGTAGCAGGACCGGTTGAAATTGTTCTCCAAAGATTTATGTGTTATTAAAGGCACATTCAAGTTGAATGGTGGGTTTAACATTGTATAATCAGCATCTCCTCATTGGACAGTAATAGGCTCAGGGCAAGGGCGCTATTGAGAGTCTGTCAATTAAGATCAGAAATTATGTAAATACATGGATGGGCTTAAAACTTTAAGTGGGCGGACTTTCCAGATTTATATAGACTTTGGTAGTATTGCCTATATCAAGCATATTATATAGTGTTATTAGTAGATAATATTAGCAGTCTAAAATTTATTTGGGGGGGGGGACTCATCTCACGCTGCTTGTCTAACAGCTATGTTGCCCACTGTTGTCACGTTATAGTTGCACAATTTCGTTCCCTTGATAACATCTGGCACTTGGAGGGGTATTTCGGCTGGCACATTAAGAATGAAAAAAATTGTGGTTGCCTTTCGATAGATGTGCTTTCGGAAATTAAACACATCATAAAAGAGCAAAATAATTGTACAATGCCTACAGCTTAGACAGCAGTGACGGTTATATTACGGACAAGGCATAAACATTAACCTGTAATTGCGACCAAAAATGTAATAATGGTATGGCTATAACCGGAGCAATTTGGGAGTCATCAACCACAACTTCATGCAAGGTAACAATTATATGATGAAAAAATAGAAATTACACCTTGACAGCGCTGCAGTGAAATCGTTAGCCGCATTGCGCTTTAAACTAATTCTGTATTTGTTTGGTTACATAGACCTATGGCTTGTTCTTTGAAAAACATGACTCACTTTCCCTCGCAAATCAATATCTTTGTCATTATAATGGTTTTATCTCAGAATAGGATCTCTTATCAATAAGATTCAAAACGACAAGAAGAGAGGGTGAAAGTTATCATTGATTCATAATAAAACATGAAATATCCTCTGAACTATCATACTAACACGCACTGTAGCTGTTCACTCCTTTAATCATAAAAGCTTCGACACTTTTTAATAATGTCTTACTTACAGTGACCTTCAAGGCACAGTAAATGTAAGGAGTAAATGTAGAATTTC
>CALNVZ010001721.1:4435785-4447858 GCA_940671915.1 Paracentrotus lividus
CCTCCTCCCCTCTCAACATTCCTCCTCCTCTATTCTACCTCCTACTCTCCCTTCTCTACCCTCTCCTCCTCCTCTCCGCTCTCTCCTACTCCTCCTCCCTCCCCTACTGCCCTCTCCGCTCCCTCCTCTCCTAACTCCTCTCACTCATTTGCCCTACTTCTTATCATCTCGCAACCTGCTTCATTCTCATTCATGTTGTTTCCCTCCTAGGCCCCCTCCTCTTTTCCTCCCTCTTCCTCCTCTTTGTCCTCCTCCATTCCTTTTCTCCATCCTCCCTTGCCCCTCATCATTCTTTCATTCTCTTTGCTTCCCCTTCATCTTTTTCCTTATTCTCCTCTCCCTCCTACCTCTCATTTCCCCCATCTTCCCCTCTTCACATCTTCATTCATCTCCTTTCTCATTCTCAAACTCCTGCTTCTCCATCTGTTTGTTCCTCTCCTTGTCCCCCTCCTTCTCTCCCCCTCTTCCTCCTACATTGTATATCTCTTTCTCCTCTCCCCTTCTTCCTCTTCCTCCGCACCCTCCTCGTCTCCCTCTTCCTTCTCACCATCTTAATCCATCTCACCCAATCTCCTCAGTCTTCTTTGTGTTACATCTTCCTCTTCCTGAGGGTCCCTATTCTCTACATCTTCTTTATTTTATTATTTTGTCATTATTTTTCCTCCAAGGTATTCATTTGTCTCTTTTTTTTAAATGAAGAATGGTGAGGGTTCTTTTTTTTTAAATCTAAACCCTCTTCCATCCTTTCCCAATAAAACCTGAATTGATTTTTCTTTCTCATCTAATTCCCTGGTTAGATAATCAGATCATAAGAGAAGCAACAGAACCAATCAATTCTTTGTGATTAGATGGATGATAATCACCATGGTAACACTTGTCAGACAAGACAGGCCATTATTTTTGTAGCTCTTATCGATCGGGATTCAAGACAAATCAGAAAGGGGGCCTTCAATACCAAAAAGGAAGACAAATATTTCCTAAGTTGCCATATCTCACTTCCCATGTTTAGAAAGGGAAAAACAACACACAAAATATTCAGTTAATTAGATTTTAAACTTTAAATTGTGCAAAGGTGTTTACACGTATATTTCAATGCATTCAGAGGAATCTGTGAAAACTGCAATACACAATTTCATGAATTATCATTTACAAATGCAAAAGATGATGAGCTCTGTGCTGTGTCGTTGTACTTTTTATAGTGTTACTGGTTGCACTGCTACAGACTACATGTAGTACAGCGGAAGACAAGATGGTGATTGGACGAAAGAGTTGATATTTCCTGGGCTTTGTTATCAAGTACATGTACACACATTCCTAACTAAGACAATTCTTAAAAATGAAACAGGTGCCTTAAATTCCTGATGATTTACTTTAAGTGTATATAATTTGTCACAGACAATACCAAAAAGGGTTTACACGTACATATACAATGTACCAATATTAGGCCTAATGCATAGCTCGGTCATTAGTAAGATCCTCCTCTTGACCCCCGGGAGTAGTGCGTCACAGTCGCGTCATAGTCCTCAGAATCGGTGACGTATAGTACCGTCATGGACGCCAAAGTTTCGTCACAAAACTGACCCGTATGTGTGTCATAGTAAGTCACTTTTTGCGTCATTTGGTGTGTCAATGGGACCGTCATGTTTTTGGTCATATTTTAAATGCAAGTCGGGGAACTGCCCATTGTTCATGGGCGGTCAGTTTAGTCAGTCATTACTAAAGGGTGCGTCAGAAATGTTCATCACTTGTGCGTCATTGGTCAGTCATTTTCAAGAAATGGCGTGTCATGCTATGTATGTTTGACTCAAATGTATGTCAATGTAATGCAATAGTGTGTCACTTTCTGTGGTCTTACAAATAACAGCTGCATAATTGTGATGCATTGATCATAATCGATTATCCATTTTTTTGTGTGTGCTTAAATGCTCCCGTTATTTGGTAAACTAGTCCAAACTATAAAATGCATATTGGCCTTCGAAATAATGTAATAATTGTCTAGATGGAATTGTTCTTGTTGGTGTTAGTACTGAGTATTGTGATTAGTCCAATTACTCTTTCAATTATTAAAGTTAAATCTGTTTCCATTAATTGCCACTTAAAGTAGGGTTGGGCGAATCTCAACTTTTTTTTTCTTCAAACAAGTTGTTTCTATAGTAAAATTTGATGTAGAAACCAAAAATGACAATTATTTTAGTGGTACAGCTCTGCAGTGGTTCACATCCTACCTTTCTGGATGTTCTGCATGTGTGTATGTGAAAGGAAAGAGCTCTGATCCACACTACCTGAGATACGGTGTTCCGCAGGGTTCAATACTTGGACCACAGTTGTTTGCAATGTATGTGAGACCTATTGGAGACATCATCAAACGTCATGGTCTTCGATACCATCTGTATGCAGATGATACTCGGATCTATTGTAGCTTTGATCCACGGACTCCTGCAAGTCTTAATGATGCTCGGAATAAACTGGAAGGATGTATACAGGAACTGAGCCTTTGGTTGACTACCAACAAGCTGAAACTAAATGAAAATAAAACAGAATTACTTATTTTGTCATCTAACAAGATGCGTCCCATAGGTGATGTAAACCTTCAGATTGGGATTGCAACAGTTCACGTTTCTCCTACCGTGAAAAACCTTGGTGTACATTTTGACCAGTCATTGTCCATGTCTGAACATGTTCGTAGAGTATGCCAGATAGCCAATTTCCACTTCAGAAACATCTCTCACGTTAGAAAATATCTTTCTAGTAAAGCATGCAATCATGCTGTACGTTCTCTTGTGTTAAGCAGGCTTGACTACGGAAATTCTCTTATGGCTAATATTAATGTTTGTCATGTCAAAATGCTCCAGAAAATCCAGAATCGTTCAGCTCGTCTTGTACTTGGTGCTAAGAGGAGAACTCCTAGTTTCCCTCTTTTCAAACAACTCCACTGGCTACTGATTAAAGAACGGATCAATTACAAGCTAGCCCTGTTGGTGTACAAATGCATCAATGGTACTGCCCCCACATACTTATCACACCTTATCACCACTCCCTCTGTTTCTAATTATCAACTACGTTCCTACAAAGACAAAACACACCTACAAGTCCCCCGCACTAACACTAAAATGGCTGAGCGATCGTTTTCTTTTGCTGGACCGGCATTCTGGAATACTCTACCCCAACACCTCCGTATTTGTAAAGTAGAAGAAACCTTCAAATCTAAACTAAAAGCACAATTGTTTCCTACTTAAATGCTTACATGTAATAATGCTTAATTTTGTCTTATGTCATGTTTTCTTAGAATTATTTGTATGTATCTATTGATTACTTTCTATATTATGTTGTATTAGCGCTCTGATCAAAATCTTTTGTTTGTAATAGCGCTTAATAAATAACAATTATTATTATTATTATTATTATTATTTTTGTGTACGATGACGTCTTACATCGCTAAAGTGCAAAAAAACAAAATGGCCATAAAAACGGGGTATTTGGCAAATTATCACACTTTTTATAGGTATAAGCCACTTTTAATATGTTTTTAATGGGTTTTGGGTGTCAGAAAACCCAAATCTGACCTCTTCAACATGATTAATCCTACCTATTAAAGTTGACTGTTAGTGTAGATTGGTAGTTTGTTTCAATCCATATCGAGCAAAAATCACCTCATATCAAGATCACTCAATAACACCTGTAACACATGAGGTCATGATTAACTTCTCAGATTTGAGTTTCTTGACCATCAAAACCCATATAGAAACAAAATAAACTGGTTTATACCTATAAAGTGTGTGATAAATGGGCAAAATATATTATTTTGGTTTTTTGCACTTTAGCTATGTCAGACATCATCGTACACCAAAATAATTGTCATTTTTGGATTCTACATCAAATTTAACTATAGAAACAACTTGTTTGAAATGACTTCTCAGAAAAAAGTAATTATTTGCCCAACCCTACTTAAAGGTAGTATCAGCCTTTTTCACAAATTGTGAAAACTAATGCAACTTGGCATAACTGTAGACTATGATCGACCTATAATGTGTATTCAATCTTACTGTCATAGGTTGCCTAGATCAGTATAATCTGACTACCAATCTTGACCAGCTCTCCATCGACATCGTTGATATTACAGCGCGTGCGGCACAGACCGCACACAGCAATATACACACGGCGCATCAGCGTGCATTATTCTCTGCGCTAACGGTCAGCGGTTCGCACCGTACGGTATATTTTTCGAGGTTCGAAAAAATAGGAATGAATTTTGATAATCGCAATATATTGACAAACATGCACATTTCAGCTTAATCATGTTGTGGGAAGATATAGTCATTGGTATACTACTATATCCTCTCAAAAACTAGAAATTTAATATTTTGGCCTGCAAAAGGCTGACACTACCTTTAAAGGGTGGTAAAATTTGCACATCAATTACATTTCTGCTTACATGTGCCTCCTACAGCCTGAAATTTCAGGTAATAGGGAACTTTCCTTTCCCAAACCTTGTCATGAGTGCAGTACATGTTCTACATTTTATTGCAAGGTGCACAAAGAAAAGTCCTTACAGCGTTGAAAAATACAGTGCTGTCAAGACTTTATTGATGGAATCAGGCCTCTTACAAAAAAAAAAATCACTTGCCCGTTGGGCAAGTGGATTTTTTTTTGCTTGCCCGAAAGGAAAAACACTTGCCCAAAATTTCTTTATGTTCTTTGTTTTTAATGACTTTTATTTTGTAGGAAATATAGATCCTCTAGGAGGTCTAATCTAATTACAGTCAATAAAAACATTTGAAGACAGTATTTATGTTAAACACAAATTCTAATTTGTTTCCTCTTTTCTTCGTCGCCGCGGCTGTTTTAGAGCCTTCGAGTGTTGCCTGCTCGCAGCCTTTTCTCTGCATTCGAGCTCGCTGTATTGCTGGAGCAGCCGCTTGTCTTTTGTCCGTTGTCAGTGTTTTTTCGTTGTCGTGGTTGAGTGTCTTTCTCCCGCTCGTTGATGTTGCGCAAAAAAAAATCTATCTTTCTTTGAGCCATGATCGCTTCCTCGCGCCGAGTCGCCGTCATCAACAAAACACACGAGAACTCGACGGCGCACACAGCACACGGACTAAACGCGCGCCCCTCGGATCCCAGAACAGCCCTCGCCTGCACATGCACAAAACACAGCGATCTCCGCGCGCTGATGGTTTAATTTGCAGCAATCTAGGCCATCTATCGGCGAATTAGCGCTAAATTGTTTACGTTTTCAATCAATATGGCAGCCTCCATGCAACGGAGTCTGTTGCGTAGAAATTACTTCTTTTTAGTTGATTAACTAAACAAGAAATCATGGTAATCTTTTGATATGTTTCTGTTTTTTCGCCCGATTGTTGATTACTCGAAATACTGTGATTTACCACCTCAGTACTGAGATAAATGTCCCTTTTTACATTTTTATTTGAAAATCACCGCTTGCCCGATCGCGCAAGTGTTATAAAATTTTGCTTGCCCGCCCGTGGTTTTCACTTGCCCCGGGCAAGCGGGCAAGCGGGTTTGTCGCGCCCTGTGGAATGCATACTTTATACGATATTTGAACATGTACACCCTTCTTGAGCTGCGAGGAGCATGAACACATAATGTAAGGCTAAGCAGTTTGTTTTTAAGTGTTAAAAGGGCTTTAGGAGTGAGAGTTATGCCTTTCTGTATGTCAACAAACAACTGCATGTAATCAGATCTTTTACTGTTTCATGAATGTCGTACAGACATGGGCATGGAGTACCTCTTCAAAGGGCGTCAAATAATATGGTGTAATTACCTCGGCGGCTCCGCCGTTCCCCAAGAACATCCCAGCTTCCATGTTCTTCTGTCCGTATTTAGGTCGGTGAACTTGTGATTTCCCGCGCAATGGGAGTCGACGGCCAGAAACCAAAGTGCAGTATCTCTGAAGATCCAACTGCCCGACTGGCAAATAACGGTGGCAATAATTGATCGTAATAACAGATCTGTTCATTGGATATTGCACATGTTTATTATTTCCTTTGGAAGCATTAGGGAAGGAACTAGGAATATGATTGTTTTAATTCACTTTGATATTGAAAGTGACACGTTGTCATGACAAATGAGCACATTTTTCATCGGTTCTTTTCATGTGAAAGCGAGAAAATGTGTGAGTGATTACATGTGCTATAAAGGAGGAAAGATTTATGTAAGAGAAGAGAAATACATGTAGATGGAGATGAAAATATAAAGAAAAAGAAGAAAGAGAGATTAAACGGAGACAGACAGAGTGAAATGCAGACATAAATAAAAATAATCCTTCATCCAAGAGTTTTTGCATCATTTACAGCCAAAAGTGCCAAGTGCACATTCTCAGACCTACATGTAAGCTGAAGGAAGGAAGAGAGATGTAAAAGAGAGAGGTAGTTAAATATAGAGCAACAGAGAGAGAGATAGAGAGAGATAGAGATAGAGAGGCAAAACAAGAATTAAAGAAACAATGGAAGAGTGAACAAATGGGGAACTAGAGACAGAGAGAGAGAGAGAGAGAGAGACAGACAGACAGACAGACAGAGATTTGAGAAAGTAGAAGTGAGAATGAGATGAAGAGATGGAGAAAGAGAGAGAAATTCGGAGAGAGAGAGAGAGAGGGAGACAGAGAGACAGACAGACAGAGAGAGAGATAGAGAGAGAGAGAGAGGGGAAAGGAGAGATTATTGAAGAGAGAGGGAAACAGAGATAAAGAAGAGTAATAAAGAAAGACACAACGGAAGAGAGAGAATAGAAGGAGATGGAGAGATACATGAAAAGAGGGGAAATAATAGATGAGAAAAATGGAGAAACAGAGGAAGAGATGGAGAAAGAGAGAGAGGGAGAGTGGAAGAGACAGAGGAGAGAGTGGAAGAAACAGAGGTATAATAAAGAAATAGATCATGGAAGAGAGATAACAGAGGGAGAGAGTAGAGAAAGAAAGGAAGAGATGGAGAGAGTAGAATACAAGGCGATCAATACCGGGGGATGCGCAGGACAAAATGCTTTCGGCCGGAAGTTTGCACGTGATGCTCCCAACCCTGGGGGACAATAAAGTCTTAGATAACACAACATTGATTTAGTCGAAAATAAGCGAGGAGGGTGAAATTGAGGCTCTTTCTGGCTTGCATTGGGCAGTTCTCCATCAGAAAAGAGTTTTTGAAGTACATGTTGCCCACTATTTCTCGACATAAAATTGCAATAGCTCACATGATCCTTTTGTTAGAAATACTGATCAATAGCCAATAAGAATTGTTCTTTTAATTGATATCAAACCTTTGTATTATGGGGCTCAGGTCCTACGAATCAGCCATCAGAAAATATTTGGCCTTTATCTCAATTAGTATGCTAAATTGTTTGGAAAGTATAACCACATCACATTGGTATCATTATTTCCTCAATGTTTTGTGGTTTAGCTTCTTATTAAAAAATAAAAAAATAACCCGCTAAATTGATATCAGCTTTATTCCACCCCAAAGTTTACAAGCCAGATGACATCATGCATACTGTGCACTATATCAAATTAACTCTTCAGCCGACTATACATTTGTAGAAGCGGGCTATTTTGCAATGTCATTTTTGTGGAGAACCACCTAGTGAGGTGGTACATGTTCATGTACAGGCGAACACAAGCCTGGGGGCAAGAACGTCTAAAGCACGGTATTGTGGTGCTCGGTTTCGGGAATCAAAGTCGGGGCATGTTAGCTTACAGGCATCCCGTGTTTGTAATGATGTATCACATTGTGTTGTTGAATAAAGAAATTAATGTTCACTTGAGTGTTAGGGTGAGCTTTAACAAGAGAGATTGATACATGTATATTCGAAGTGCGAGAAATATACATTGTAGATACATTGTGCATTGTAGATACATGTAGATAATAGAGCCATACCTTAAAAGATTAAAGTACAATAGGCACTTTTCCAATTCAAAAATTCAAATTCGTGACAACTGAATAATCAATGACACTCGTTAGTCAATAGTTGCCAAAATGGGCTAGGGGCTACTGACAAAAATTATTGTTATCACTACTGCTTATTGTATACACAAATTCAATAGATTTTTGGTTTAATTTTAGACCTTCATTCTAGAAAACCTAGACCTTCATTTTAGAATCTTATTTTCTTGGAGATTGAGTTTGTACAGAAGGTTAAAGGAAACCAATACCCAAGGAAATAATCACTTTATATAAAAGAGGATAATGAGAGGAGAAATTTAAACAAATTTAATCAAATCGGTTATTACAAGAGAGTTATGGAAGTTTGAAAAGTCTTGTTGTACCTTCTATGTGTTTTGTACACAAATTTTCAGGTTTTCCCCATTTTCTTGCAAAATATATCTTACCTCCTTCTGAGCTCAACATATGTTGTGTGAAATGTATTTTCCCATGACATACATGAGCTCAGAAGTAAATAAGACATATTTTGAAAGAAAATGTGGAAAATCTGAAAATTTGTGTACAAAACAAATAAAGGGTTGTCCATAAAATTGGCCATTTTGTAGCCGATGTTGCCAATTTGAGGATCCCCATAGAAGGTACAACAAGACTTTTCAAACCTCCATAACTCTCTTATTTTATAACCGACTTTGATGAAACTTTTTTTAAATTGCTCCTCTCATTGTGCTCTTTCATATAAAAGTGATTATTTCCTTGGGTATTGGTCCCCTTTAAAGAAATCACATTGTATTTGTGCAATGCTATTGTGTGATCCTATTGTGTAATGCCTTCAGCACAAACTTCCAACTTCATACAAACTCGGTCTTTGGTTCGAAATACTGGCCAGTGTGTTACATGAGCACAAGTGGTCAGGGTGATTCTGTTTCAATTTTCAAGACCTGCATTTTGTTTCTTCAGTAGGCTTCTGTGACAATATGGAGAATAAATTAACCTGTTGGAGACGAGCTGATTTGGCTACAACACACATGTCCCATAGACCTCAGCCCTAATATATTCAGGCTCAGTCCCCAACGGGTTAAGATACCCCCTTATAGATTAAAACACCAACTACGTTGATTTCATGGGTCATGTATGTGCTCTGCAGAAACCGATACTGACACAGTAAAACAAAGAAGAAAATTTGTACTGTTCATAGTTTATTTCTCCAAGCACTTATACAGCTAGTGTCCCTTTAAACAGAATTTTCAAATTGTACTTTCAAAGTCTCCCGACAAACTCCTACTTTCTGTTTTGATTTTATGCAGTGTGTGCACTAAGCATATCAGTTACTCCAAATGTCTTTCTTTGAGTGTGTTCATGTGCAATTTCAAATTATACGCAGCATGAATCTGATACAAACGCAATACAACGCTGATAGTAAGAAAAACAAAGAGGGGTGTTCATTGTCCCCATTTCCGGTCGTAGAAAATAAACGTGTTTAAATCTCAATTTAAATTTATACGCGAAAATTTAACGCCAAAAAGATGGTTTACAAACGGCAATCAGGCTTCAATTTTACGACCTTGAGCGGATCGCGATTGAACGAAAATGGACATTGAACAGTGTGAGTTTTCAAACGGTTAAAATGTGCTTCGCAATGGAAGCTTCCGGTGGACATTGAAAAAATGAGAGATATTTGTTTTTTGAGAGTGGGGAATTTATTAAGACGATCGACGTATCTAAACACGTTTAAATTTTGGACACTGACGGTTGCACGTTTGAGTCGCGTTTTGTTTGAGTTTTGTGATTGCGTTTTGTTATTCATGATTCATGGCGTATAAATTGAAACTGACATTGAACACACACTAAGCAGCTCTAACCGATTGGGAAAACTACTATTAAGCAAGAAAAGCTCCACGGCAAGGGTCATGTGTACGTTTCCACAACTTGACAAAGCTTTGGTTACACTTGGGGAAAGTTCACTGAATATCCAAAATGGAAGGAGAAAGTGATTGGATACCTTTGACCTCATTCAACGACTCTTACACTTGCTAATCGGACACAGTTGAGGTAAAAGGGGTGCATACGACGGCAAGCAGTTGTGGTGAAGGACCCCCATGGAATTTGACCAGAAAGGGCAAAATGACGATTTTAAAAAGAGAGAAATTATTATGGGGAAATATTGATTTATCTTGTTTCACAAACTATGGATTTACGTCTGCAAGGTTTCAAATTCAGGGATCCGATGGGAGTTTGATTTAATCGACCAAAATTTCCAGGAAAGGAGATCGGAAAAGTTTTCTCTAGAGATGTACCAATTCAAGCTGGGTTATAGTTTTTGTAAGATTGAATGATGTAAATTATATTGGGTCTCATTCTAATCTTTCATTCTATCTCAAAGGAAATTCAAAATTTGAAAGATGTGCTAAAGGGGAAGTTCACCCTGGGTTTAAATTGGATTCTAAAAATGTAGAAAAATAAAATAAAAATATGAGTGAAGGTTTGAAGAAAATCGACCAAAAAATAACGAAGTTATGGATGTTTAAAGTGTTGGTTCTGTGACGTCATATGCGAGCTGGTCTCCTATGTGTGATGTAATGAAAATTCCATAAAATGTCATTTTCTCAAAAAAATATTATTTATTTCGCCTGGGTGGTTGATATATCATCAAAAATATGTTCATATACATGCCTTTATCAATTCAACCCATTCCTTTATCAAGAACCATGAAAAAAGACAAATTTATGGAATTTACATAGTAACATATGGGAGAGCTGCTCGCACGTGACGTCACATAATCAGAACTTTGAATATTCATAACTTCACTATTTTTGGTCGATTTACTTCAAACTTTCACTCATATTTTTATTTTAATTTTCTGTATTTTTTAGAACCAATAAATTTCTAGGGTGAACTTCCCCTTTAATAATTCTAGAGTTAATACCAAAACTTTACCCCAGCATTAAAGTCCATTTCCAGCCTTAGTTATCTTCAAAAACTTTTCATGAGATCAATTGATGTATAGCTAGATACTAATTATAATATGCTGCTTTGAAATTTTGAATTGGCACTATACAATAGCCATGCTCTAGGGTTAGCAATACATTTTCCCTGCCAGATTAAATTATAAGTATTGTAATGTATGTTGGGAAATGATTTCGTAAACAAAAGCAACGTCTTTGGTAAAGATTATGCTAGGCCCTGCCTGAGTAACAATAACGTCCCAGGCCATTTCTATGTCTATACAATGTATGTCTCATTTTGTATTGTTACATGTACATGGTTTTTATTGTATATGCTTTCCATGGAAATAAAGAATATATTATACTAAATTTTAGTTAGAAAATGTGTCATTGCCATAGCATAATACTGAATGGAAATGAAAACATCTCATTATTGTGCATTGTGTTGACAGAAGTATATAGAGAGGTGGATCAACAACTTAAAAAAGAGAGATGTTTTTTAATGTTCTGTATGTTAGCCAGATACGTGCCATGCACACATTACAAGACATCCAGCTCGTTGCGCAATGGCGCAATGAAGCAGGGATATTGTGAATGGATGAGATGCTAACTACTTAATTCCTGAAGGCCATGCGAAGACAGATAACCCTCATGTCTCCAGGGACTGCCCCAGAGTGCAAGTGCCGCTAATTTCATCAGCGCTAATCCCCTTGAGGGGGAATAAGCTGGACCTATGTCAATGGTCATTATGGTTGCAAATAAGAATTGCATTGTCGATGATTCCAATTAGTTTTTGATACCCTTGGCTAACTTCTCAGGCTGTCATTTCTGACATTGTCTGCCATTCTATCCTATCAATATTTTGAATTTCATTAAACATTTGACCTTTTTCTGAGAAACCAATTAATTATTTTCGTGAGATTCATGTTTTGTATTATTCAATTTTCCTATGTCTTTTAAATGAATTTTATTTCCGCAGGTTATTTTTGTCTTTCATATTGCAAAAATCTTTCTATGCATATAACAAAGAATGATTAAATATTATGTGATGTGTCTTCTTTTTCTTGAGTCCCTTCTGTCATTGTTCTTTTTGATTGTATCATTATATCATTTGAAAGATCATTTCTTAGAAGAATTAGGAACATGATTAAATACTAAAAGATAGAATAAATGATAAGGTTAGCAAGGTGAAATCCAAATTGGTTACTCCGGAAGGTAGATGCGATGATTACACAAGCTACATGT